>CM046046.1:32071025-32671025 GCA_025215565.1 Flaveria ramosissima | reverse complement strand
TATAGACCGATTAACTAATTTCATATTGACTCATATGGGATAACGGGTCAAGAAATTGACTTGTATTTATTTCAAATAGTCGTATACCGTGGTATGTCGTTAAATACCGATCGTTAATTTTAATGATCGATTCATTTGTCTGCTTTTAATAACGTTCCTAACCATCGTCGTGAACTTATTCCGAAATCTTCGCATATCGTATTATTCTTAGACCGATGATTGGTCAAAGGAGAGATATATATTCACAAGATATGCGTTAAGATCGTTTCATATAGTGACGTTTGGGATTCTTAAATCCTGACGGTTAACCTTTCTTATCATTGTTGGTCCTTTATTGATTTCTAGACATCATTATATTCTAGAAGTTGTGACTTATCAATCTAAGGTACCACGGTAACTCGTCACCGTTTTCCAACGTTTCATCTCAAAACGTCTCGCGTTTATTATGTTAAAGATCTTGTAAGATTACATAAAGTGAAGCATTCCACTTGTAATCAAACGTCTATCACTGGCCATTGTACATTTACCTTTCATTATAATTCCTTTGTTCATCTAAGTTCATTTTTAATTTCGGGACGAAATTCTTTTAAGTTGGGGAGACTGTAACATCTCGTATTTTGTTAACTTAAAAGGTTAACTTCGTTAAGTTTTAAAAGGACCTTTTATGTCATTTTGAAACCTTGAGGACCTATTATGGTTGATAATTAATAACAATAGCATTATAAGTGTTATAATGTTGTTTATTATTATAAAATTTAAGGTGTTAATAATCTTAAATAAAATAATAACTATTATTATTATTATAATAATGACACTAATAATAATAATAGTAATCATAATAATAATAATAATAATAATAATAATAATAATAATAATAATAATAATAATAATAATAATAATAATAATAATAATAATAATAATAATAACAACTTAAAATTTATTAAACTTCATGATGTTAAAATAGGGGGGTTAGATTGTTGTTTTTAGAAACTAAATGTTTTGGGTATAAAATAACAAAGTAAAAACCACAGGGACTAAAGTTGGAAATTTCGAAACTCATATCCCTTTTCCCTCTCTCTCTCCCCGATTTTCCGGCGGACTCCGGCCACCCTCCGGCCGAAGTCCGGCGAGCCTCAAAACCCCACAAAACCGGCCGTTTTTGATGCCAAACCATCCCAAACACTTCGTGAACACTTTTCGAAAGCTATTATGAACTTTAATTGAGTTAACAACGGTTATGAAACCAAAACAACTCGAGTAACCGAAACTTTTAAGTCATAGAACCGTTCTAACATTGAAGCTCAATAATAATCAAATTAATTGAAACCTAATCGATGTATTAATCATTACTAAACTGAAACGCAACACAATTTTAACTAAATCACACTCAATCATCACCGACAAATCACAGGAACCTCGCGACCTGCAACTGAACCATTCGCCCACATACGAGCGATTTTGGTTGAAATTGATAGAGGGCTTTCGTTCTTCGAGTCCAGTAAGAGCTTCCTGTGCAACGAATTTGGTTATCATCAACGATTGAATCTCGAATCATACTCAACTTTGTCGCGACAGTTTCTTCACGTTGTAACATCGATTCGATCATCAACATGGTAATTACTCACATCAAAACTTTCGGTTTCATTCAGGGATCAAAAGCCCTAAGTTTGATTACATTAACATTCGCGATTCGGTGTTCAATTGGATCGAATTGATTTTAGGGTTCTTATGGATTGGGGGTTTATTTGAAAGATGGTTTTTATTTATTTATTTGTAATGTAAAACAAATCTGGGCCTTAGCCCAATCGGTAACTAACTCACCCTTGAATGCAAGAGGTCACGGGTTCGAACCCGGCCTCCTGCATTCATTTTTTTTAAAGCAAATCTTGTATATTTTAATTTCAAAAATTATACTAATATGATGTTAAAACAAAGTAAAAGTTATTTTTATAACTAAAATACTTTAGAAATTATTAAATTAATTTTAAATGTAATAAAAACTTATGATTTTAAATTTAAGTTATTTGTTTTAGAATAACAAAGGTTATAAAACAGTATAAATTCTTTTATGAAATTTAAATGCTAAAATATAATATGGTTCAAATTTTGATTATTTCAAAACATTATGTTATTGTATAATTATTTAAATATTAATCTATTCTTTTAACCATGTTGTATATAACTAATTAATATAGTTAACCCTTAAAATTTTGTTTAAATTCTTGAAACTTATAATATAATGTGCTATTATATTTATTTTTCTTTTTAAGGTTTACGTATTATAAAACCTTTATAATAAATCATTTTATAAGCTCAAAACTTATAAAATGATTTTAAATAATTTTAACGTCATTTAAATATGTAATATCTTGATCAAGTTATAAATAGTAAATTATTAAATTAATTATTACTTTTCACATATTATACTTAATTTCTATTAAATCAATATCTTGAATTGTTGAGATATTTTTAATTGATTTATATTATCTTTATTAAACCAAAACATAAACAAGTCATTATTTTACTTGATTATATAAACCCTCAAATTCCAATTGAAACCCTAGTTCACGTCTTATTGTTAATCATATTATTGAACTTAATTTTGGAACATATACATTTAGGCATCTTGTAAGAGAAATCGCTGGAGCTTCGTTTGTTTTTCTTATCATCATCTTATTTATATAATGTGAGTTTTCCTTGTCCCTTTTTTTTTTACATTTTTCACACTATTTTGGGGTGAAACATGATTGCTTATACATGATACACTTATACACGTTTGAGACTTGTAAATCACATGCAATTCAACTTATTATTTGTCATGGTTATTTGTGTATTGTAAGTGTTTATATGAGATACATAGTTTGTTTACAATCATTAACTATTGCTAGCCTGGCGACGTCTTAGATCTTTGGGCCTGACAAGCCTATTTGGTGCTAAAGTCGAGGTATTGCCGACTCCTAGGGGCCGTACGCTTGTGCACTAGGGAACCAAATACACTTAGCCAATCTTTTATACTTGTAATCAAGTCGAGGTTTGGTTGTAACGATATGTGTTCTATAACCTTACTAGCTTATAACCTATGACATGAATTGCTACTTGTAACCTTTTCATATTATGTATGAAAACCTTGGAAACTCACCAACTATTTATAGTTGACCTTTTATTTTTATCATGTTTCAGGAAAACCCCCAAGTTTGAAGTGAACTTATGTTGCTGGCATATTCTAGGACTTGGACCTAGTTAATAAACAAAATGATCATGTTTGTTATTTCATGTTGAAACTTATTTCATTATTGAGACTTATGCTTGTAATGTAATTTTGAAATTTATGTATAATATATTTGGATTTAATAATAGCGTTATGTGGCTGTGAACAATCTTAACCCTCACATCTCGACGTTTCCGCCGTCAAGGTTGGGGTGTGACAACAGTAGAGGTGTTCAAACCGGTTTTTTGGCCAAACCAGTTCGGGTTCAAAACCGAGCCGTTTTTTTGTAGTGGGGTCAAACCGGTTTTTCTTCAAACCGGTTCGGGTTACAAACCGGTTTGACACACCGAAGACTCAAACCTATCAAACCGGTTCGGACCGGTTTGAAACCGATTTTTTTTACCAAAACCGGTTTTCCTTACCGGTTTAACCGGTTTTTAACTTTCAAATCGATTTTAAGTGCGTGGCTATCAAACCGTATAGAAACCGGCGGTTTGGGCCAAAACCAGTTTTTTTAACCGGTTTCGGTTTTTTTGATGAATCGGTTCCCGAACCGGTTTTTTTGTTCATCCCTAAACCACAGGGACCATTTATGCAGTTTTCTCTTTTTGTTGAACAAAAACATAAATTTGTTTCATGCTTACATCAGTTAAAACTAAATCAAAGTTTCATGCTTTCATAAATAAAAACACAAATCTACAAATTAATGTAAAAAAACCAAAATGCTAAAATTTATCTTGAAATCAAAATCGAAATCCTTGAATCGTACGAAACAATGCTATTGTTGCAATCGAGATTTGTATATATGAGTCAGTTCGTTCTTGACAATCGATTGCAACACTAGCAGCGGTCCATACGATTCAAGGATTTCGATTTTGATTTCAAAATAAATTTTAGTATTTTAATAATTGGGTATGATTTGGACAGAAGGGGGTCAAGCAATAGTCTTCAATAAAGTTAACTACTTGCAGACATTCTTTTAACATTTTATGTTTTTAGTTTTCAAATTAATAATCATATTAACTTTTGTAGAATAACTAGTTTTTCTCTTTGGTGTTACGTGGCTCGAGTTCGGTTTTTTCTTGCGTTATGCGGGGTGAGTTTGTCGTTTACTATCTCAGCTATCGAAAACTATAAAAGCGTATACTGAAACCGGTTTTGGTAATAGCATTACCGGCATTGATTTTTTACCATAATGGTAATTGCACTCGTTATAACCTATGATACCAATAAAATACTTGATTTAAAGAAAATCCATTTAAAATAATTATATTTGAACATCAACAAAATACTCAATAAAAGAAAAAATCCATTTATAAAAAGTTAATGGTCAAAAATATTACAGAAAAATAAAATTATTAAAAAAATGGTTTTAGAGAGTAAATTATATACAGTATGAGGGAAGAAAATAAAAATTAAAAAAATAAAAACTAAACCATTAAATCGTTTTGACAAAATGTTTTAAAAATAATTTATGTCAAAATTTAAAAGCTACCGAAAGTTTAGTAATCATCTTTATCATGTTTAAACTATATTGAAGAGTTATAGTAAAAATAATATTTAATTTAAAAAATCTAAAAAGTATTGTGGATTTGACACGTGTCTTATTGTATTAAATAGCAGAGCATTTTGGCCATTGTGTCAAATAATTCAACTCATTGTGTCTTATACATTCATTGTGTCAAATATCAGTTGATTATGTCATATATTTTACATCATTTGTTATATGTATTCATCATTGTGTTTTACGTTTTAGATCATTTTATGTTATTTTTATCATTATTTTTATAGATTATATAAACTTGTTATCTATCATTGTATTTTACAATTAGAAAGACACAATGATATATTTTCACTACTGCATTTTTCAAAACTCGTTGTGTTAAAAAAATAACATAATGTTTTACTTTTGTTATTTTTTTGTAGATTATATAAACTTGTTATTATCCATCATTGTGTTTTACAAATAGAATTACACAATGATGTTATTTTACCAATATATTTTTCAAAACTCATAGTGTTCAAGATAATACCATGACGATTAAAAAACACAATGTGACATTGTGTATTTTGTCATTATAATTAATATATCATATTAACTAGTTAATTTATTATTTTGTTTTACATATTAGAGATACATAATAATGTTATTTCATTATTATATATTTTTTCAATTCATCATGATGTTATTTTACCAATATATTTTTCAAAACTCATAGTGTTCAAGATGATACCATGACGATTAAAAAACACAATGTGACATTGTGTATTTTGTCATTATAATTAATACATCATATTAACTAGTTGTTAATTTATTATTATGTTTTACATATTAGAGATACATAATAATGTTATTTTAATATTATATTTTTTTAAATTTATCATTTCAGAAAAACATAATAGTATTCAGAAAAACACAATAACTAACAAAAGACACAATGAACTACACTAAATACACAATGACGAGATATGAGCTTAAAAATATAAAAATATTACTTTTTTATATAACAACACTATACTCATTTTAAAGATAAAAAACACTCGTTTTGATGGTGTATTTTTATAAAAAAATTAATGTTATACATAAAAGTTATGAATGTTTAAAAAATTTGAAAAAACTTGCAAAAAGTCAACAAAAATGACTATTTCTAAAATACCCTTATACAAACTTTTTCATACATTCTGATCTTAATTTGATGGTTAAGATTACTTCTTATGCTTTTTGGTTTTAAGAGCATTTTTATTTGAAAATTTCCCTAAAGTATATATTAATTGTTTCTAGGTAAGTCCTTAATCACTAAGCTTTTTAAAAGTGTTTTATAAATAATAATAATAATAATAATAATAATAATAATAATAATAATAATAATAATAATAATAATAATAATAATAATAATAATAATAATAATAATAATAATAATAATAATAATAATAATAATAATAATAATAATAATAATAGTGTTATTCTAATAAATTTAACGTAAAAGATTTTATTCTTATGTTAAAAGTTACTAAGCAATCAAGTTGCATTTTAATATATATATATATATATATATATATATATATACATATACATATATATATATATACATATACATATATATATATATACATATATATATATATATATATATATATATATATATATATATATATATATATATATATATATATATATCATGTCATATATTTTTAATCTTTGTACTGAGCAAATAAAAAGAAAACCCTAGTTGCAGCCCGTGGACGTAGGTCACACCGACCGAACCACGTTAAATCCTTGTGTCGTTTATTTTCTATTATTTCTACGTGATAATTGTTTGTGTGTGTTCGTGTGTTGGTTCCGCTTTGCCGCTTGTATCCTAACAGTTTCAAGTCCAACGAGGTGGAATTTTTTAGCCTTCTTGCCGAATACGTTGACGAGGTTGAAAGTCCGAGAAAAAGGATCTTGAACGTGATCGTGTTGGGGCTAATAACGTTCTTATGAACCGTTATTTTAGGGAGGACCTAAAATACAAAGGCGAGATGTGTAGAAATAGGTTTCAGTTGCCTTGGGATTTATTTCTATAGGTTGTCGGAACCGCCCCCATATGTTAGTTTCATGTTAACGGGAATCAATATAAACGTGGTTACTATCTAGCCAATGATATATATCTTTTCTAGTTAACTTTTTTGAAATCATATTCTTATCCTCTTAAGTATAAAGAAAAGAAATTTAAAAAGGTGCAAGAGTTCACAAGAAAAGACGTGAAACGAGTTTTCGGTGTTTTAAAAGCAAAATGACAAATACTTGCACGACTAGATAGAGCGATGAACATAGAAAAAAAATGAGAAATCAAAAGTACACGTGCATTATAGTCCACAATATGATTATAAAAAATGATGGCAACATTATATCTCTTGTGCACATTGAAGACCCACCGATCACTCCAGTTGAGAACGAAAATACAATTTTGAAGGTGGACGATGTGAACACATTTTATGCGTAGATTCAATCTCATGGAACACGTTGCGAAGAATATGGAAATCATGGTTTCGGACGGCGAAGATTAGTTTTAGTTATTATTTTTTTAATTTATTTATTTTAAGTAGTTTTTACTTTTAGGTTGTAACTTTTTAATTTTTATGAAGTTCTTGTTTAAAAAAAATTTGTGGCATAAGTTTCCTCTTCAAATTTTATGATGCGGTATTGTATGATATGACATGGTTTGATATGATATGTTTTCATTGGTTGATTCATGGTGTAAAGAGGAATTGCCCCCTTCCCCCTAAAAAGTATGTTAACTTTTGGTGATTATTTTACCATTTAACGTCAGAAAAAAACTATACCCCTTCAATCAGAACATTATAGGTCTGCTTTTTCGATCGATTCAACTATGGGTGTACATAGATTTCTGAAGTGGTTGCATATCCAAATTAATCACAACATTACTGTTGCGTCATTTTGTTCTGAAATATCAAATAATTTCTATTAGGAGTAGGGGCGAAGGATTGAAGCCCCCTGGCCCGTTTTTTACGTCAGTAGTGTTAATTTTTTGGTCCGTAGGCAACAAAGATTTTTATATATTGAATTCGCCCCACCCCCACCCTTAATAATTTACATATATTATATTTGCCTCCCGTAAAAATATATACACATGTTAAAAATTCAGAAGTCTTAAAAAATTACACTTATTTAAAATTTTAGAAAAATAAAAAACGTCACATATTTAATTAATTGGGCTGATGGGCTTATGGAGTTATGGGTTGCACAACCCAACAACCTTCTTAAAATGTCTTAAGTTTAGCGGGCTGCAACAGGAAAAAGCCCAACATGCAACAGCCCAACAGAACATTCAAAAATAGCCTCAGCTTCAAATTTTGAACTTTTACAACATCAACCGGCAGCTTCTTTGGTTCGCTTGGGGTTATCATTCTAACTATGTTTGTAGTTTACTTAAGATGTTTGTTGTCACTCGTGTTGTTCTTCGTGGAATAATTAAAGACTTATCTCATACTACTTTTTCTCAACGTGAAGATGCTGATGCAGGTTACAGTCACATGCAATCATTTGAGTTTGTTTTTAGTCTTCACTTGATAAAGGAAATAATGGGATGAACTCACACGCTTTGTCAAGCTTTACAAAAAAAATCCCAAGATATTCTTAATGCCATGGAGTTACATTCATCAACAAAGATTAGTTTAGATGATTTCGGAAACAATAGATGGGATTTTTTCCTGACACAAGTTATCTGCTTTTGTGAAAAACATCAAATAGAAATGTCGGATATGAACGCTCCATATACATCTACTCGATATCGACCTCGTAAAAAATATCTCATGTTATATTTGAACATTATAACCAAGTAGATTTGTTTACATCCACATTGGATAAACAGTTACATGAGTTAAATAGTAAATTCAATGAGCATGCAATGGAGTTGTTATCTCTTACTTTAACTTTAGTATTGTCACATTTGGTAATTTTTCGTTACCAAACTCTGTTGGATTCGTTAGGTCTTGCATACACATGTCGTGAGCACATATTAGTTGTCACTGAACGTGGTGACTTAATAATCATTAATATTCGCTAAACTAATAAAAACTTGATTAATAATTTTGATTATTAATATGTGGTTATGTGAATTGTGAATTTTAAGTATGATTTACAGATTCCACGTTGTAACGTGACTACGTGTAATATATGATTTCATGTGTGGTGCTTACTAGTTGAATTCTATGATTATTGTTAGTTGATAATGATTCATGTGTTATGTGGTTAAAATTATTTAAAAAGTATAAAATGTTAGTTTTATAATTTATAAAACAAAAGGGAAAATTTAGAACATTCCTACCGTATATAAACCAAAATCAAACCCTAGCCCCTCCCACACACCCCCCATTTGGCCCAACCCTCTTCTTCACCCTATTCCTTGCGATTTTGATCTTCAAGTTTTCAAAAACATCAATTTTGGCTTGGTTTCAAGTGTTCCAACATGTTAGCAGGTGCCATTTTTTTTATCATTACATGATTAATGTCACACCCCAACCTTGACGGCGGAAACGTCGAGATGTGAGGGTTACGATTGTTCACAGCCACATAACGCTATTTATTAAATCCAAATATATTAACCATAAGATTCAATTGTAACATTACAAGCAAAAGTTTCAACAAAGAATACATCATGTACAAATGCTACAAACAACATGATCATCTATTTTATCTCTAGGTCCAATCCTAGATGTGATAAGCTTCAAAGAGTAGAACACATACTTGAGGTGTTACTGAAACATGTTAAAAATAAAGGGTCAACATAAAAATGTTGGTGAGCATTCCATAGTTTTTAATACATAGATTATATAAAAGATGGCAATTCAAGTCATAAGTTAGTGAATAAAGTGATTAGGGATGTTATGAACAATGCAACAATCAAACCTCGACAAAGTTTTACAAGTCTCAAACGTTTACAAGATTATACGATCAGCTAAGTGTACTTGGATCAACCAAAGCAGGCTTGTCTGGCCCATAGATCTATGACTTCGCTGGGCTAGCAATAGTTAATGATTGTACATATAACGCCATAACATGGTAACCACAAAAGTTCAACTAACCACAACTTTGCATGATGAATTGCCATAAAGATTATAAGTCTCAAATAAGTTTACAAGTGCAATGATAATAAGTTAACATGTTTCACCCCAAAGTGTGAAAATAAGCAAAAAGGGGTATGGAAATACTCACATGGAAACTCACAAGTATAGTGATGGTTGTAGAGTACATAAGAAAGCTTGGATGTCAAGAGTCAAATGTGATGTCCTAAATGATAAAAAAAAACAATAACTTGAGGTCGAAATTCATTACAAGAAGTTAAGACGCTTAGGGAATGCTAAAAAGCGAAAGGTAGATTGAAAAAGGATAATTACATCAATTTTAGATTCTGGACAGAATATTTGGTATGTGTTTGAACAGGTTTTAAAAATATCAAACGGTTTCATAAAATTATAAAAATTTATACTTGACTAGTTCAAAGTCTCCCGGACAACTTTCATTCAGAAACATTTTTATGAAAAGATTTTAAATAGGTCAAACAAGCATCACAAGACAGAAGGTGCTGAAATGCGCACTTATCTTGTGAAGGATATTATTGAGTCGTCCGATTGAGTTTGAAGACGTATAAACTGTCGTTGAAAAGGTAATTCAATGAACTTAACATTGGAGTCTGAGTTTACCCAAATTTAGTTTGTTATGATCAAGTTATGGTCGGTTGAAGTAAGACTATATTCTGCCAGAATTGTAGTAAGGCACTTATGTGCACTTTTAAAATTGTTAATACATGAAACGGGTTAGAACAATTTATTATGTTAATATATGGTATATTAGTCTTCATTTGAGTTATAAAAATATTCTAAGACTTTGGCATAGCCATCATTTAGAACAATAATCTTGCGGAATAACCGAATGCGGCGGCATAGCCGTCCATATACAAACGGGATTCTTTGTTTATGTTAGTGTGTTGTTGGCTTGATTTAGGAATGTTAGTGATTGTTATAAGATTAGTGATTATTAAAATGTTAATGATCAAATCATAATGATTAAAATAAAAGAGATTTGATAGAAGAAAGAATAATAATAATAACATAAAGTCATGAGAACAATTGGATGTTAGGATGATTAAAATGTATAATATAAAAACAATAAAGGATTACCTTAGTATTAAGAATTCTTGAAATTTCTTGTAAAATAAAATTCTTCAAATTCATCATAACCAATGGATGAAAGAAAGATATGAGAGTGAGGTTTTAGAGAATGAGCAAATGAAAAGTGAGGCCTAAGCCTTGCTTTTATACTTGAGGTTAGGAGGAGGTTATGAATGGTGTTAATGGTGATTTATAAGTCTTTTAAAAGGGGGTTATGATTGGAATTTGAAATAAATATAAAATAAAATAATTTAAATAAATAAAAGAATAATTATAATTTAAATTTAAATTCTTGAAGACTCTAATTTTAACAACTTTTTTTATAAAATATTTATAGACTTTATAAAACTAATTTGAATAATTAATTAAATTATTTATTTGTTAATCTTTATAACTTTTATAAAACTTGTAAACTTTATAATTTGATTATTTATTTTCAATATTTAAAATTCATAATTACTTATAAAACTTTATAAGTTTAATAAAATTTATTTTATAACTTTATAAGTTTTAATAAGTCTTTTCCATTTAGTTATTTGTTGTAGCATGGTTAATAAACTTTATAATTTTATGAAAAAGAATTATTTGTAAATCAACAAGTTATTATAAGTTGTTTAAATGATAAATTGAATAAATCAATTTAAACTACACGTCTAATCTATATAATTCATTAATATAAATAAAACAAGTTAAATAAAGAAATTCATATCGTAAGAAAGTTCGATTTTAGTTCGGGTTCGGGTTTATAACTTGAAAATGGCGGATGTTACAATTAATGGTTAGATTTTGATTAGTTTTCATGGTTTTTTAATCAAGAACAACCCTAGTTTAATTGGAGCATGATATCATGAAATTGATGTTGTTTGATGATGTCATGATGTTAGTTTGATTGTATTGATGTTAGTTTACGTGGATTATGCTCAAATTTCATAGAATTAACACATTGTTCATACATTACTATAAGTAGAAACTTTTGTTTATGAGAATTTGGGATTTGATGAATTATGAATGTTTAGTGTGCTTAGATGGGTCCTATGAACTAAATTAGGCATAAGGATGATCCATGATTGAATTTGATGAAAGATTGACTTTTGGGTGTTACCTTCCCGAAAGGGAAACTTTATTGATATGAATCATTTGATCTTGTGAAATGAGCATGCATATGGTGTTAAGATCATACTAGAATGCTTGTTGATAATGTCTAATGTGTTAGAATGCGTTAATTAGGTCATTTGGATGCTTGATGGGTTATTTGGAAACCTAGGTTTCATAAAATATTATGCAAAGTGATGATAAATATTAGAAAGTTATGGAATCATGCTTGGGATTATTAGTAGGTCATTGTTATGTATGTTAATGTATATGATTGGTATGAATCATGTTGAGAAATATGATAAAGAATATCATACACGCGTGCGAATCTGAGGCCCCTACTTAGTAGGATTGATAGGGTTTAGGATGTGAAGTCGTGAGTGCCTTCACATGGCATGTTGTGCGTGATTAAACCAAATGTGTGATTTGTTAGTTGTGATTTAATTATATTTATGTTGAGCATGATTATTGGTTGAGATTTGAATGTGTTATATGGTAATCTATATTAGTATGGTGATCTTGATAGAACTTAAGGTTCATAATATGGTATACGTGAATAACTTATATGATAATCATGAGTTATGAGTTACTATACTTAATCAAACAAGATTTCAATTGACATGTCACCAACGGGTCAACTAGTTCAAATGTGTTGAGCACTTAGGGTTTGTTAAGCTTTTCTGTTTACACGTACTTATGTACTCACATGTTCTAGGTAACCTTTGACGGGATGTCTTTCCGCTCACCGTTAGCTTCGCTTATTTTGTTCGTTTGTGCACCAGTGAGTTCAATGCCTCACTTTTATACACTCTCTACAAACGCTTTAATATTATAACTTGTGTATAGTATAACATAGTGTGATACGCCATTGAAAGTCCTAACACTTTCGGATCGTTAATTAAAGAAATTAGTGGGAAATATTGGGTAGTACTACTGGGTTTGACAAGCCCCACCCGTACGACTGGAGGTCAAGCGGGTGCAATATTGTCCTAAACGACTAACAATGTCACGACTTGGTATGTCATGGCGGAAGGCAAACAAACGAACACAGTCAACTTCGATTGCGAAATCACTATGGTTATTACTTATAAAATTAGACTAGCTATCTATTTCAATACACTTGCTTATGTTTTACAAACGTTATTGTTTATGATAACTTACAAACTCTTGAACTCACCAACCGTTGTGTTGACACTTTTAGTATGTTTTTCTCAGGTCGTTATTAGCAGCTGCCTTTAGGAGCACTCACGAGTCAATCATGCTTTTGAACACTCATTGGTTTCTAATGCATACTTATAAATAATGGTTTGGGAGCATGTTTTGTGCATTTTTCATTTTTAATACTTTGGGTTTGAAATATTTACTAAACGCTTTTGCAATGTTCTAAAGATTTAAACTCTGGGTTATTTTTAAATGTTACATAGAGTGTCGTTCTGAGTAATTGATGACTTGGATCCTGGTTTGTCACATGCCTCGCGTTAAAACCTTGCACGTGAATTTTGAGGGTGAGACAAGTATCAAAAGAGATTAATGTTGATCAAAATTGTCTTCTTGTTGAGAAGTAGTATCTTGAAGATTTTACGGACTAGGAGAGGATTCAATTAAGATATCCATCGGTGATTTTTAATGTTGAAAAAAATAAAGAATATCAAACTGAGTAGTATATTGACTATTTCGGATCTATGCAAAATTCTTGTGAAAACTAAGAAATGTTAGACATATTATTTGGTTGATAGAGTGGTTCGGCTAGTCTTGACACTTCCGGTTTCTACTGCAACAACAGAAAGGGATTTTCAACAATGAAAATATTCAAGAATCTTCTTCGTAATAAAATATCAAATGAGTATCTCGCGAATAGCTTGGTGATTTAAATATAAAAGGAAATAGCTGAAAACTTTCATTCGGAATGCATAATGGATGATTTCAAAGATTTTAAAGGTCATGGCTGAGTTGTAATTCTTCTTTCAGGTACTCACCTTTCTTTCACATCATCATTAAATATATTTTTAATTTTATGTGTAAGACTAGTCATTTGAATAAAAAATATATATTAGTTAGTTTTTTAATGTTTGACCTGACCTGAACCGAATCGCCGACCCGATTACCCAAACATATAACCTCAAATGTAGCAATACAAATTTTTTTTGATCTCGTGGTTGTGGCTCCCCCCCCCCCCATATATTTTGTTCAATGTGACAACCCTAAAAACCAGATAGTTTAATACTTCCTATAAAATTACTAATAAATGATATGTTTTATGTAGAATATTATTAAGATAAATCCCTTTAATTATATGAATCCTTAAGTGTGTATTGGTGCATGCATGCATACATGCATGGATGTCTACGTATGTGTATGTGTATGTATATATATATATATATATATGTATATGTAAATTGTATGATTATCTTTTAAGCATAATATGATTAGCTAAGTTTATATCAAATGCTTTAATTATATGTAATATATAGTAAAAACTTAACTAAACAAGATAACATCAAGAAACATTATACCAAAACTAAAACTACTCAAACTTAAGCATTCAAACACAACTCACGGTTTCTTAAGAACACTAACCAACCCGGTTAATCACTTACATACTAACTAGAAATCTTAACCTAAGGACATTAAGTCGACAACTAACCCGGTTAAACACTTAAACCTATGACTAACCCTCAACTTAGTGACTAAGTAAAGTCATTAACTCTTGAGTATGACACATAAATCGGCCATACACTAATCAACCATTCACACCGCCACCTAGCAACTAAACACTCAACACTATCCTAAGCAAGACACCTAGCAAACCTAAACTAGACACCACATAGGTCTAGAGGAAATCTAATGATGAGAACCCCACTATTTGTGCAAACCTTCGGCTGATGAAACCACAACCATCATTCCATCAAACTCCAACCATTCATCCCATCCTTGTTCTCTCGGTTGTTACATCCACGAGCACCATCCATCTTATCAACACTTCCTATCTCTCGGTTTTCAAGTCACCAACCATCTCATCATCATCTTCTTATCTATCACTATTCCGAATTCAAGAACTTGAGGATCAAGCACCAAGAAGACCACCTCAATCAAACCATCAATCCCTTAGTTACTCTTTCACAAAAAGATTAGATTCTTAACCATTTTTAAAAGATCCATATGTGTTTAAATAAACACATATGATCTAACTCTTAGAAAATAAATCATCAAGAATAATCATGAAACCACATCATCTCTGATTTTCTTTTAAAATCAGTAAGTATAGAGGTTTAAAAATAAAAAAACTCTTTATAAGCAAAGGTTTCAACATAAAAGTTACAAATAAAAAAATAAAAATCTAATATTCTTGATAAATTGAATTAAATAATTAAATGACTGTGATTGTAGGAAAAAAATTAGAAACCTGTTAGAAAATATTATAAATAACATTCTGTGAATTTTGGTGTAATTATAATAAATAAATTAATTTATATAAATTATTTAAATTAATGAAAGAAAATTATCATCTAGAAGCTCTGGACCTGGTAAAGACCTGGAACAATTATATGATGGACCTTATATTTTATAAGAATTCAGGACAAATTTCATGACGTAATTAGTTGATATGATTGAGTTTTATAATTTAGAGCCTTCTATGATTAGAACATAAGTAGACATAGAAAAATGGCCATACACTAATCAACCATTCACACCGCCACCTAGCAACTAAACACTCAACACTATCCTAAGCAAGACACCTAGCAAACCTAAACTAGACACCACATAGGTCTAGAGGAAATCTAATGATGAGAACCCCACTATTTGTGCAAACCTTCGGCTGATGAAACCACAACCATCATTCCATCAAACTCCAACCATTCATCCCATCCTTGTTCTCTCGGTTGTTACATCACGAGCACCATCCATGTTATCAACACTTCCTATCTCTCGGTTTTCAAGTCACCAACCATCTCATCATCATCTTCTTATCTATCACTATTCCGAATTCAAGAACTTGAGGATCAAGCACCAAGAAAACCACCTCAATCAAACCATCAATCCATTAGTTACTCTTTCACAAAAAGATTAGATTCTTAACCATTTTTAAAAGATCCATATGTGTTTAAATAAACACATATGATCTAACTCTTAGAAAATAAATCATCAAGAATAATCATGAAACCACATCATCTCTGATTTTCTTTTAAAATCAGTAAGTATAGAGGTTTAAAAATAAGAAAACTCTTTATAAGCAAAGGTTTCAACATAAAAGTTACAAATAAAAAAAATAAAAATCTAATATTCTTGATAAATTGAATTAAATAATTAAATGACTGTGATTGTGGGAAAAAAAATTAGAAACCTGTTAGAAAATATTATAAATAACATTCTGTGAATTTTGGTGTAATTATAATAAATAAATTAATTTATATAAATTATTTAAGTTAATGAAAGAAAATTATCATCTAGGAGCTCCGGACCTGGTAAAGACCTGGAACAATTATATGATGGACCTTATATTTTATAAGAATTTCAGGACAAATTTCATGACTTAATTAGTTGATATGACTGAGTTTTATAATTTAGAGCCTTCTATGATTAGAAAATAAGAAGAAATAGAAAAAAGGCGCAATAAATTATGGAAAATTTACATAAAATATAGTACCTTGAATAAAACAGTTTGTATAAAATTCGGAATTTTAGAGATGTTTTACTATTTATGTTGTTTATTGTAAAATTGGTAAAAATCATAAAAAATTTACTATTATGAGTTAATAACCTAAACATTTATGGTATAATATAGATTTCAGAATATAGCTCCTTGTAAATTTTGGGAACCCGTGGATATTTCTACTGATTTATTTGAATATTGTAAAAATTCTAGAAAAATAACTGTAATTAGTTATTAGTTGAATTTTTTATATAATAATCTGTATTGTTGGATATTTCTACTATCAAAATTTGGTAATAAATGAATAATTGTAATTACTATTTTGAAATAATTATTTATAAGTGCTGAAAAATTTAAAGAAATATTATTTATTTCTAACTTATAAATATTTTATAGGATTTTTGCTGGAATAAAAGGTGAGCTTCATAGCCTTTTTTATATTTATGATTTTTGGGAAAAAAAACATACTGTTTATGATTGATGCTATTATAAGTGAGATTTTGAGATTACTGTCATTATGTTACAACCATTAATTCGGATGTGGAACCGTCTGGTAGTATCAGTAGCGCTACTTAGGAAAATATTTTCTGCACCAACAGAATGAGTGTTGTGATGCTATATTATCTGACTGTTTTAAGTATGCTTTTTAGGTATTCATAATGACTAACAGTATTATGTTCTCATTTGATGTTTACAATGGCTGGGGCGAGGTGATGGGAAAAGTTTGTGTCAAATTAACTGTTAACATGTACGATCTTAGTCTGACGGTGGATGCTCATTTCCATCGCTACTGAAGATGTAGCAGTTAAATAACACATTTTGTAATAGGGTTATATTAAATTTTAAATATTAGTTATGATGTAACCCGAACTTATATTATCTATGAAATGTATCGATATATATTATGTTTATATGTGTGTTGCATTTTTACTTTGTAATCAATGCGTTCTGAGCTAATTAGTCACACCCAAGCATTTCACGCTTCCGCCGGGATGTGACATTCAAGCTCAGCCACCGATTGGGAGATACTTTATAAAATTGGTGTTACAAAAACATTTAAACATAAGACTTCCTACTAATAATTATTTACGACAAGTGAATACTTACTGTTGATTAGAGTTCATACCGACATAAATACCGTTACCTAAGAAGGAATATGGGTTGATAAAGATCTTGTTCCTTAGAGCATCCACAATAAATAAACACAAAAATACCAACAAACATGTCTAGTCAGCTGTCAGATCATGAAAACACTCATCCCTTCGAAACATCAAAAACCTCCTTTTTATAAGAAAACTCAAAAATACAAAACGATCATGACATGTCATTGCCACCTTTTTATTTATATCTCTCTATATGTATATTTAATACAATTCTAAAAAAACATGTTGGCCCCACCTCCCTTCATGTTCAAGATAAGAAACTTCTCCTTCAAACACATAGCCCCCCAATGATGAAAAATGACTACATGAAATTCCTGGTCTAAAAACTATCCCTAAAAATGCCCATTGGAGATGGTCTATATATATATATATATATATATATATATATATATATATATATATAGATATATATATATATATATATATATATATAATATATATATATATATTTATATATATGTATATTTGTGAGTGTATTTCATATATCATATGAAATGATTGTGAGTGATCGTGAGTGGAGAAGAGAATATGTGATGTGCTCTAAATTATACATAAAAACCCTATCAAAAGAACATCACTTATTCCTTAATATCTTTCTTAAAATGATGATTATGTACTAAAAATTGTTAAATTGTGTTTTTAGGGTGTTAAAAAGGGCAAGATGGACAAAAGAAACATATTTAACAAGAATTTGAAGAAAACCAGACTTTAGAGTCCAAGCATGGGGTCGTGCCTCATTAAGCCCCCATGACTTGCCTGAAACACACCTCGTATTTAAATTGTCACACCCCCATATTTGGACATCTGACAGGATAAAAAGTATTGTCCCTAAAAGTAGTCACGGGGCTGTGCCCCACCCCAAACACGAGGCCGTGCTCGACACTTCCTACACGTATGAATCGACCAACTTTTGTAAGCATTGTACTAGCACGAGGCCGTGCTTAAACACTCCAGAAAGCCTATAAATAGAGGCCTAAGTTCATTATTTGGGCAAGATTTTGTGGAGAGTTACTCTGTTGAATTCTCTTAGGAATCAAGACTTGAAGATCATTTGGAGGCTTGGGAGGTGCATACAACACTTGGAAGAAGCTCAGGATTGTCTAAACATCATCCATTGTGGATCACCGGTTTGATTGTTCCATTTCAGCGATGATTTCATATCTATCTTCTATGTTATTGTTGTTATGTTCAAGCTCGTTATGAGCTAAACTCTCATTATCATCCTAATTGGATGAAACTTATGTAATTTGTGATGAACTAATTGTGTGATTTATGTTATGTTAATGTTATGGTAATCTTGGATATGCTTTTGATGGGTAGCATCTACATTTGAACGGGAAGTTATGAACTTATGATTTGTATTTGTGAATGTCATACAATGTTGAAAAACATATGAACTAACTTTTATTCGTGAAACTGGTCTTCATAACAAATATATGGCTAATAAACGAGAAATGATTATTAGAAATCATATAACTTTAGCTTCTTGATCATTTACGAGTTCTCTTTTATTAGTCTGAGAAATCTACTGTCACACCCCACCTGACGGCGGGAAACGTCGAGGTGTGAGGGTTAAGATCGTTCACAGCCAAATAACGCTATTAATAACCCAAATATATAATAATCATAAGTTCCAATTGTGCCATTACAATCATAAGTCTCAAAGAAATTTAAAAAGCATTACAAAAGATGTAACAAGTCATTTTATTCCATTTATTTAACTAGGTCCATTCCTAGATGTGTAGACTTCAAAGTATAGAAATCAAGCTTGAGTATTTCCTGAAACATGTTAAAAATAAAAAGGTCAACATAATGTTGGTGAGATTTCCATAGTTTTCGATACATAAGTATATAAAAGATGGAAAATCATGTTGTAAGTTAGAGAACAAGTAACTAGGGATGTAAGACAGAATGCACAATCAAACCTCGACAAAGTTTTACAAGTCTCAAACGTTTAAAAGTATATACGATAGCTAAGTGTACTTGGATCAACCAAGCAGGCTTGTCTGACCCCATAGATCTATGACTTCGCTAGGCTAGCAATAGTTAATGATTGTACATATATTCGACATTACATGGTAGCCACAAAGTTCAACTAACCACAACAAACAGGTGAAATGCCATAAGTTTACAAGAATCAAACGTGTTTACAAGTGCAAAGTTTATAATGTAACATGTTTTCACCCCAAAGGTGTAAAATATAAAAAGGGGGTATAGAAATACTCACTTGATCAAATAAGTATGGAATAACGATTGATAAGAAAATAATAGTCGTCGTTCCAACGTATTCCTTCACAAGGTACCTAAATTATATATATATTTACAAGTTAAATTAATTATAATAAGTTTAACAAATTAACGGGGACTACGGTTCTAAGTGGAATTTTAGGGATTGTCAAATAACTATGTTTAACAAAATGGAACCAATTTTAGTTGTTAATATTATAGAAAGTTGTATATTTTATATAAAGTTTTATATAAAAATATAACGCCTATAACAATTTTGTATATATAAAGGTTGAATAAAGTCTAATAAACACATTTAAACGATAGTTTAAAGGCAACGTTCGGAATAATCATATTTGTGGAACAAGGTAGTAGTTTAAGTATAGTTTTTATAAAACTAATCTATTATTATTATTTTTATTCTTTTAAAAAATATATAACAAAGTATAAAAGTATTTCTTTTTAAGAACTAAACTTACAGAAATAAGTAAAAGTATTTTTAAAGTAATCAACTTTTATAAAATGACTTTTTATAATTTTTTAAAACAATTTAGAGTTGGGGTTGAAGGCTAAAAAAATTCTCAAAAAAATAGAACATGAGGTCCCCTGGATTCGAACCAGGGACCTCTAGGTTAGACATCACGCGTTTTACCAACGAACCAAGGGCCAAGGCCTTGTTAGGCTTCTGTCCTTAATAGTTTAAACCATAAACGAAACAAATCCCCAATAACCTATGAACCCTAATTCGAAATCCCCAAATTGACACGTATTCGATGTTGTTACACAAAATTCCCATAGGGCTTTTGATCTTCATATGAGATCGGAGTATATAGCAGTAGTTTAATTACCCGATTCGAAGTTGACCACTACAAGAACAACCGAAGAAGAACACGTTGCGGCTTGGTCGAAGTCGGTTCACGATTGCAAATGTAGACGATAGCCAAATTCGTGTTGTAGAAAGCTTCTAAAGGCCTAGGTGAACCAAAAGCCCCTAACAAATTTTAAACAAATTAAACTAACGTTTTACAACGATCAACCGACTTATAACTATTGACAAATATTCAATACTTCTTCAATAACAATGAGACTTTTACTAACAACACATCAATGGCGACAATGTCTTGTACTTGGATCTACATAAGGTCTAGTATGCGTGTCAGTTTGTGTGTGTGTATACGCGACCCAGCCGATACGACCCGAACCGACCTATCATTATTACGCGCTTATATATCATATCATTAATGCTTACAATAACTGTCAATAGGTGTTTGACTGTTTATTTGCATTCAACATTTGAGATTACATCGATCATACAACTTACCACCTAACAAGTGAGTTCGTGGCCCCTTTACGCTATACAATATTCAATCATTTACACTTGGGGGAAAAGTATGCTTACTCATTTTCAATGTGGTACAACTTACATACATTTTACATACAAGGAATCAACGTGATACTGTGTGCAAGTACTATTTGATACATGCTTGGGTCTGCTGTGTGGTTCTATCTTTGCAACTATTTAATTCCAGTGTGGGAACCGACGGTTAGGTATTGGTAGTACTACTGGGTTGACACCCCCACCCTCGTTCGATGGTATACTAGTTGGTACCATCAGTGGCCAGGAACGGGCCCTTGGGTGAATATATGCCGACAATTTCTTTGTGTACGTCGCTAGGTTTGGTTGCAAAGCTCATGTCATGTGAATTACTTGGTAGATATAACTGTATTCACGGTATTCATTACGCTTATCATACAGCATCACTTACATTTATTACACAAACCTGCGATGCTCACCACCCAACAATTATGTTGACCGTTTTAAGCATATCTTTTCAGGTGATCATGCAAGTCCAGGAATCTAGGTGTGCTGCCTTAGTGGAGACCCTAGGATGCATTTTGGGACTTAAAATATTTGACAAACAATCTTTCGAACAATGTTAACAATTGTAAACAATTATCATCTTTTGAAACTTGTAGAAAAAACTGTAATTGTGTTTATTATTGAATTTTTTATATAATAATCTGTTATGTGGATATTTCTGCTATCAAAATTTGGTAATAATGAAATAATTGTAATTACTATTTTGAAATAATTATTTAACGTGCTGAAAAATTTAAAGAATATTATTATTTCTAACTATATATATTTTATAGGATTTTGCTGGAATAAAAGGTGCGCTTCATAGCCTTTTTATATTTATGATTTTTGGGAAAAAAACATACTGTTATGATTGATGCTATTATAAATGAGATTTTGAGATTACTGTCATTATGTTACAACCATTAATTCGGATGTGGAAACCGTCTGGTAGTATTAGTAGCGCTACTTAGGAAAATATTTTCTGCACCTACAAATGAGTATTGTTATGCTATATTATCTGACTGTTTAAGTATGCTTTTTAGGTATTCATAATGACTAACAGTATTATGTTCTCATTTGATGTTACAATGGCTGGGGCGAGGTGATGGGAAAAGTTTGTGTCAAATTAACTGTTAACATGTACAATCTTAGTCTGACGGTGAATGCTCATTTCCATCGCTACTGAAGATGTAGATTTAAATAACACATTTTTGTAATAGGGTATATTAAATTTAAATATTAGTTATGTGTAACCCGAAATTATATTATCTATGAAATGTATCGATATATATTATGTTTATATCTGTGTTGCATTTTTACTTTGTAATCAATGCGTTCTGAGCTAATTAGTCACACCCAAGCATTTCACGCTTCCGCCGGGATGTGACATTCAAGCTCAGCCACCGATTGGGAGATACTTTATAAAATTGGTGTTACAAAAACATTAAACATATGACTTCCTACTAATAATTATTTACGACAAGTGAATTCTTACTGTTGATTAGAGTTCATACCGACATAAATACCGTTACCTAAGAAGGAATATGGGTTGATAAAGATCTTGTTCCTTAGAGCATCCATAATAAATAAACACAAAAAATACTAACAAACATGTCTAGTCAGCTGTCAGATCATGAAAACACTCATCCTTTCGAAACATCAAAAACCTCCTTTTTATAAGAAAACTCAAAAATACAAAACGATCATGACATGTCATTGCCACCTTTTTATTTATATCTCTCTATATGTATATTTAATACAATTCTAAAAAACATGTTGGCCCCACCTCCCTCATGTTCAAGATAAAAAACTTCTCCTTCAAACACATAGCCCCCAATGATGAAAAATGACTACATGATCTAAAAACTATCCCTAAAAATGCCCATTGGAGATGGTCTTATTATATATATATATAATATATATATATATATATATATATATAATATAATATATATATATATATATATATATATATATATATATATATATATATATATATATATATATTTGTGAGTGTATTTCATATATCATATGAAATGATTGTGAGTGATCGTGAGTGGAGAAGAGAATATGTGATGTGCTCTAAATTATACATAAAAACCCTATCAAAAGAACATCACTTATTCCTTAATATCTTTCTTAAAATGATGATTATGTACTAAAAAATTGTAAATTGTGTTTTTAGGGTGTTAAAAAGGGCAAGATGGACAAAGAAACATATTTAACAAGAATTTGAAGAAAACCAGACTTTAGAGTCCAAGCATGGGGTCGTGCCTCATTAATCCCTCATGACTTGCCTGAAACACACCTCGTATTTAAATTGTCACACCCCCATATTTGGACATCTGACAGGATAAAAAGTATTGTCCCCCAAAAGTAGTCACGGGGCTGTGCCCCACCCCAAACACGAGGCCGTGCTCGACACTTCCTACACGTATGAATCGACCAACTTTTGTAAGCATTGTACTAGCACGAGGCCGTGCTTAAAACACTCCAGAAAGCCTATAAATAGAGGCCTAAGTTCATTATTTGGGCAAGATTTTGTGGAGAGTTACTCTGTTGAATTCTCTTAGGAATCAAGACTTGAAGATCATTTGGAGGCTTGGGAGGTGCATACAACACTTGGAAGAAGCTCAGGATTGTCTAAACATCATCCATTGTGGATCACCGGTTTGATTGTTTCATTCAGCGATGATTTCATATCTACCCTCTATGTTATTTGTTGTTATGTTCAAGCTCGTTATGAGCTAAACTCTCATTATCATCCTAATTGGATGAAACTTATGTAATTTGTGATGAACTAATTGTGTGAATTATGTTATGTTAATGTTATGGTAATCTTGGATATGCTTTTGATGGGTAGCATCTACATTTGAACGGGAAGTTATGAACTTATGATTTGTATTTGTGAATGTCATACAATGTTGAAAAATATATGAAACTAACTTTTATTCGTGAAACTGGTCTTCATAACAGATATATGGCTAATACGAGAAATGATTATTAGAAATCATATAACTTTAGCTTCTTGATCATTTACGAGTTCTCTTTTATTAGTCTGAGAAATCTACTGTCACACCCCAACCTTGACGGCGGAAACGTCGAGGTGTGAGGGTTAAGATCGTTCACAGCCAAAAAACGCTATTAAAAAAAAATAAAGATATAATAATCATAAGTTCCAATTGTGCCATTACAATCATAAGTCTCAAAGAAATTTAAAAAGCATTACAAAAGATGTAACAAGTCATTTTATTCCATTTATTTAACTAGGTCCATTCCTAGATGTGTAGACTTCAAAGTATAGAAATCAAGCTTGAGTATTTCCTGAAACATGTTAAAAATAAAAAGGTCAACATAATGTTGGTGAGATTTCCATAGTTTTCGAGACATAAGTATATAAAAGATGGAAAAAATGTTGTAAGTTAGAGAACAAGTAACTAGGGATGTAAGACAGAATGCACAATCAAAACCTCGACAAGTTTTACAAGTCAAAAAAAGTTAAAAGTATATACGATTAGCTAAGTGTACTTGGATCAACCAAGCAGGCTTGTCTGACCCATAGATCTATGACTTCGCTAGGCTAGCAATAGTTAATGATTGTACATATATTCGACATTACATGGTAGCCACAAAGTTCAACTAACCACAACAAACAGGTGAAATGCCATAAGTTTACAAGAATCAAACGTGTTTACAAGTGCAAAGTTTATAATGTAACATGTTTCACCCAAAGGTGTAAAAATATAAAAAAGGGGGTAGAAAATACTCACTTGATCAAATAAGTATGGAATAACGATTGATAAGAAAATATAATAGTCGTTCGTTCCACGTATTCCTTCACAAGGTACCTAAATTATATATATATTTACAAGTTAAAGTTTAATTATAAATAAGTTTAACAAATTAACGGGGACTACGGTTCTAAGTGGAATTTTAGGGATTGTCAAATAACTATGTTTAACAAAATGGAACACAATTTTAGTTGTTAATATATAGAAAGTTGTTATATTTATATAAAGTTTTATAAAAAAAATCAAATGCCTAGAAACAATTTTGTATATATAAAGGTTGAATAAAGTCTAAAAAACACATTTTAAACGATAGTTTAAAGGCAACGTTCGGAATAATATCATTTTGGAGGAGGTAAAGTATAGTTTAAACAAAATGCTATAGCTAAGTTATTATAAAAATCTAATATAGTATATATATATTCTTTTAAAAAGTAATAACAAACAAAATATAAAAGTAAATAATTTTTAACGAAACTTACTTTTAAAGAAATAAGTAACCATTTTAAAAAGTATATCAACTTTTATAAAAGGAAATTCTATGGGCGAATGGACCTCTATGCGAATGGACTCCCAGTCGCATAGCTTTCATGCGTATGGCCTTCAGTCGCATGACTTCAGGCGTATGGGCTTCAGTCGCATACTCTTCATGTGAATGAACCTCAGTCGCATGGCCTCCAGGCGCATGGACTTAGTCGCATAACCTCCGTGCGAATGAACCTCAGTCACACCATCCCTCAATCGCATGACTCTCAAGCACATGAACTCCAATCGCATGACCATCATGCATATGGACCTCAGTCGCATAGCAAACGTGCGTATGGACCTCAGTCGCACTTCAATCGGCCGAATGGCCTCCAGTCGCCCTCCAGTCGATCGCCTAGCCCTAGCTGGTGCAGAGTGCAGTTAGGTCGACTGCAGCCGCGGGTTTTCGACCTCCAACCCCTTCCAAACCTCTTTTAAGCTCAAATCAAACCTTCTAAAGGTTAGGGAAACATACCATGACCTCATACAGGCATAACCAAGCAAGAAATCAAGCCTCTAACGCATCATACACATACATACATACATCAAAAGGGTCTTCACCCAAAAACTCAAAAATAGGTTTTTGGACGGTTTCCAGCCCCAAAATCAGTTGAAAACATGTAAAAGCGGGCGGGGTCCTAGAACTCACCTTAACGATCCCGTCGAGTAGAGCTTCGATTTGACTCGCTCCTCGTTGAATTCCACGCTCGAATCCACCCGAACCAACTTTTCTCCTCTTTTCTCCTTCTCCTCTCTTCTCCTCTCTTGGCTGAAATATGGGGAGAATAGGGTGTTTCCCCCTTTTATACTCCCGTGCATCTAAGTTTCTCTCGTTGGCGGGTTTGGTCCCTCGACTTTGGACTTTATTTCTTTCTTCTTTCGTCGGCTACTTTGGAATTTATTTCTTCTTTCTCTTTCGTCGGCTACAAGGGAAATTTCCGGGTGTTTACATTCTTGCTCGGGTCCCCATTCAAAGAGTCGATTCTTTTAGGTTAGCGCCGTTAATGGTTTAGCAATCTTCGAGAAATTCGCTATGAACCTACGGTAATATCCCGCTAAGCCCAGAAAAGAACGAACCTCGGTTGGGGTTGTGGGAACACACCAATTCTTCATGGCTTCAATTTTAGCAGGATCAACGTGAATTCCTTGGCTATTCACCACATGCCCTAAGAATTGAACCTCTTCCAACCAAAATTCACACTTGGAAAACTTGGCGTATAATTGCTCCTTCTTCAAAAGTCCAAGAACTTGTCGCAAGTGCGTCTCGTGATCGATTTTCGTCTTGGAATAAATAAGAATGTCATCAATGAACACGATCACGAACTTATCCAAATACGGTTTACATACTCGATTCATGAGATCCATGAACACGGGAGGTGCATTGGTCAAGCCAAAAGGCATGACCATGAACTCGTAGTGCCCATATCGAGTACGAAAAACGGTCTTTGGAATGTCATCATCGTGGACACGTAGTTGATGATCCCCAGAACGTAGGTCGATCTTTGAGAATTGAGTTGCTCCTTGAAGTTGGTCGAAGAGATCATCGATTCGAGGAAGAGGGTATCGGTTTTTGATAGTAAGCTTGTTGAGTTCCCGGTAATCGATGCACATACGAAATGAACCATCCTTCTTCTTCACAAACAGTACAGGTGCACCCCACGGTGATGAACTAGGGCGAATGAACCCTTATCGGTCAACTCTTGCAGTTGACTAGCGAGTTCTTGCATTTCAGACGGTGCAAGACGATAAGGCGATTTAGCCACAGGGTTTGCACCAGGGATTAAGTCAATCTTGAACTCAACTTCTCGCACAGGAGGTAGCCCTTTAAGATCCTCGGGAAAAACCTCGGGAAAGTCCCGCATGACAGGAATGTCTTTCAACTCCTTACCCTTGGCTTTTGTATTAACTACATATGCCATGAAAGCCATGTAGTTTTTACTTAAGCACTTACGGGCTTTGATGCAAGACATAAGTTTGAGTCTTTGGGTTGAGTTCTCCCCAAAGACCTTCAAAGTATCACCAATCGGTAAAGGAATTCGAATACATTTCTCGAAGCATAGAATTTCCGCACGATGCTTGGCTAACCAATCCATACCAATGATAACATCAAAGCTTCCCAATTGCATAGGAATAAGGTCGACGAAGAACTCGTGTTCGTTAAGGCTCAAGGTGCAATCGCGTATTACGACATCAACGACAATAGATTTTCCATTGGTGACTTCGACCGCGAAAGATCTTTCTAGATTAACACGCGGTTTAGAAAGTATAGGCTTGAATTTCAGGGACACGAAACTCCTATCGGCACCCGAATCAAACAATACGGAAGCATAATGACTATTTACAAGATACATACCTGTTTGGTAACAACCTATTATTGGTATGATGAACATAGATAGGATTTTTTTACAAGACAAGAAAGGACTAAAAGAAATTCAACGACGTACCATTCACCACGTCGTTGTTGGCTTGTGCTTGGTTGGCGTTGATGTTGAAAGCCCTTCCACGTGCCGCTGGCACAGTTCCCGCATTGCGAGGACATTGCGGATGAATATGACCAGGCTCGCCACAGTTATAGCAGGTTCGGTTGGTAAGCATTGCAGTGTTGTTTGGCACACGAAGGCAAGTAGTTACCAAGTGTCCATACTTCCCACACAACGAGCAGACTTGGCATGGAATGTTGCTCGAATGATGGTACTTGCACGTGTTACACATAGGATGTGGACCAGCATAAGCTTTAGCCATGGGAGCTTGATTCGCAACCACCATTTGTTTTTGAGGAGCATTTGGGGCGGTCACAGCGTAGTTACGTGTCGGGGTGAACTTACGCTTCTTGTTTTGAGAAGATGACTCGGCCCTTAACTCCTTTGTTGCCTCGGGTATCACCTTTGCAGTAGACTTGGAACCCTTTGCCGACATAGTGCCAGCTCTTATATGATTCTCGGTGAGCTGTGCAGTGATGGTAATCGCCTCCTCCAAAGTTGTGGGCCTACTACCCACCATGGCATCTTGAATTTGAGGTGGCACCCCCTTGATAAATTTCTCAATGTTACGGGGCACGGTGTCCACCATGTGTGGTAGGAGCATACTCAACTCATGGTGCCGGGTGGAATAAGCCAAGTGATTCCCACCATCTTGTTTGAGGTTCCAGAACTCCTCCTCTAGCTTTTGCAACTCGCTCCTCGGGCAAAACTTTTGGATCATGATATCCTTAAATTCCTCCCAGGGCAATGCCAAAGCAACCTCAGTTCCACGGTGTCTCTTTTCACTATTCCACCATGTGAGTGCCCGTTGTTGAAGGACACTTGTAGCATAGCGAACCTTGAACTCGTTAGGGCACTCGCTAACGATGAACGTGTTCTCCATACCCTCGAACCACTCGAGAAGTCCAGTGGCTCCTTCTTTTCCACTAAAGCTAGTGGGTTGCACGAGTTGAAGTGTTTGAAAGTGCAAGTACGAGTGTTTCCCTGTTGATTGTTCCCGTTTGGTTGTTGCTATTGTCTCCATTAGCACCGCTATTATTCCCATTGGTGTTGTTGTTGCTAATAGCCATTAGAGTGCTATTAAGTTCAGCAACCATAGTCGGGATGACGGCAGCCATTTGTCGGGCAATCATGGCAGCTAGCTTACGGTCGGAACTTCCACGCTTTCATGGTGACGAGACATGCTGGATATACAAAAATGAGTTAGTTACGGGAGTGAGGATAACAAAGGATAGTAGTTTAAACAAAGATAAGCTAAGGGTTATAAGGAATACGGAATGATTCCATTTGGTAACGCATTACCATTTGGAAACGTTGACACGTCAAGGTGAATTGACCCATTTACCTTAGAAACTTGTGTATATTGACCATAGTTTATCACTCATCCCAGAAATCCCCAGGTAAGCATAACTAGTCCCGTAGGATTTATGCGATATGTTTGCCTTAGCCCAAGGGCCTTTTGCCAGGAAAACCAGGATACAGGTGTCTATGTGTCACACAATATTTCTTAGGTTCGTAGAATCAAAACCTTGATGGGATTTATATAGATTAGACATAACGTCTAAAGATCCAAGTCATAACATAAGCATAAGATTCCACGTGTCGTCGAGAATAAGGTTAAGAGAGTTCATGTTCGGGGAAAGTCAAAGAGTCAAAGTTAAGTTTAGGGAGACAAGTAACAATGTTTAGGCAATCCTATGCTAAGGCATCAAATTGCACATAAGAAGGCAAAGCATTATGTAGCATGCAAAGTATATAATTTACAAGATAGAAATATAATTCTATAAGGTTCATGCATACTATAGTCTAGGTCACCATTTCTAATAACCTAGATCCCAATAGTTATGGCTCTGATACCAATCTGTCACACCCCAACCTTGACGGCGGAAACGTCGAGGTGTGAGGGTTAAGATCGTTCACAGCCAAATAACGCTATTAATAACCCAAATATATAATAATCATAAGTTCCAATTGTGCCATTACAATCATAAGTCTCAAAGAAATTTAAAAAGCATAACATAAGATGTAACAAGTCATTTTATTCCATTTATTTAACTAGGTCCTTTCCTAGATGTGTAGACTTCAAAGTGTACAAATCAAGCTTAAGTATTTCCTGAAATATATTAAAAATAAAAGGTCAACATAATGTTGGTGAGATTTCCATAGTTTTCGATACATAAGTATATAAAAGATGGCAAATCATGTTGTAAGCTAGAGAACAAGTAACTAGGGATGTAAGACAGAATGCACAATCAAACCTCGACAAAGTTGTACAAGTCTCAAACGTTTAAAAGTATATATGATTAGCTAAGTGTACTTGGATCAACCAATTGTCTGGCCCATAGATCTATGACTTCGCTAGGCTAGCAATAGTTAATGATTGTACATATATTCGACATTACATGGTAGCCACAAAGTTCAACTAACCACAACAAACAAGTGAAATGCCATAAGTTTACAAGAATCAAACGTGTTTACAAGTGCAAAGTTTATAATGTAACATGTTTCACCCCAAAAGTGTAAAAATATAAAAAGGGGTATAGAAATACTCACTTGATCAAATAAGTATGGAATAACGATTAATAAGAAAATAATAGTCGTCGTTCCAACGTATTCCTTCACAAGGTACCTAAATTATATATATATTTACAAGGTTAAAGTTTAATAATAATAAGTTTAACAAATTAACGGGGACTAGGGTTCTAAGTGGAATTTTAGGGATTGTCAAATAACTATGTTTAACAAATGGAACCAATTTAGTTATTAATATTAAAGAAAGTTGTTATATTTTATATAAAGTTTTATATAAAAATATAACGCCTATAATAATTTTGTATATATATAAAGGTTGAATAAAGTCTAATAAACACATTTTAAACGATAGTTTAAAGGCAACGTTCGGAATAATCATATTTGTGGAACAAGGTAGTAGTTAAAGTATAGTTTTTATAAAACTAATCTATTATTATTATTTTTATTCTTTTAAAAAATATATAACAAAAGTATAAAAGTATTTCTTTTTAAGAACTTAACTTACAGAAAATAAGTAAAAGTATTTTCAAAATAATCAACTTTTATAAAATGACTTTTTATAATTTTTTTAAAACAATTTAGAGTTGGGGTTGAAGGCTAAAAAAATTCTCAAAAAAATAGTTCATGAGGTCCCCTGGATTCGAAACAGGGACCTCTAGGTTAGACATCACGCGTTTTACCAATGAACCAAGGGCCAATGCCTTGTTAGGCTTTGGTCCTTAATAGTTTTAAACCATAAACGAAACAAATTCCTAATTAACCTATGAACCCTAATTCGAAATCCCCCAAATTGACACGTATTCGATGTTGTTACACAAAATTCCCATAGGGCTTTTGATCTTCATATGAAATCGAGTATATAGCAGTGTTTAATTACCCGATTCGAAGTTGACCACTACAAGAACAACCGAAGAACACGTTGCGGCTTGGTCGAAGTCGGTTCACGATGCAAATGTGGACGATAGCCAAATTCGTGTTGCAGAAAGCTTCTAAAGGCCTAGGTGAACCAAAGCCCCCTAACAATTTCAGAATTTGAGGTTCAAATGATGGTGTTCGAGTGGAGTGTGGGTCGCGATATAGAGTAGGATTGAATTAGTTTAATTTGGTGTTTTTAGATGCAATTGAGTGTTGTAACCGATTAGAATTAGGTAGACGTTCAATTTGGTTTATTGAATTGAGTTATTATTAGTGTTTAAGGCTCGAACGGTTAAGTGATTAAGGTTGCTTCGGTTATTCATTTAAATGGTGTTGTAACCGATGATTAAACACAATTAAAGTGTGTGTTTAAGCTCAAAACATGTCCACGAAACGATTTGGGATGATTTGGCATAAAAAAACGGGCGGTTTCGAGAGGATTTGGGGCTCGCCGGCGCCGCGCCGGGCTTGGTCGGCCAGCGGCCGGAAAAACGGGTAGGAAGGGATGGAGGTTGGGTTTTGGTAATTTGCACAAATGGTCCCTCAACTTCAAAATGTTATTATTTCATGCTAAAACTTTCTTTTAAAGGTTTCAAAATTCACAAATTAACCCCCCTAACTTAATTATCTTTAAGTTTTAATTCTTTTACAACTTATTACTTATTTAACATTTATTAGTTATTATTTCTATTATTATTATTATGATTGTTATTATTATTATTATTATTATTATTATTATTATTATTATTATTATTATTATTATTATTATTATTATTATTATTATTATTATTAATTAATTAATAAGTAATAATTAATATTACTAACCTTTAAACTAAAGGGTTAAAAGTAAAAAGAATTATAAGTATAAATGGTCTATAAATTTCATATATGGCAACAATGGTCATTACAAGATTAAACGACGTTAACTTTTAATTAACGTAAAAAATACAAGATGTTACATCTACAGTAATTGTTATGGTTTTTTAAAATTAATGGTATGTTAAAAAGGAACATGGTCAACTCTCTTTCTAACATTAAGTTATGTTTTTAAAAATCATATGTTAAAAGACGACACTAGATTTACCTACATTACTAGTGACTTTTGATTGATTGGTACTGTAAGTTACTCATGCTGGCATCATAGTCACTACGGAGCTGGCAGACGAGAAATCTACGTTGGCTCACATTTACAAACATTAACATAACTACTTAAATTAGGATGATAGATTACAACCTTCTTTTACTTTATTTTAATTATTGTTTTTTTAAACCCTAAAAATCTTGATTACATTAATGCAACTTATCATTTTCTCAAAACAAAAATCAAATCTGGTAGTCAATCATTAAGGTTGTTGAGTAGGGTCGTTGTGTCCACGAATTGATACTCGATTCTTATCATCACTATATTACCACACGACAGGTACATTTGTCTTTTGTGTGTGTAGTTTAGTATTAGTAATAACCAATTAAAACTGAATCTGTGCAAAAAACCTTTATCAAAATATATATACTATCCGCACGCATCAATATGTTACTTGGTCATTTGTGTATTTGATAAGACACCATTCACCTCTATTAATCTTTTAATATTTTTAAGAGTGATAAATGTATAAAAAATATTATTTAATTGAAAAAAAAGAAAAAATAGAAAGTTTTAATGTAATCTTTAGAGATAAAGGTTAATTCCTTTATTATTGGAGTAGATTGTTATATATCTTTTGTATTTGTTTATTATTTTCTTTACCATACTTATTTTATACTTGCATTTACAGACTTCAATATAATACAAATAAATTCATTGAGGGAATTATAATTCTTATATGGCCTCTGTTAGTCCGGTTGTCAAGGCTTCAGCCGTTCATATTATACTTTCAATTGTCGTGACACGTAAATGGTCTCTTTATCAACTAAATGTCAAAAATGCATTCCTAAATTGACATCTTCATGAAACTGTCTTTATGAAGCAACCTCCAAGCTTCATAGACCCAAAATTCCCACTCATGTATGTCGTGTAAGGCCCCGTTCCCGGGACGGTTACAGTTGGATCCTTATCGCACATAAAACATATATTTTCATCATCTTACATAAAAGCGTTGCAGCGGAAACATTAAAAACAACCACATTTTCATTTCATCAAAATACTTTTGCAAAATAATACAACCGTTCATTTCACAATATCATTTTACATTTCATTACAAAAGCATGATAAATATTGGATGCCATCCAAAATACGCTGAGTAGCCGCCCCGTGCCATCCTCAGCAACATACCTGCCAACTGGAAACACATCAAAGTCAGCGTTGCTGAGTGAGTTCTAGTTTTATAATAAAACATACTTTACTTCCTTTATAAAACCATTCGTTAACTTCGTACGCGATCACACAACATACATACATACAGATAATATAATTATTATCTTCCATTACATTCGTTACATTCTTCATTCATTAATCATCGCACGGTACATTATCATTCGCTTCATTTGATATAACATCTTTTCCTACGTTCGTTCATTTCATACATATCGCACTTTCGCTCAAATCGCGCCTTCGCATCATCGTACCCGAAGTACATATCGCACGGATCGCACACATAAGGAAGCCAGAATCGCACGCTACATAAACCACATGAGTTAGCCAAAATCGCACGCTACCCTTATGCTGTCCATCGCACATATCGCACAAATCGCACCATCGGAGTGGTCACCAAGACCGACTCCCCCTGTGTGTGAGAACTCTCAGGGTTTAGCCAGAATCGAACGTCGTCTCATAGGTTAGCCAAGATCGCACGCTATATAAACCACATGAGGCAGCCAAAATCGCACGCTACATAGCACACAGTAAATACCACATCGCACGTATCGGAGCAGTTACCAAAACTGAACTCCCTACTGTGTCTATGTCCCCTTATGAGTAAGCCAAAATCGCACGCTATAATACACACACAGTTGAGCTAACAACTCTCAATGAGTCGTGAACCTCCTTTCTTCTTTCGCAAGCCATCCTTACTCTCATTTGTTCATTCATGCTTGCATTCATTCATTACGTTCCTCTTTTCATTATCTTCCACTTTACGTTACATAATACTTTCATTACATTCATTAACATACATCGCACAACCACGGGAAGATAAGCACACATAACAATAAGGAACATAATAACATATAACATCATCACTCACGACAACATCATACATACATAACATACATCATGCACAATCACACGACATCAAACATCACACGAATCATGCGCATAGCATCACACATAACTATAAGGCATCACACGACAGCATGCATCGCATCATCATCATCATCATCAGCTCATCATCATAAATCATTAACATCACACACATGCCCGACATAACGTCTATGACCTCGAAAGTCAACTTACACAAGCCTCCGAGAACCTCCCGAGTCAAACCCACAACTTCACTTTCCCTCGAAGGTCATAAGATAAACCGTTGTTCTTTCGGGCGTATGAACCCTACTTGAGTGTATGGACACCCTCCAGTCGCATGGCCTTCCGGGCGACTGAACACTTAGGCGAATGGACATCAGGCGAATGGACCCTATGCGAATGGACCTATGGGCGAATGGCCATCTATGCGAATGGACACTCAGTCGCATAGCTTTCATGCGTATAGCCTTCAGTCGCATGACTTCAGGCGTATGGGCTTCAGTCGCATACTCTTCGTGCGAATGAACCTCAGTCGCATGGCCTCCAGGCGCATGGACTTCAGTCGCATAACCTTCATGCGAATGAACCTCAGTCGCACACTCCTTCAATCGCATGCCTTACAGGCACATGAACTTCAGTCGCATGACCCTCATGCGTGTGGACCTCAGTCGCATGGCAATCGTGCGCATGGACCTCAATCGCACGCCAATCGGCCCTATGGCCTCCAATCGCACTCCAGTCGGTCGCCTATCCCTAGCTGATGCAGAATACAGTTCATCCCGAACTGCAGCGGTGGTTTTCGGCCTCCAACCCCTTCCAAACCTCTTTTAAGCTCAAATCAACCATTCTAAACCATAGGGAAACATACCAAGACCTCATTCAAGCATAACCAAGCACGAAATCAAGCCCAAAACGAATCATACACATACACACATGCATAAAAACGGGTTTACGCCCAAAAACTCGAAAAGGGGTTTTAAGATGTGTTCCAGCCTCAAAATCAATTGAAAACATGTAAAAGAGGGGTCCTAGAACTCACACAAACGATCCCGTCGAGTAGAGCTTCGATTTGACCCGCTACACGACGATTTCCACGCTCGAATCCACCCGAACCAAGCTTTTCTCCTCTTTTTCTCCTTCTCTTCTCCTCTCCTCTCTTCTTGGCTGAAAAATGGCAAGAATGGGGTGTCTTCCCCCTTTTATACTCCCATTCATCGAAGTTTCTCTCGTTGGCGAGTTTGGTCCCTCGACTTTGGACTTTATTTCTTTTTTTCTTCTTTCGTCGGCTTCAAAGAAAAATTTCCGGGCGTTACATGTCGTCTCAAGAAGGCTCTTTACGAGTTAAAACAAGCTCTCAGAGCTTGGTTTCAAAGACTTGGTGATTTTCTTCTTCAACAAGGTTTTACTTATAGTCAATCAGATATATCTCGTTTTTGGTTTTAATAAAGGGGCTTCCATCCTATGTATACTTGTTTATGTCGACGACATAAATATTAACCGGAAATCATGAGCCTTCTATTTGTTACTTCATTGCTCAGCTTCATACTATCAAAGATCTAGGCAAGCTTAGTGATTTTTAAAGTCTTGAAGTTACTTGCACATCTAGTGGTTTGCTTCTTAGCTAAACTAAATATGCACATGACATTCTTATACGTGCTGGTCTTATAGATGCTAAATTCGTGAAAACACCTTTGGGAACGAAGGATGTGTTTCTTAGTTCTGGCTTGCCATATTCTGATCCTACGTGTTACCGTTTTCTCGTCAGGGCTCTTTAAATATCTTACCATTACACGTCCACATCTATCCTATGCAGTTAATTAGGCAAGCCAGTTCTTACATGCCCCTACCACAACCCACTTTCAAGTGGTTAAAAGAAATTTGTACTATGTTAAAGGTACAATCTCATATGGGTTGAACTTTTCTCACACTTCTAGCACACTTTACTTGATTATTCAGACGCAGATTGGGCACGTTATGTTGAAACAAAATGATTCACTTATGGTTATTCCATCTTTCTTGGTAGAAATCTTGTTTCTTGGAGTGCTAAAAAACAACCTATGGTATCACACTCTAGTTATGAATTAGAATCATGGCTAACACTACAGCTGAACTTATTTGGGTCACTCATTTGTTACGAGACCTTAATGCCTTGCCACCGGTCATCCTACTTTACTATGCGATAACTTAAGTGCAATTTTCCTAAAGTCATAATCCAGTCTCTCATAAACATGACAAACATATTGACATTGATTATCACTTTGTTCATGAGCTTGTATCTTCCGGCAAACTACATACCAAATTTGTTCCTATCAAGTTTCAAGTGGCTGGTATCTTTACTAAACCGCTACCAAGAACATTATTTGAAGATTTTCGAACACAACTTCAGTCCACTCCGCCACCATTTCACTTAGGGCGAAGTGTTAGAGATAAAGGATGATTCCTTTATTATTGGAGTAGATTCTTATATATCTTTTGTATTTATTTGTTATTTTCTTTACGATACCTATCCTCATCACTTGTATATATGGTCTTCAATATAATACAAATAAATTCATTGATGGAATTATAATTCTTATAGTAATTATAAGGACAAGAATCCCATTATGAATCTAATCTTGTAACTATTTGTAATCTTTTACAATTGCATATGGATTTTTTTTGCTAGTATATAGCGTAGGGATTTTTTAATAAAAAAACATTATAACACTCTTACGTAGATAGACCTAAAAACCTTTTAGTTTTAGTACTCCGAAAGCATTGTGACATTATCCTGAAAGGTCCAAAACAAAAGAAATCCTTAAAGATTAATCTCGTAATGTTTTTCCTTAAACATATAATCATATTTGTTTTTACTTTATTAAATTAGTTTTGTTATACGAGTTATATTTTAAATTTAGTATAGTGATATCCATTTTTTAGGACTAGTTCGACCAATAAACCAGTAGAGCAACCGGTTTATTCGGTTTGGTTTTCAGAACATCGGGTTTAACTTTATTGTAAATTTGTTTATTAAATACTACAATAAAAAAAGCACTTACATACATTTTTAAGTTTATTATAGTGTTATCCAACCCACCAAAATTTTCAGCACACACTTCATACTTAGAAAAACATCACCCTAAACACTCCAAAAGCAAAGTTCAGTTGCATTACCTTCACAAGTACCAAAATCACCAACATATTGATTCAAAATAAAGAACATAATCAAACTGCAGCTAATTTCTAATATTGCCCCTCGTTGGACGACATACATGATTTCTTCTACGAGCATGATCGTCATTATGGTTCTGTGTTCGACAAGTGTAGCCATACCAACAATCTTCCCTTTGCGCTGCATCCCCAGGTAGATGCTACAAGGGCAAAACAGGCATTATAAATCACTTGCAATAAAGCGGTTAACATTATGAATCATCATGAACTAGTTATAATAGCGAGATGAGAAAAGTAAATACACATATATTGAGATGTCTTTGTATGTTCCACTCTACCTATACATATAGAGAATACACAACTCTTAATGCTAATGGGACTATATATTTACAGACTTTGGAGTGATCATAGCACAATAGAATTTAGGATCCATTAGAATTTAGTGTCCACTACTGATGGCCATGAAGATCCCACCTTATATAAAACCCATAGCCATTTTTCTTGTCTGTGATACAATGAAAGTAGACACCGAATTAATCACCATTCTCATTCCTCATTAGAGTATACATAGGCGTACAAGTATGTATGGATAGGATTACGTTATTTGAGTTATAAAATACAAAGAATATTTTATATTTTATAAATATCCTAAGAGGAATCAAGGATGAACATGATGGGACCAAAAGGTACAAAGCTTGTTTAGTGGTCAAGGGGCTTCAATGGAAACACGGGATCGACTACAATGAGATATCCTCCTGTGTTGTAAAGATGACTGCTTTTCAATTGGTTTCAAGTATTGTAGAATTGCATCTAGAGCAGCTAGATGTCGAGACAACATTCCTACAGAGTGACCTTGATGAAGACAAATATACGACACAACCAGAGGGTGTTTGGTTTTTCAAGTAACTTGTAAAGAAAACTTGATTTGCAACCTAAAGATGAGCTTTTATGGTCTGAAACAAACGCCCAGACAATGGTATTTGAAGTTTGATAAATTTATGGCATAAATGGATACAAAAGATGTGAGATGGATCATCCTTGCTATCTCAAGAAGTTAAAAAGTTCTTATATCATTCTACTGCTCAATGTAGATTATATGTTGACAGTTAGATCAGACATGACAGAGATAAGTAAGTTGAACATATCTCTGAAAAATTTGAGATGAAAGACTTGGGTGCAACTAAAAACATATTTCAGATAAATATTATCAGAGACAAGAAATTGGTTCTCTGACACTGTACCAGGAGAAATATACTGCAAAGGTTCCATAAAATTTTAGCCTTAAAGATGCAAAAGGTACACCCGTTAGGGAGTCACTTTAAGCTTTCCAAAGTCCAAAGTAGTCACCACATACGGATGAAGACAAAGCAGAAATGGCTAAATTTCTTATGCATAAGCCGTAAGTAGCCTCATGTACGCTATGGTACGCATGAGACCAGATACAGCACATGCAATCAAGATGGTTAGTTGGTTTATGTTCAATCTAAGGAGAGAGCATTGAGAAGCCGATAAAATGTGCTAAGAACGTGAGAAGAACTTCGAAAACAGCTCTAGTTGTTAATGGTAAACTGATGTTCTTAAAGGTTATAACACGTGGATTTGGGTGGCTGTAAAGAATCTTTCAAAATCACTACAGGGTATGTATTTAAAGTGGAGACCCAACAATTTTTTAAAGTGGAGACACTACAATTAGTTGGATGTCTATACTTCATGAAAGTGTTGCGCTTTCAACCATAGATGCAGAGTATATAGCAGATGCTGAAGCCAACGAAAAGCTCATCCAGTTGAAGAACTTTCTTGAAGAACTTGACAAGAAAGGGTATGATTGTCACCTATTATGTGACACAAAAAGTGCTATACATCTCGCAAGGAATCTAGTGTTTAACAAGAAGACAAAGCACATATAGTTAAAACATCACCGTATAAGACGATACATCGATGAATGCACTCTACAACCAGAAAAGATCGCAGGAACAAATAATCTAATAGACATGTTCACAAATGTCGTAACATTGAATAAATTGAAACTCTATGTCTTCAACTAGCCTTCAGGAATAATGGTTGAGAAGGTCGTTACATCTAGTGAAGACGGAAATTACAGAAACGCTGGAGCACAGTTTGAACTATGAAGATTGTCAGAACCTCGAAGTGGGAGATTGTCAGCGATGTGGAGGCTTTTGGCCAAAGGAAGGTCAGCCAACCCTAATCTGGTGGCCGGCCTTGATTTTCGAGTGGTATCTTTAGAAGGATGCCATACACCGATCATGTTGTTTACAAAGTTATTAACCCTATTCTCTGTATTATGATTTATGAATATATGGTTAGGCATTTGTAATTTTCATCACCTCATAGATAATATCATACCCTTGCGGTAGCTAGCGGAACCAAACCACTTTAAATAATTTGTTCATCTTAACTGCTTTATTAGTGCTTTTGTGTGTGTGTCTCCTGATCAACAACTCTAGCCAATGCATCATCGCTACAGCCTACCGCCGCTAGTGCTAACATCGCTGGCAGTTTGCCACCTCCTGTTGACCACCGCTCGCCACAGCCGCACATCAGTCGCTGTTGATCTGCGTTTTGTGTTTTTCACTGCTAACAGTGTTCAATATAACAACCGTTAAGCTCAGGCCACCTCCATTGTTATGTTTATTCACCCTTTTCGGACTTAACCTCTGGACCAACCGGGTTTTAATACTAATATATAAACTTAAATTGAAAGGAAAAGTCTAGAAACATGTATAAGAAAGTTGGAAACCTAGGCAGGTACGACAGAGGCGTCATCAGACCGCCTGGAAATTAAATGTCGTAAGTTGTAATTTCCATGTGAAAATAGTAATGGCAACTGTGCTGCAGCACTTGTCGGGAAAACAACCAAAATCGAAGAAACATTGGTGGCGGCAACGCGCATAATCACGCTTGACGTCGGTGGCAGAGGTCGGGGTAGTAGGGTTTTGTATAGTTTTGATTATATATCTTGTTTATGTGGTTGGTGATGCTCTATTTTCTCGACAGCTCTTACTGTAACAGAAAAGACTTGCTAGGGAATAGGGATTTCATTGAACTATGAAAAACTCATACCGGTTATTCCACAGAAAGAGGAACTTGAATTAGGCGAATAGCGAAGTGAGAGAGACGAGAATATGATGTGGGCCCAAGTGTGGATGAGCAAGCTTTAGCCTTTTTGGAGGCCCAAGATCGCTTATCCAAAGGGGCTTCACTGAAACGGCCATAACTTGGGCTAGAAGTCTCCGTTTTGGGCCTGCGACCAGTCAAAACGACCGTCGGACCGAGGAGCCCGTTTTCACAAACCGCCGTAGGCGGTTTGGGTCATCGTTTCGGCCCAAAAACGGCTTATTTTATGAGTTATTTACATTTTTGTCTTATTTTTACATTTTGTTGGACTTTACATTTGGCCCAGTTTTTGGCCCGTTTATGTTTTGTGGCCCATTAGACTTTGGTTTCCTTTCTTTATATGTTTGTAAGAGATGGGTGAATTGGTATTGAAGTTTATGAAAAAATCTGTTTTTCTCTCTATCACTGTGTGTGTTAGTGTAAACCCTAATTATCGGTATTCTTTGTGAATCAACGATAGTTAGAAGGATTGTTCCTGGTATTCTCGTTGAATCAACAGGTTCAATTATCTATCTCTCTGTTTCCGACTGCATCAGAATAGATGGCAAAACGTTAGTGTTCTGAACCTTACAGGAAGTGAGATATGGTTGGGAGAAAGAGTACCCGTGGTGGAGCAAGAGGTGATGCTAGTGGTGGTCGTGGTGGTGCACGTGGTGGCTGTACAGGCGAGGCACCAGCCACCCGAAGACCCAAAAGCTAATGGATGTAACCCTAATTACAGCTAACCCTAATATATTGTAATCAAGGTCAAACAAATTATTTTGAATGTTCAAAATTGATATGCATTGGGATACAATATTAAACTCAAATTTTACTTATGTATGGTTCATGTTATGAGTTTAGGATGTAGACATCAAGGTTTTTGGTATTCCTGGACATACAAAGCTTATATATCAGCTTTGAAGCTGTAACTAAATCTGTTTGACCTTAAAGTCGAAGTGTATATGCTTATAGATGGTGAATAAGAAGTGAAACTTGATAGTGGGTTAAAGTTGACATACGTACATATTTTGGCAAGCAGATCCGGAACCAGTACAAGAGGAACGAGACTAGTTTATCATAGCAATCACTACACAAAAACAGCATTTAAATCAGTTAAAAAAATCTATTGGATCGGTCAACATACTATAAAATGGCAAGACACTAATAAAACATACTTGCAAAGATGTGTTTCGGAAGTAATCATTTCTGTGTGATTCAGTGGCATCCTTGCACGATCTGTACAGTTCATGCATTATAATTTTATGGGGATAGATAGGCATTCTATCAAAAGCTCGATTTTTAGTTTCTGTAAAAGGCTATATCTTTTACCTATTTCTCGATTATTCAACTTTGTAACCCATTCTGACACAACATCTTGGAGGGTTTTCCCCATCTGCCGTATACATCTTTCAGTGATCTGAAAATTGAAGGTAATTATTGTCATATCAAGCATTTTAGAAGAAATTATTATTTATTTTCATACATCTTGTTCATGTCTGTTCTTTTCATGCGCCAGAAAAGGAATTCTTGTAATAGTCCGTTCTTTAATCTGTCAAGCATTTTCATATTTAGTTAGAACATTTGGTAATCTAGAAACAAGAAGTTGCACAAGAAATATGTATTCATAACTACAACAGAAAAGATTATAACCGTCAAATGATGGGATGGTATGGATAGCTTACTGGCTTAAATGTCTCAGGGGCGCACATATGATATGAGTCAGTTCTTGTAACCTGCTGGGAATGCCAATAAGCACCACAAAATGCTCTATCACACCCTACGCCTGCCAAGTTAAGGGAAATGTTGAATATTATTTCAGCAACAACATTTCGAAATATTTCATTGGAACAAATGGGCGGGTTGGTAACGACTCAATATGAGAAATTTTTGGTCCATGTCAAAGCATGCAGTCAAGTGGGCTGAATGGAAAGATTTCTTATTCTTTTTTTGATGTTTGGAAATATTTTATGCGTTAAAAAATGATTGCAAAACTATGTTATTAATGAAGATATTTGAAGGTTTTATGGATTTGAACATGTTAAATATAACTCAAATATACTCGTTTGCATTAAACGGGTCAATGTTACGACCTATAAATTATCTTAAGAACAAGTCAATGAATACGTTGACCACTCACAGTGTTGTGGTACACGTATGCTGGTTCTAGAAGGCATCATTCCTCCACATGCATGACATTGCAGATGCACCGTGTTCTGGTTGCACTGAAACCCACCATACTCTGTACCTGAGTGATAAAACAGCCAGAATGACATTTTGGTGAAAAAGGACCGAAATTTTGTGAAATAAGTGCCAAATTAATTTAAAAGAAGTGATAATACATATTTATTTTACTAAAAGACACTAGCTCATTACCACATTGAGCACATGAAAGATCTGTGCCATTATTATCTTCTTCTGGCATTGTACGTGTCCTCTTGCCTCTAGGCTTCTTTCCATTGTTAATGACCTAATAATCATCAAGAATTAAAAACAGAAATGAGATAGATTGTTTACATGATTAGAAAACTTCTTTCGACTGAAAATATATGATATAATGAGTTATTTGACTCACAAGAGGTGATTTTATTAACGCATACGAGTTTAAAACAGCAAGTTCTTCATCACTTCGTCTTAGGGAAGAATCACTTTGCAGTATTTCCTGCAAAACAATTAGCACATATATATTTGTCAAAAAGGGTATGTATATGTTCTTTAATTAAAGGTGTATCAAGTGATTGTATGCAAACTACCTCTTCAATGCTATGTAGGAAATGGTTTCTCCCTACAAATTGTACAGCAGATCTGCAATGGGGACAAAGAACATTTGCATGTTTCTGCTGTGACCTTCTCAACCACTCTGAGAAACATCCATTGCTTTAAAGGACAAGAAAAAAGAAGAATATATAAAAACTAATATTTATATAAGAAGATAAAATCATCAAGAAAAATTTCAAGTCTGCATACCAAAAGTTGTGGAGACAAGGGGCAACGGTGACAACATCATGCCAGATATTTAAGCATATGCTGCATTTTGCATGCTCTGAATCTAAAGAAATCTGTATAATCAAAACATATTTTCAGCACCATACAATTATCTGTATATTGAATTTTATTTACAAATGAATTTTACCTTTAACACCTTCTTGGAGGACTCGTCCATTGGCATCACCTTAAATCTGTAACTCAAGTAGCCTTCGAACAACAAGAAGAAATCAATAGACTTATAGTCAGACACTGTATATTCCAAAACTAATTTAAAAAGAAAAAAAAAAGAAAGAGGAGAAAATCAGTGTGAAGTTTATATACCATCAGAAACAGGGCCAGGAATTATTTCACTTCCACACCTAATCGTGATTGTATCTTCAGTCGGAACATCAGTCCCATCAACAAGAATCACATTTAAACTGCACAAGCAAAGAAAAACCTCATGTGAAGTCCAATCAAATAGCAGTTATATCAGTTACTAGACCTTATTTCTTGAGAGCTTATAGACGTGCGGGTCAGGCGGGTTGGACAACAGGTTCAAACATGTCACCTTTAGCACATACTGAAATGGGTCGGATCGGTTGGATAAAAGATTGAACGGGTCATTTTTAACACTACTAAGTACTACCTTGGCAATTTAAAGAATTTAAACTTTCAACTTGTTTGACCCTATTCCCCTTCTAGTCTATACCCACAAAATTGTTACCAGTTTCTAAAAAACAAGTAAAAAATAAGCTTTTTATCCCTAATCATTTATGGAATATAGTTGTGAATAGAGGAGATATCATAAGCATCTCTTTCATTAATTCCACATAGGCAAGAAACTTGTTCAATGGTTCAAGTTCTGCGTGAACAACCAAATTTAGTAATTTAAGTACCTCTTATTTTGCAATGTTGCAGAACAGAGATCTGAGTTTCTTGTAATTTTACACCATCCCTGCTTTTCATGTGAAGAGACTTTGACCTCCGAGTGTATCTCCACCTCATCAGACCACAATTCAACATCTGAATATTTGCAATTTGATGGCACTGAAACATGATGATAGCGGTTTATCAAACTTGTATCTTGACACTTATTCTTTGAGATAAACCATTCAACAATATCTAGCATTCAACTACTTCAATTATAAAGCTGGTCAGCAAAAAATGAGGCCTTTGGATGTGCAGTCAAATTATAAAATACTGAACCACAACACTGATGTTGTAAACTAAAGTTGCATCTCCACCCTTCATTTTAAATGGTAATATGACAACTGGTTCTAAGAGTTGCAATAATTACTTTGTAAACTCCCACACAAACATCCCTAAATCAATCAATGGTCAACATTGCAATGGCTTTTGGCTACAGGGGCATGATTGCATCAAGCAAAATGCGTTTATTTGATTGCGGAAATTGCAATAACGAATTAACTACAGGAATCGGACATCAGCAACTACAGGAATCGGACATCAGCACTTTTTATATAAAACTTGGCTGCAAAAGATGTAAAATAAGGATAAAATGACTCTTTTTTTATTATCAGCAAGAAACCCATAAATGTTAATGATTTTTAATCAGACAAACATGGACTCGTTGGTGACAGTCACATACACAGATTTCTAATATGATCAAAAACAGTTTATTCTCCCTTTTACAGGAAGAAACTTATATTAAAAACTGCAATAATCACTTCAAACATGCACATCCAAACACCCCTAAATGGGTCAATGGTAAAGAACAAAAACTGGATTGCATGCAGATTACCAAAAATGATAAATGCCCATCATAGCAAAATGAATCTTTATTTGACTGTCTGCAAGAAACCCCATAAAGATTTAAGATTTTAATCAAGAACAACCCACGGAATCATCGGTGGCACTGTGGCGTTCATACCCAAATCAATAATGTGATCAAGAACAATTATTTCAAGAGAAAGAAACTATATGAAAACGATCTTTGCCCACAACCAACCAGCGGCATTCGCTGCAATTGAGAAAGAATCGAGAAGTTATTGAATGTTAATTGAAGAAATGAAAAGGGGTTTGTACCCAATTTGGACCAAATTTCATCATGGGGTTTTGATCCCGAAGCTTCTCCTTGTTCCATCGATCGGTTGCTTGATGTTTGGGTGCTTGTTTGTTCGCACGTTTACTGCAACTTATCTTATTGGGGAAGAAGAAGAAGAATGGAGAAGAGTGATAAACACGAGTTGATATGAAATGTAGTTTTTTTTGTCAAGAAATAATATTGTTTACGTTAGTCCCGTTTGTCTCATGAATGCACCCAAGTCGGTCTAGGTTATCAAATAGTGAATCTAATATTAATGTACAAGAAGAATGAGTAAAATTACTTGTGAGTTATGAGAAATGCTGATTAGGTTTACATGTAAGAATAATGACCCTTCAGTGTTACAAAAAGTCTTAGGATCTTAGTTATCACTTATTATCTGTTAAAGTTAATTTGTAGAATTAAGTGAAATTTAAATGTCACTGAGGGGTTGTTTGATATTAGGAGGCTACATGGCGGGTCCAAAGGGCGGACCTCTTGCTGGTGTCGAGTTGGCAGGTCAGCTTAATAATTTTTTATTTTGATGAATGTTAAATTACTAAAAATGCATGAGAATTTGATTTTCTTGAAATTTCACATACGAGTCTTGGGGGTAAAAACAGACAATTTTATAATTGATAACTGTCGAAGTCATTACCCCAATACCTACAAAATTGGAATTGAGTGAAATTTGATCATCAGGTTTAAAATCTCTAGTTCACTAAATTCATATAGATCATACATTTTTTTAACTGACTTTTATCTTATTGAATATTTGGATCAAATCCATAAAACAATGTGTATTTATAAGATCTTTGGATTTATATGCTTGAGGCTATGGCATTACAAGATCTTTGGATTTATATGCTTTATTCGGTGTTGCAGGGTCGAATAACGATACAAACATTTATCAATCGCCCATTTTCGACAACTTAATAAACAAGGTTACACCCAGGTCTTTGTATATTGCAAACAATGTGGAGTATGAGCATAGGTACTATCTTACAGATGGAATTTACCTGGATTTTTCAACTTTCGTGAAGTCGTTTACATTTTCCCATCGGAGTGATCAAAGAAGATGATATTATAAAAAAGCTCACAAATTCGCAAAAAATGATATTGAGCTATTGTTTGGAGTCTTGAAGAAGAAGTGGCACATCATTATCAATCTTGCATGTATGTGACATAGAAAGCACATTCGAAAAGTAATGTAAGATTGTTTGAATTTACATAATATGATTTTAGAGGATAAAGGGTAAACGATCTATCAAAACTATGAAGAAATCAACGTCGCTTATGTAGTGATAATCGACGAATATAGACAAACAAATCGTTTGAAGATACACACTCAAGAAATGCATAATAATCTTAAGGCTGTTTTGGTTGAACATTTGTTGACAAATTGTGAAAATTAATTACAGTATTTCATATAATGTTTAAAACTGAAATTTGTGTAAAAATAAGCATGTCTTTAGGGTATTTTTATAATCTTAGACCTAGGTTAAATTGAAACGTCACAAACTCTAGTTAGAACTAGAATGAATTTACCAACGTTTTATGACAAGTTGATTTTGTGTAAAAATAAGCACGTCTTTAGGGTATTTTTAAGATCTTAGAGAACATTACTTTGTTATAAAACTAAGCGTTCAGTAATACGAAAACTCATAGATAAACTTAAGTGTATTGCGAAGGTAACAAAGCATTTAGAAATGCGAAAGTTCGTAGATAAAAATAAGCACGTAAGAGTATGATCGGAATTTAAGAGAACATAATTTAAGAGAAATTGCTTGAACATCGAGTATACTAATATGTTGAAAAATTATACTAAAAAGAGACATAATTTGAAAAAAAAATTAAAAAGAAATCTAAAGTTAGACAGAATAAAAACATTACACTAAGAGATAAAATAGACTAAAGAACAAACCGATACTATTCAGAGTGTTAGAACCCAATATCCTTTCTTAAATATCTATTTAAAATTATAAAAGTACTTAAAAGTTTTAATATAATATTTTGTATTCCCTTCTCAAATTCATAGCATAATAACACTTTTGGTTACTAAATTTCAATCTCGTAATGAGTTTGGATATTAAGTCTAGCTTCCGTTAACTTTTTTTTTGTTATATTAGAATGAAATTGCTAATACATAAACTTGTTACTTTCATTAACATTTCTATAAAATTAGAGTGAAAAGTTAACCTTAATACATGAACTTGTTACAAAATTAAAAGTTAGTACTCGAGCCCATTACTTTTTTTCTTTAGAACCTGAACTTGTTATTCTACTCAAACAAACCATTCTAATTTTAAGATTATTTGAGAAACTTACAAATTTATCAAAAACTACGAGAATCCGTATCAGCACAACTTTTAAAATATATGTAATATGTTAAAAATGATTAAAATATAATTTTTAATCGTCTCTTAAAATATAATTGAAATTAACTTAGTGTATCTGGTTCAAAGGATCTTTAACCAAACCATTCTTTTCAATAACACCACATTTTATAACAAAAACCGAACGGTTATAAAAATCTAAAGCCAAAAAGCGGTTATAAGTTACATTTTTGACAGTAACTAACTAATTTGACAAACCTTAAGCACCTGCAAAATCTTTTCATTGCAATGCTTGAATCACATACAACAACAATGGCTAAAAACAGTTAAGATCACCAAAACAAAACGAACCCATAACCTGAGTCGAAAACAATCAACAAACGGTTTCTACACGAACCCACAAACTCAACCATAATCAATCAACTGCTTTCACCCATCCCAGAAGACTCACCAACATCTTCAACTCTAACTGCCTGTTCAACCACCTTCCCCCTGTTCCGGCCCCCGTCAACCACCTTATTAAACCGCTCAACCCAAACATCATAATCAACCACATACGGCGTTCCCACAATCCCATCAATATAATCAGCAAACGCCTTTAATAGTGACGAAACCTCACCGAGGTACTGTTGAATCACCCTCTTCCTCCAACATCTTTCCCGCCACTTTAACGCGGATTCTATCGAATCAACCTGCTCTTGGTTCGCCATTTTCCCGCCACATATGTAGTAAAGAACGTAAACGAGACTCTCGGCGTCTGATGAAGGACAAAGCTTACCATGCTGTAACGCGTAAGCAGATGAGAACTGTAGATTCACCGCGGGACATGTGTCTTTATCGTCCAAAACTGCGCGACCCCACGAGACTAAAACATAAAAACCGTTGGTTGTTATGATGTTTTCGGGACATATGTCGCCATGCTGGACGTTTGCTGACTTGGCGCTTTTGAGAGCTGATAAGCAGTCACGACAGCAACGGATGGCGTCATCTGAAGTAAACGGGATGGATTTTGTGGATAACGGTTGGCCGACCGGATGCACGACTAGTATTGGCGTACCACATGACGGATGATCACACCTCCCTTTAGGACTCTGTCGGGTACAGTGACCCGAATGCAAGATTCTACCGTTGGAAACGATTTGGGGAAGATTCTTGCTGCAGATTCCTTGATCACTGAAAATGTTCAAGATCTTTGTTTGCCTTTGGACTTGATACCATAAACTCATGTCTTCCCATGAAGGTTCTAATCGGGTCGGGTGTGCACCGACATATAACATCAATGGTTCGGTTGGAAACTCTAACGAAAAAGCTTCATAACAACACCCGTTCCATCCTTGCAGCAGTTCTTGCACCTGAAACCGATCTTGAATCCCTTCAAGTTCCAAAATTTCACCTTTCTCGAGCTTCAACCTGTGATCTTGATCGCGTTTATCATCAAGTTTGACAATTTCAGCAACCTGGTTAATGGGCATTATAGACGTTTCACCTTCTCCCACCAGTCGTCGCTCAACCCTTCGTTGATGAAGGCGACGACTATGATCCGTTGCTAATGACGTTATGGACCGTTTTGATTCGCCACACCATTGAACAATGGAGTAATATGTTGCTAAAACTATCTGCAAACATCCCAAATCTCTCCAGTTTGCATTTCCTAACTTGTTCCAAATCCGATCAACCTGTGAAACACTAACTTCAGCATGGTTTATAATCCAGTTAACCATCGATAAATACGGATTACCCGATGTTAATTCGAGCTTTCCCAGATCACCTTCGAGTTTAACCACCCCACCGAAGCTGGAATCAAGAACTAAAACATAAACACAATCGTTGCTCGCAGTTGTATACTTGCTTAATGTTCTTGAAAGCAGTATACGTGCAGCAAAGAACAGAGCTTTACATATAGAAGAAGATGAAAGTGTTAACTCGTTTTCGTTTATGATACTCGATCTGTAAACCGCAAAGTGGACAACTTGATCCCACCTCACATGCGGGTCGGATTCGTTTCTTGATACTAAAGCAGCACCACAGAGAGAGTCAACTCTTCTTCTTGATATTGCTTTCTCCACTGTGTAAAATTTGGATCCAGAATTACGAGGACAATATATAGAAAACGGGGATTGCTCGTATTCATCCCATAATGTATGCCATAAAGAATCAGCAATAGCATGCAAGAAATCTTCAAGTGCTAAGAATTCTTGTTCTTTTGAGTTGTAAGTGGACTGAGGCGAGCATGGCATACGGTGCAATTGTTGAAATAACACGGATTCTAATGCGAAATCGAGGTTTTGTAACTCATCAAGTGCAAAAGGTGATGTAAAACTGTGATCTGTGACCCATTCCTCAAGGTGCTGTGTAAATACATCGATGTCGTTTAGATTTCTTGCAATTTCTTTAGTTGTTTTAAATGCTTGTTTCGAGCTCGATGCACTGCGCGAGGAGATAACTGTGTGTGTTTTTGAAGAATTTGAAACAAGTTATTGGAAGTTATAACTTTAATGATTTAAATACATGTTAGACTAATGATGCAAACCTGATTCGGTCTTTCTGAAGCTTCCATCCAAACTTTGTGCACCAACTGAACCCAAATCATATTGACTTGAACCTACACAAGTAAAGATAATAAAACATGGTTTATACGTCTAAACCGTGAAGCATGAACACGAAACAAAACGGGTCATGTCTCAACACGAATCTTTAAAGATAGGATTTCTAAAGTTTCTTTCTTGACATAATGACAAGATGAGGATTTTTGCTATGAAAGAAGGTACTTTAAGAATCTTTAAGCTGTTATGCTAGCATATATTATGTTTTTGGATTACAAAGGTGGTGAATGGATGTGTATTTGTAACGATTATCAGCTTTGAGTTTTTGGGTAAGGGATGATAATCATGATTTTTAAAGATCTAGTGTCAAAATAGCCAAATATGAATAAGTAGAGAAGAAACTGTATGAAAACTTGGATAAATGTAAAATTTGCCCAACTATCCTAGCTCTAATCAACCGGTTACCTAATTATTCATTCCTAAAGGCATTAGTAGGCCAAATGTTACGCCCATACGCTTGGTTTTATGAAGCGTGCTTGAGGAGTGAGGCGATGAGAAAAACGCATTAGTCAAATTTGGGTTTGAAGAAGGTCGGAATGTAAAAATGACCAAAATGATGTAGTTGGTTTACTTGAAAAGGTGGTATGTAAAAGAGGAAACAAAGATGCAACTTTTGGTTGTACATAAAGCTTATTTGGTTGCACATAGAGCAACACCTTGCATAAGTGAAGCTCTCGTCTTGCGGTTCTACTACCAGGATTCAAATGCCTCGGAGCTTTTTGACAGTTTTTAGAACCAGGTCTCTAGCAACAACTAATCATCTAATCCTAATAAAGGTATTAATTGATACTCAAGGTGAAGAATCGAGGATTGTACTATACTAATACCATCAATGTTGCATCTCTTTAAAGTGATTATTACCACTTGAAAAATCAAAATTAGATAATTTGGTAATCAGATACGCATACTTATGGTAAATTTGCATTAATTTGGTTATTTTGACCATATAAATCATAAAACATTATGAGTTAGGTCAAACACTCATTTCCAAACACCCCTTTAGCCAATGAGCAATTGGGGAAAAAAGTGCAAGTATAACTATAACCTAGCTTAAGTAGTCAACTAGCATGACATACTTAAAACACTGTAATCAGCAAAAAACCAACTTCATTGCATATCACAAACATAATTTACAAGTGAAAACATGTCTAATTTCAACAAATAACAACAAAACCTAAGAAACTAAAAAGGGGGAAATCTCTATACATTCAGGGGATCACATTTTGCACCAATATATGAACCCAAAAGATGTTTATAACAATAAAAAACAAATACAAAGGAAGAACAGAAGCAAAGAAACTTGATAATAACTCACCTATTTGCATATTGGTGTCTGAAAGTGTCAAAAAGCTGCAAGATTTAGCAACCCCAGAATGGGTTTGGTTGGAAACACAGTATCTAGCATACTCTACACCCCAAAACTAGATGCAGTCACTCACCATGGAGCCCAATGTGGAACAAAGAATGAACCCTAATCACACAGACAGACAGATAAATTGCATCAATATATGAACCCAAAAGATGTTTATATGAATCAAGAACACACACAGAGATAACAGAAGCAAAGAAACTTGATAATAACTCACCTATTTGCATACTGGTGTCTGAAAACGTCAAAAAGATGCAAGATTTACAAGCCCAAAAAGGGGTTTGCTTGGAAATACAGTATTTAGATGCAATCACACACCATGGAGCCCAATGTGGAACAAAGATTGAAACCCTGATTACAGAGACAGATAGATATGTGATTATGATTGGAAGTGACAGAAAGAAACATGCCAAAAAAGAAAAATGGTAAGGAAAAAGAAGAAACATTAAGGCAACAGCTTACAATGATGAAGATGATGCTGATGATGCCTCCCACTCTCATCTCCACCCACACCCACCAAAGGTTTTGATTATTTTTAGTGAATGTAATATAAAATTGGGGTGGATTTTTGCAAATGTTTAGCATCCAGATGTGGTGGATGGTTGTTTGGTTTTGTTTGTAGGTTTCTTGTTTCTTTGTCTGGTCTTGTGCTTTAACAAACCTTTGAATCTTTCTTTTGAAGCTCTCTTGATTCCGAAAAGACCCCATTTTTCAATGACAAATATTTTTAAGTTATTTCAGTCACAATTTTCAAGAGTCATAAAGATTAAGATGAGTGTTTTTATTTTATTTTTTTTATTTTTTACTTTTTATTTTTTTTGTTGAATAAGTGGAGGTTGCTTGTAAGGGATGGATACTTGGATATGGAATTGAAATATGGAATGGTGAATCGTATGTGTGTGGGGTATGTGACTATGTGGTAATTGACTATAAAGGTTATTGAAGGAAATAAAAAGTAAGTTTTGTTTTAGACCCTATATATATTGATTTTAAGAAGTGGATGTATAGAGTGAAGTGTGGTTTTTGAGAAGAGAAGGAAGAAATGACATGTGAGATGCGAGTAAACGAGGAAGGCAAAGTGGCTTCAAGTCACTGCCTTCACCCGGTGTTTGTGAGTGACGGAAGAAGCCAATGGAGCTGGTGATGAAGGCCGAGCAGGACGACTCCGTCCTCCCTAACAATTTACAATAAGTTAAAAGTGTCAATTTTGTTCATCTCTATCAAGTGGTCCGGTACAACTTAATTATAAATAAATACAATTTTCGTTCTGTATGCGCATATCAATTTATATGAATCTTCCTAAAATTATGAATTATATAAAGTATCTTTTATGTTAATTATGTTATCTCACTTTCTGTACTTTGGCCTCGCAAACTTTAGATTTAAGGGTTAAGTTTAGTTATGTACCTTGTATACATATACTTTTTAATATGAAATAAAAATATAAAATTAAATAGACTTATTCAATCCATTCGCTCCATACTCACTTTGTATAATTCATCTTCCCTCACCACCCACTTTAGTATTTGTATTCTACCCCAACTCAAGATCCAAGTAATCGTCCGCCATAACCCTTATCGCCTCCACCCACTCCATCACTGGCCAGAACCATGATGTGATCCGATTTTTGAAGTTGTTTGGGTTCGTAAAAACATAACCTAATACCAAAAGTTTTTTATTTATATAAAATTAAAAAGTATTTGGAGTAAATTTCACTTTTTTGTCTTTGGTTTACTCACATTTATCATTTTCATTCAAAAATATATGTTTTTTGATCTAGCTCTTCAAGGTTTTACAAAGTTATCATTTTTTATTCAAAAATGAACTCTCTTACTTTGAAATGTCAAGTACATATATTGACAAAACAACCCTTCAAATTTTAAAACAAAAACCCACGATTACATAATCCTTATTGAGATGAATTAAATCACGATATAAGAGAGAGGACGACGAGAGGCGATAATCTCCATTATACAACTCCATCTTAATGGGTTTCCGACCGCTGGGAAAAACCAGCTCCATCTTCCACCCCACTAATGAAACCGACAATCGATTTAGTTAATGATGAAAGATTTGAAGATAAAAAGACCAAGATCTGTTCCAGGTTTCGTGCATGAAACAAAAATAGATGAATCCAAAAGTTTAAATCCAAAAGTCTATTGAAGATGCATGTGATTTTATAAAAATTATCATTTGAATCCAAAAGTTTAAATTTGACAATTTGTATCCAAATGTTCATTAAAGTTGTTATTTGAATCCATTTGACTACACCCAACTAACATTGTTAACTTTTTTTCTTAAATATCCTACTTCAGGAGTATTCTAGTCAAAACCATTACAAAATAAAGAATCAGCCCCACGCGGAGGGTTTTATTCTTTGGTTTATATTTCAACTATGGTTACGATGATTAGTGTTTTACGATTATTATTCAGGGATTATTAATGTCATATTGTTAATTGTTCTTTCACTTTTATGATTATCGTGTTTTATGATTATGGTTTAAATAGTTTGTGTCGCATGATTTGTTTTATTATTTATATTTTTTTATGGTGTATGTTTTATAATGTTAAAAATGAGACATTTTTAGGTGATTATCCTTGTATTTTATTTTATGTAACAAGTGGATTAAATCACAATGGTTATTATAAAAAAACTAAACACATAAACCTCTCACGTAGGGCTAGTTTTGTATTTTTTACTTGTTATGACTAAAATACCCCTAATGTAGGTGTAGTTAAATGAATACAAATGACAATTTAGTAAAACCTTTGAGAGTAAATGACAAAATTAAACTTTTGGATTAAAATGACAATTTTTATGAAACCACGAGGATGGAAAAACAATTAACTCTAGATTTTATGATACATAAACTTTATGATACATAAACTTATCGAAAGAGTTTATTTAGAGAAACGGTAGCAGCTGGAACTAGGGTTGTTCACGAGCCGAGCCGAACCGAACAAACCTTTGCTCGTGCCGAGCCGATCGGCTCGTTTACAACCAAGCAGAAAATCAAACGAGCATTTTTCAAGCATTAAAATTTCGAGCAAGCGTCGAGCGAGCGCAAACGAGCGGTGAACAATTTATACAACCTAACTATCTTGTATGTCATACGATCTATACTGCAGCGAATAAAGTTTAATAACTTAAAAATCAGGCACATTTAATTACATAATATTTTCATGGATGACAATACGTTGTGGTTGATAATTAAGCTAAGGTTGTAGCTATTAAATGATATCCGCCACCTTTAATATTTGTATCATATTTGTATATCATCAAATTTGAATCACTTATAGATTAGATAGCTTAGTCAAATTCGGTTGTAGAGTAGTTCAAGTACTCCTCAATTATCTCCTTCATTATCTAACAACCTCATGTATATATGTAAACAATTGATCATGGAATGAATGCAATTCAATTTCTCCAAAATCTCTGATAACCTTATATGGTATCAGAGCCTTGCTCTCCCACCACCAACGCCAAATCTCCTTGAATCTCCACACCCGACACAATCATGTCCACCGCTGACAACAACTCTCTGGTCATCAACAACTCCATGAAGGATCTAACAATTGTATCCTTCCCAGGAACCCTCAAACTCACTACAACCAATTACCTTGGATGGAAAACCCAGATTGAAGCAATCCTCCACGGATTGGATCTTCACAAGTACATCGACGGATCCTTCAAGGCCCCAAAACCAACCATAGCGGCCGATGGAACCACGACACCCCATAAAGATTATCAACAGTGGTTCCGCCAAGACCGTCTTCTTTATGGTGCCTTGATTGGAAGTCTCTCCCCATCGATAGTTCCTCTCGTCACAAACGCTTCATCATCCTATGAAGCTTGGAAAGCATTGGCCGACACGTATGCTTCTCCAAGCCGAGGTCACATCAAACAGCTTCAACATCGCATGAAAACAATCACCAAAACGCCTAACCTTTCCATAACCGAATACATGCAGTCCCTCAAAACAGTTTTTGATGAACTCTGCATCCTTGGAAAGAAGATGGATCATGAAGATTTGATTGATGCCATATTAAATGGTCTCGATGCAACCTCTTACAAACCCGTTATCGATGCTATACATGCAAGAGACAACCCGATCTCCTTCAACGAATTACACGAGAAGCTCATCAACCACGAACTTTCCTTGGTTCAACAAGCCGCAACATCAGGTATACACCAACCAGCCTCAGTTTTTTAAGTCCAAAACAAACCTCACATCCATAAACCTTGGAACAACCAGCGCCCCAATCACGGTAGATATCCATGTCATGACAGCAAACAAGCTAGTTCTGGTCCCTCTTTGTCTTCGGCTGGAATTCTACCTACACCTCCGGTTGCACCGTCGCACTCTACAGCCGCTGGAAACCGACCCTTTCTGGGAAAATGTCAATGGTGTTTTTTACAGGGGCACTCCTTGTCGAACTGTCCAACCTTCAAACAGGTAAACCCTAACATTGTTGTTCCATCTTTTGCAAAATATCAACAGGTTAAACAGACTCAGGCAAATGTGATGCATGCTGTTGACACTAACAACAATCCCATGCAACACCCACAAGCCCAAGTTCATATGATGCATACTCCCAACTTTCCCACCAAACCAACCGGACCTTTCAACACCAACTGGATCTTCGACTCTGGTGCCTCCCATCATGTCACAAACGACCTCAATAACCTCTCCTTACACGCACCATATAATGGAACTGAGGAACTTGTCATTGGTGATGGTTCGTCCTTACAAATTACTCATATTGGTTCTCTTACTTTCCATACATCACACACGTCTTTCACCTTAAAAAACGTCTTATTCGTGCCTTCCATATCAAAAAATATCATATCTATTTCTCGTTTATGCATTGATAATCCTATTCTAATCGAATTTTATTCTTCTCTGTTTATCATTAAGGATCGTGCTTCGAGAACACCCCTCCTCAAGGGCTCGGCCATCAAAGGGATGTATGAACTCAAGACACCAATTCAACCAAGTCTCTTTCATGTGCAACGCACCTCCACCTTGACTTGGCATCATAGGCTTGGTCACCCAAATAATCATATATTTAAACTATTGTCTTCTTTTGTTTCCATTAATTCTAGTTTTAATGATCATTGTAATGCTTGTCAAGTGAATAAAAGTCATCGTTTACCTTTCTCCACCACTTCTCTATCATCTAATGCTCCACTTGACTTAATTTTTTCGGATGTTTGGTGCTCACCCATCGAATCTATTGATCACTATAAATATTACATAATTTTCGTTGACCACTACTCCAAATACATATGGCTCTACCCCTTAAAACGAAAATCAGACTCTCTTTCTACTTTTATTTATTTTCAAAAATTAGTTGAAAATTATTTTCAGCGCAAAATAAAACAATTTTTCTCCGATAATGGCGGAGAATACCTCAAACTTGCCTCTCATTTCTCCTCTTGTGGTATTTCACATCTTACCTCTCCACCACACACCCCGGAACACAATGGCTATGCTGAACGTCGTCACCGACATATTGTCGAAACCGGCTTAGCACTATTATCCCATGCTCAACTACCGATTACCCTTTGGCCCTTTGCATTCACCACTGCTGCATACTTAATTAATCGTCTCCCTACCCCTACTCTTTCCAATTCTTGCCCTTTCTATTGTCTTTTCAACAAACAACCCAACTACAACAAGCTACGTAGTTTCGGTTGTCTTTGTTACCCTTGGCTCCGACCATACTCCCCTCACAAGCTTCACCCACGCTCCGCACCTTGTATCTTCGTTGGCTATTCCCCCACCCAAAGTGCTTACTATACTCTCGATCCACTCACCTCCAAAATATACACTTCTCGCCATGTTGTTTTTGTTGAACACATTTTCCCTTACAACAAACTCACAACCACACCCCCCTCTTCCGAATCTTCACCCACTAATTGGATTACCATGTTCCTTCCAACACATCACACTCCCACCTCGGCCCACTCCACCAATTCTACGACCCACAACCCAACTCAACCGGCCCAACCAACCAACTCCCATTCCCCTCCCACATCCAACACCAACTCACCTCCTCACCCTCAACCCGAGAATACTAACCCACCTGATTCAACCAACCCCCAGTCCACTTATAACACCAGAAAAAATCCCAAACCCACATCCAAATATCCTTCTTCTGATTACCTTCTGTTCAACACTTGTTCCACTACACCCACTGAACCACCCACCATCGCTCATGCTTTAAAACATCCCTCTTGGCGCAATGCCATGCAATCTGAATTTGATGCGTTAACACGTAATCAAACTTGGACTCTCGTTCCACCCTCCGCTGCACCGAATCTTGTTGGCTGTAAATGGGTCTTCCGAACCAAATACAATCCCGATGGATCCGTAGAACGTCTAAAAGCTCGCCTTGTCGCCAAAGGTTTTCATCAGAGACCCGACATTGATTATGTCCACACCTTCAGCCCGGTCATCAAACCCGCTACCCTTCGCCTCATCCTATCCCTTGCCATTTCCAACAAATGGTCCCTTCGGCAGCTTGATATTAACAATGCCTTTTTGCAAGGCACTCTTACCGAAGATGTCTATATGGCCCAACCTCCGGGCTTCGTTCATCCCTCTTTTCCAAACCATGTGTGTAAACTCAACAAAGCTATCTATGGGCTTCGACAAGCTTCACGTGCATGGTATGACGAACTAAAATCTTACCTCAAAACTCAAGGTTTCTCTCCTACCATTTCTGATTCTTCCCTCTTCACTCGCTTAACTGGCCCCTCCCCAATTTATGTCCTTGTTTATGTCGATGACATTATTGTCACCGGCCCCTCTCCATCCCATATATCTCACTTCATCACAAACCTTGCTAGCCAGTTCTCTCTTAAGGACCTCGGCAATCTCTCATACTTTCTCGGTATTGAGGTTCTACCACACTCCCACGGTCTAATTCTCTCCCAACGTAAATATATTCAAGATCTCCTCACTAGAGCGAATATGACTAATTGTAAACCGGTCTCAACACCAATGACATGTTCCGACACACTCACATTACATGGTGCACCACCTCACCCTTCACCTACCGAATACCGTGCCTTTGTGGGTGCCCTACAATACCTTTCCCTAACCCGACCCGACGTCTCCTTCGTCGTAAATCGTCTCTCCCAGTTCATGCATGCTCCAACCACAACTCACTGGACAGCCTTAAAACGTCTCCTTCGATACCTGCATGGTACCATGCATCACGGCATCTTACTACGTTACAACTCTCCCTTCTCCTTGCATGCATTTACCGACGCAGACTGGGCTGGCGACAAAGATAATTATCGAAGTACCACAGGTTATATAGTGTATCTTGGCACCAACCCAATCTCATGGAGCTCAAAACGCCAGAGTACAATTGCCCGTAGCACCACTGAAGCTGAATTTCGCGCCGTCGCCACCACTGCCACCGAAATTCAATGGCTCTCTTCACTGCTCTCAGAACTTGGTTTTCATCTCCAGACCACACCAACCATCTACTGCGACAACCTGAGTGCAACCACCTACTCGGCCAATCCAGTTTTTCACTCACGAATGAAACATCTTGCTTTGGATTTTCATTTTGTACGCGAGAAGGTTCATGCAAATTCGTTACGGGTAACCCATATTGCAGGTGATGACCAGCTGGCCGACGTTCTGACAAAACCGTTACTTCGGCCAAGACTTGATTCTCTTCTATCCAAGATTGGACTCATCAACGGATCGTCCATCTTGCGGGGGCATATTAAATGATATCCGCCACTTTTAATATTTGTATCATATTTGTATATCATTAAATTTGAATCACTTATAGATTAGATAGCTTAGTCAAATTCGGTTGTAGAATAGTTCAAGTACTCCTCAATTATCTCCTTCATTATCTAACCACCTCATGTATTTATGTAAACAATTGATCATGGAATGAATGCAATTCAATTTCTCCAAAATCTCTGATAACCTTATAGTAGCTAATAAAGTGGAGAGCAATATCGCAGATAACGATGAGAGTGAGAGGGGGAGATGATCGAAAAAATATCTCCTAACAACTTAGGAATTCACTTTTATGTTTAATGAGAATTCTTTATTAGGTTGATTGATCAAGTATGCATAAATATAATTATATATATGTATATAATTGATCAAATCTATTAAAGTGCTACGTATAAACTATATATACATATTAATTCGATCCGAACCGAACTGAGCGGACCTTTGCTCGTGCTTGGCTCATTTACAAACCAATCCGAGCCGATCGGCTCGCTTACAGCCGAGCAAAAATTCTGAACGAACGTCGAGCGAGCGTCGAACGGTTTAAACAACACTAGCTAAAACCATCAATGAACGGAAACATTATATAAACTTAAAGATGATAACAAGAAAAATAACTTGTCGAAGATGAATGCATGATAAATTTAATAGTTAGGAGGAAAATGATAAAGGCAATTTACTCATTCTGAAATTTAAACAAATTTACAAACTAAACTCCTAACGATTTTCAATGAATTTGAATTTGCTTCCTACAAATTAGAATTCTATTCTATTCTTTCTAATTTATGTGCCACTTTTACTTAGTTTATAATGTTTTTCTGATATTTACCAATTGTAAAACGGATTTTTCAAAAACTAGTTTATGAGTTTTCGCATATTTTCAAAAACAATTTATTTTCTAACATTTTCTTTATCAAATAGCATTAACTTAATATTATGATGCATAATAGAACTAGTTGTATATATTCTTTGGTGAATTTTATACTTATGGTTTTGTTTTTATATGATATCTTATTACTAAATCAATGTAATAATTGAAGTAACGATTATGTCAACTATTTGAGCAAATAAGTGAATTTGGACAATTTGGTAGTTACGAAAATGGAGAAAACTGAAAACCAAGGGAATATATTCGTCTACTGGTTTGTTTTGTCCCTATTGAACATTGTTGACTGACTAAGTTCTCTTATTTATTGTAGTTATGAGGAAAATAATTATAGAAAATTAATATTAGTTATATATTTAATGATTACTTTTAATTATATAAAATATAATAATATACTTAATTGGTATTTTAATATGTGGTCGTTTGTCCCAATAGAAACGAAATAACGATCAGGTCAAAGGACGAGATAGTTATGCCTTTAATTGTAACTAGAATTTAAACCCCGCGTGTTGTCGCGGGATTATTTTGTAGCATAGTGATTATCTATCTCGTTCAAGATTCTGATATTCCTCCTCTTTAATCATGGTCGGGGAACCCCAATCGACCTAACCATTCAAGTTTAAGCAATGGTGGCTAACCCCATTCTACCGAATCGCCATCTTTATTCATGTTTCATCCTCTCAATTTTTTAACATCGTTCAACCGACGATTTTGAAAAAAATGACAATCGTAGAGCGCAAAGAAACATCATTATTGAAAACATCTATAATTAGTCATGCACAAATCGGGTTTTGGGCCGGACCCGGAACCGGGTTCAAACCGGGTTCGGTCCAGTCGGGTTTTTTTGTACCCGGGTATTGGTGAACCCGGGTACGAACCCGGGTCGGGTTCACTTGCGGGAAAACCCTACCCGCCATACCCGGGTAGGGTCGGGTCGGGTCGGGTCCGGAACCGGGTCCAATACCGGGTTTAGTTTATTTTTCTAATTTTCTTTTCTTTTTTTATGTCCAATACCGGGTTCACTTCGGGTTTAGACCGGGTCGGGTTCGGGTCGGGTCGGGTCCGGGTAGGGTCGGGTTTTAGAAATTCAAAAAACACCCAAACCGGGTTGAAACCACCGGTTTATTCCAGGTACGAACCGGGTTGTACCCGGACCCGGGTCCGGGTCGGGTACGCCGGTCCGTACCCGGTTTTTTTGTGCAAGTCTAGGACTATAATTGCAGTTCATGCAGGCCAGGCCCAGCAAACCAGCCTGCATAGCAAAGCAACCCAATTAAAAAAAAACAAAGAAGTTGTAAAAATTGGATGAGCAAAGAGTCGAACAGTAAACCTTGAACATTGAAGACAATGTACTTAACCACCAAACCAAATCCACAAACTATCATCAAATGAAAAAAATAATATATAACATAAAGTAGGAAAAACAAAAACAAAAAAATTAGAACGATGTAGCAACCGACCACAACGATTAATATATATAATAACTAGTTTTAGTAAACCCGTGTATTACACGGGTTGAATAAATAAAATATAGATATAATAAATATATTAATATAATAAATATAATAAATATAATTAAGATATGATATGACTGAAATTACGTATGAGAAATGACTATAAATAATAAAACAGTGATATTAACTTATTAAAATTTTGTTTTTAAAATTAAAAAAATAAAATTTTGTTCTAAAACAAACCGTATAAAAATTTTCTTATTACAACTCCCAAATTTGATTGTTTTTTGTTTTAAAAAAATTGACTTATTAAAAATATCAATTTATTTAGAAATAACCTTAATAAATATATTGCTTTCTTAATTTATTTAATATTAAATAGTATTAAAATAATATTATTTGTAATTAAGGTAATTATTTAATAGGAGAGAGAGGCGGGAAATTTGGTGAGGATGATTGTGGTGCTGACACGTGACACTCCCATTTACTTTTTTATTAGAGTAGGAAGATTCAATGATTTCAAATAATTTTAATTTTGATATCTAATTATTTCTAGTATCTATGTAATGGTTATATGCAGGGTTGAGTTCCATTGCAAATTATGGTCATAAACTCATAATTGTAACATGCGAAAATCACACGCAACGTATATCTAACTACAATTTATATATATACAACGGTGAGTTACATATGAGTAAGTCATATATGATTGCATATACGTAATCCGTTTTATCATCATCTTCGTTCTTTGAGGTTTAAATTAAAAATACAATTACCTAAAATAATAAGGATAAAATTTACTAAAATACATCATAAACAACTAAAAAATAGATAATTTATAATATAGAAAAGTTATTTGAAAGTCTACTGATTCGAATAATGGGGTATTGTGTTGGACCAAGTAATTAGTTACTATAAAAATTAACACTACCAGGACTAATATTTACACTACTGGACTAAAATTTAACACTACCGACGAAAAAAAGAGAGGCAGATCTGGAACAAACCAATGACGGTAATCTGTTCGACGACTTCCTCCACCATGTTTGATCTACGACGACGATCTGGTCTTCGATGAAGATTTGGGATTTCATGACAATTGGTCTCATGCAGTTCTTGCTTTATTATGAAATAAGGTGATGTGTTCTTTAGATAGGGGTAGTTTTTCATAATCAGAAGGAAGCGCTATATCTATTTGATGAGGTACCATCAATCTGTACCCTAATCGGTGATGGAAGACTAGGCACACAAGTATTCATCCTCTTCATCTTCATTTGATTTTAGGTAAGCATGAGTGATTGAAGCCATAATTTATATGGTTGTTGAAAGCAAATTATCAACCTAACTCTATTGAATTGGGTTTTCCAAATTGGAATACTACAAATAAGATGAAATCATTTTCAAAACCCTCTATCATCTACAACTTTTTTTTTCTCATCATGCCAGCTGTGAGGTTTTACAGATTATAATTTTAGAAATTTTTGTTGCTCCGTTTTGGTTATTTGTTAATTACAGATCTGCTTATGGCAGATGAATTGGACGAGCTTATAAATACATCAAAGAAATTTAACAAGTTGCCTGTATCTTTCATTAAGGAGAGCTGCTACATCTAATAGTGAGCTCCTACACAAGAAATTTGTCATATTGGTGGACTTTTGCTTCTGCTTTTGCTTTTAAATCATGATGTATTTTAAGTCTCTCATGTATGTGTTGGCTTTTAGAGTTTTATCCAAACTTATTTTCTTTTCTCTTTTTATGTTAAAAATGTATTGACTTGCTTTCAGAAACAATTAAGGTAATACTGAAAGGTACTGTAGACATTGAGATGAATTTTGCTTTTTTATCTGTAAAATTTAAGCTAATTTTAGATCTAAACTATATTATGTTTTCTACAGTATGGCAACAATATTTAGATCTGAACTATATTTTGGTATGCATACTTCAAACTCTTTGAAATTGATATTCTTGTAGGTTGAACTTTTTTTTGTGCTTGGTTTCGGTCGTTACCTCGGAAGATTAAACTTTGTAAGAAACCGCCTCATTTGGTTGGATATATTGTTAACATGCTACAAATATTTACATGGTTATCAAATTTAAGGTAGAATTTAAAAATATCCTCATTGACAAACAAATACCAACAGTTTTGGTTCTACACCCTTATTATTGATCAACGTCTTACTTGATTTATTATCTTTAATTCATAACTAGAATGGGAACCCGCGCGTTGCTGCGGGATGCTTTTGTTGACGTCTTGGAAACGATGTTAACATAACGATCTAAGCTTTTAAACATAAAAACGGTTATACAAAAGCATAGTTTGGTTAGATATGTGCATTAATCTCATAATGGCTTTACACAACTTAAAATTGCATATGACCAGATAGTAATACATGGCTGAATGAAATGAAACTACAAGCAATGCGAATGTTCACCTTCATCATTCTTCTTTCAATACATGCCGCAAAACATACAAAACAATAAATATATACATATATGTGTATATACTTAAAAGAACTTTAAAAGCAAAACTATCAATTTTGATGCTAATCATACTTGATATCCTTACAAAAATTTAAATGTTTCGTGCATGTTGCTTCTGTTCTTCTTGCTTCTTACCAGCTTCACAATTGCAGTCCATTTTCTTTATGACCAACATACCCCACACAAAAGCTCTCAGAAGTAGTTAGCAAATCCAAGTTTTGCTACCAAATGAGTTGATTTGATTAGGAGAAATAGCATGATCAAATTTATCTTGGTTGGATAAAGATTAGCAAATGGGTCAAGGATTAAAATAAATAACATTAGGTTAATGTTGAGCTTCTCTGCTAAATGCTAAGTCGAGTTCTTTTAGTTCCAAGTTTTTTTCTAATTTTCTTTTGGGTTTTGCTATGATAAAGGTACTCAACACACCTAGGAATTTAGCATGATAGAAGGTTGTAAAATCTTAGACTGGTCAGAGTAACCCACTAACATTTATAAGATCTAGCATATTGCCAACAACAGAAGAAAGTGTCACAAGAACTCATCAACCTTGGTAAAATCATAGCAATTAATCTTACCATCATCACTTTGATCAAAAAGTCGTATTGTCTCGTCACATTTATTATCAGCCCGTTAAGAATATATGAATAAAACCAATGATGAAGTACTAACCGGCCTAAAGTATATAGATTCGATGCCCATGCTAAAATTATGTAGCTTATGATTTTACAATAATTAATCTACACATCTGCAAATACAAAATAGGTAGACAGCACCTCCAAAGCCTGTACAGAGACAAATCTCATAGATCAACTTTTGGTTGTCTTAAAAAATTAAGCACAAAGTATTCACAGCAAATTGCAATCTTATAAACATGAATATTCAAGTAATAAAACCGAACCCCAACTTGGTTAAGAGCTATTTTTCATGCTACTATTATCAGTTTATTAGACTAAACATCTATAAAAACATTGTACAGTTTCTCATCAGTTCACCATTACGAATCGTCATGTATATGCCTAACATGAGTTTGATCAAATGCATCAAAAAACCTTTAAGAGTATAAGATGGAATCAAAGTAAAATATTGACAAATCACTTGGGTCTAAATTCCAACATTTGTGCAATAAACTCTCTATGAATATAGTGAAATCGCTATTGTACAGAGGTGTTGCTAAACTTACACATATGAATCAAACATAAATCTTAAAGATGAATTTGAGGTGTGAAGATAAACAATCTTGCTTTAGCTAAAGAAACCCTTTAAGCAATTTGAAGAACGAAGTTCTATGGAGGAAGAGTCGGATAACCACCTCAGATGCGAACCACAACTAATTACTTTGATAAATTTCTTGGAAAAAAACCCTTTCGATCTACCACCTGCATCTTCTCAAGCAAAACCTTCATCGGATCTTGAGATTGAGTCAGCGACGCCGATGGATTGTAACCCTTTTCGTCTTCCGATTCATATTGCAAGCTCAAAACTACGATCGATTCCTTCCGCCACCCCTAGCCGAACCGCCTCCCTTGAGCACCATTGCTTCGTCGTCATCTTCCCTTTTGATGAGAGAGAAAGAGCTATGGGAAAAGATAATGAAGAGGCTACACCTTTAGTAAACCGAAAACATCGATTAATATATATAATAACTAGCTTTAGTAAACCCGTGTACTACACGGGTTGAATAAATAAAATATTGATATAATAAATATATTAATATAATAAATATAATTAAGATATGATATGACTGAAATTACGTATGAGAAATGACTATAAATAATAAAACAGTGATATTAACTTTTTAAAATTTTGTTTTTAAAATTAAAAAAAAAAATTTTGTTCTAAAACAAACCGTATAAATATTTTCTTATTACAACTCCCAAATTTGATTGTTTTTTTGTTTTAAAAAAATTGACTTATTAAAAATATCAATTTATTTAGAAATAACCTTAATAAATATATTGCTTTCTTAATTTATTAAATATTAAAAAGTATTAAAATAATATTATTTGTAATTAAGGTAATTATTAATAGGAGAGAGAGAGGTGGGAAATTTGGTGAGGATGATTGTGGTGTTGACACGTGACACTCCCATTTACTTTTTTAGTAGAGTAGGAAGATTCAATAATTTCAAATAATTTTAATTTTGATATCTAATTATTTATAGTATCTTGTAATGGTTATATACAGGATTGATTCCATTAAAAATTATGGTAATAAACTCATAATTATAACATGCGAAAATCACACGCAACGTATATCTAACTACAATTTATATATATACAACGGTGAGTTACATATGAGTAAGTCATATATGATTACATATACGTAATTCGTTTTATCATCATCTTTGTTCTTTGAGGTTTAAATTAAAAATACAATTACCTAAAATAATAAGGATAAAATTTACTTAAATACATCATAAACAACTGAAAAAATAGATAATTTATAATATATAATTTATAATATAGAAAAGTTATTTGAAAGTCTACTGATTCGAATAATGGGGTATTGTGTTGGACCAAGTAATTAGTTACTATAAAAAGTAACACTACCAGGACAAATATTTACACTACTAAACTAAAATTTAACATTACCAACGAAAAAAGAGAGAGGCAGATCTGGAACAAACCAATGACGGCAATCTGTTCGACGACTTCCTCCACCATGTTTGATCTACGACGACTGGTCTTCGATGAAGATTTGGGATTTCATGAAAATTGGTCTCATGCAGTTCTTGCTTTATTACGAATTAAGGTGATGTGTTCTTTATACAGGGGTAGTTTTTCATAATCAGAAGGAAGCGCTATATCTATTTGATGAGGTACCATCAATCGGTACCCTAATCGGTGATGGAAGACTAGGCACACAAGTCTTCATCCTCTTTATCTTTATTTGATTTTAGGTAAGCATGAGTGATTTGTTGTCAATGATAATCATAAAAGAAGAACTGAATAATTGTTTTTTATTATTGTGCATCTTTACAAGCATACGTATATGGGTATAAATAGCCGATACAAGCGATCTAAGTAAGGAAAAACAATCAATTAGCATTGAAAACGATGGCTGGCAATAGCTGGAACTCGAGAATCATGCTTGAAAGGTGTTGGTTGGTTTTGGCAATGTCAATGATCTATTTTGGGAGATGATGGAAACTGATCCCATAATTTCTAATCAAATGTTTCAACATTCCCCCTCAAGTTGAGTAGTGGGATTTCCAATACTCAACTTGCCAAGACAATGATTAAAGACTTTCCTATTGACAGCCTTTGTTAATATATCTGCGAGTTGATCTTCTGAGCGGACGAATGGAAGTTCAATAACTCCTGTTTCAAGTTTTTCCTTGATGAAGTGTCGGTCTACCTCAACATGTTTGGTGCGATCATGTTGAACCGGGTTCTCTAAAATTTGAATAGCTGCCTTGTTATCATACATAATTTTGCTGGGTTGAGTTGGGGGATACCCAATTTCTGTCAAGAGTTTCTGTATCCAAAGTATCTCTGCTAGGCCTCGTGCTATTCCTCAAAATTCTGCTTCTGCGCTTGAAAGTGCCACCACCTTTTGTTTCTTACTTCTCCAAGTAACTAGATTCCCACCAACGAGGGTAAAGTAACCGGATGTTGATCTCCTATTTCCTTTATCTTCAGCCCAATCTGCATCAGTATATATTTGGGTTTCTAGGTGTCCATGTTTCTTGAACAGAACTCCGTGACCTGGTGTCCCTTTTAGATATCTGATAATTCTCCATACAGCTTCCATATGGGTTACTTGAGGTTGATGCATGAATTGACTCACAACTCCCACTGCATAAGCAATGTCGGGTCGGGTATGTGAGAGATAGATTAGTTTCCCTACTATTCGTTGATATCTTTCCTTATCGGCCAACGTTGCATTTTCCTCCATATAAAGCTTTTGGTTTACTATCATAGGAGTGTCAACAAGTTTGCAATCAATCATTCCTGTTTCTGCCAGTAGATCCAGGACGTATTTTTTTTAGAGATAAAAATCCCTTGTCTTGATCTCAGGACTTCAACTTCAAGGAAGTATTTAAGTCTTCCTAGATCCTTCATTTCGAACTCTTTGAATAAGTTGGCTTTTAATCTTGTCATCTCTTCCTCATCGTTACCTGTGATTATCATATCATCAACATTAATAATTAAGCATGTTAGAAGCCCATTTCTATGTTTAAGAAATAGAGTATGGTCAGAGTTACTCTGTTTGAAACCATATTTATTCATGGCTAAAGTGAATCTGCCAAACCAGGCTCGAGGAGATTGTTTTAACCCGTATAACGATTTCTTCAATTGACACACTTCTTTAGGGTTGGAGTTTTCCATGAATCCAGGAGGGGTTTCCATATAGACTTCTTCTTTAAGCTCCCCATGCAAGAAAGCATTTGTTACGTCAAATTGAAGGAGGGGCCAGTCTTCATTTGCGGCTATAGAAAATAGGACTCTGATTGTGTCGATTTTGGCCACGGGAGAAAACGTCTCGGAATAGTCAATTCCGTATGTTTGGGTGTACCTTTTTGCAACAAGCCGGGCTTTGTATCTCTCAATGGTTCCATCCGGCTTATATTTTACATTGAAGACCCAACGACATCCTATTGGCTTTTTTCCAGGAGGAAGGATACATTTTCCCATGTGTTGTTTTTATTTAGTGCATCCATTTCAATTTTCATTGCTTTTCTCCGGTTCTCAGATTCGAGGGCTTGTTCAACGGTAGTTGGAATTTCTTCAGAACATAGAGTTGTAGCAAACGCCTGGGCTTCTAGAGATAAGTTTCCGGCTGCTATGTTTGCTATCGGATATTGAGAACTTCGAGCTTTCTTCTCGGGAGAGTATCTTTTTGGAGGAATTCCTCTGTTGGATCTTGGGGGTAGAGTGTATTTGTCTTGTTCAACCTATGGTGACTCATGTTCTGTTGTATAGTTAGGAAGATCAGGATTTTCAACATGCTCATGAGTTTCACAGTTAGTAGATGAATCAGAGTTAACATGCTCATGAGTCTCATCCTTAGTAGATGAATCAAAGCTAATAGGAGAATCATGTTCAAGAGTCTGAGAATTACTTACCTCTGTGGTCAGGTTGGGATGACCATTGTTCGTGGTACCGGCTTCAGGACTAGTGGATTGTGACGTGGCTGGAGCTCCATGAGAACTATCACCAAAGGATGTTAACCATTTTATCCAACTCAATGTGTCATCATTTCCTTTTTCCTCCTGACCATTGAGTTGGGTATTATAGAAATATTCGGTTTCAAGGAAGTCACAGTTCATTGTGGTGTACATTTGGCGTTTATTTGGATTGTAACATCGATACCCTTGTTGGTTGACACCATAACCGACAAACACACACTTCTCAGCACATGCGTCAAGTTTGGAGCGTTCTATTTTTGGAATGTGAACAAATACAGAACAACTAAAGACGCGAGGTTCAAGAGTAAGGGTAGATGGTGGTTTGTGGAATTTAGACAGAACTTGGAGGGGAGTTTTGAAGGCAAGAGTTCTTGTTGGGAGACGGTTCACAAGATAGGTTGCTGTGACAAGAGCTTCGGTCCAAAAAGACTTCGGAACTTGGGATTCAATCATGAGTGCACAAGTTATTTCTAAAAGGAATCGGTTTTTTTGTTCAATACCCCGTTTTGTTCTGGGGTATGAGCGCATGAGGTTTGATGAATTATTCCTTTTTCTTGGCAAAAATTGTCTCATGGAAGTATTTACAAATTCTCCCCCATTATCAGACCTAATAATTTGTATATCCCTTTTGAATTGGGTTTTAACCATGGCACAAAAACTTGTAAATTTTGCAAAAACTTCAGATGTATTTTTTAAGAGGAAAATCCAAGTCATGCGGGTGCAATCATCTATGAATGTTACAAAATAACGAAAATTTTGCCCCCCTTCAACCTTTGCTGGTCCCTACACATCCAAATGAATTAGTAAAAATGGATAATCAACCTTAGTGTCATTGGATTTGAAAGTGTGTCTATGGCTCTTAGCTAAAAAACATGTCTCACAATTCAAGATTTTATTTGTTGGAAATAATTCAGGAAGTAAACGATGTAAATAACCACTAGATGGGTGTCCCATTCTTTGGTGCCATAACCAAGCCTCCCTATCTGTAGATCCATGAACTAGCATTACGGTACCTTGTTGAGTCACTTCATCCACATAGTATAACCCTTGCCTCTCAGTACCACGCCCAATGATCTTTCCAGTCCTGATGTCCTGTAGGATACAAAAAGTCGGATGCATTAGAACAACACAGTCTAGTTCTTTCGTGACATGACTAATTGATAGCAATTTATGAGATAAGGTAGGAACATATAAACAATTTGATAATTTCATGTTTGATGAAATTTGAATAGTCCCCCCTTCTACTTGGAGAACTTCTCCATTTGCAGTACGAATCCATGTTTTTTGTGGTTTCGACATTGAGCACATGTCAGATTTTTCAAATGTCATTGTATCGGTAGCACCACAATCAAATATCCACACATCTTTGTTGTTTTGATTTTTTGTAGCTATGTTAACCTTCCCAATATCACAAAAAATGTTTGACACCTTTTTATTTAAATTTAAAATGTGAGGGGGGTTTTCTGTAATTTCTGAAACTTGAGTTTTGTTTAATAACTCAATAACTTTAGGGTTGAGAAATTGAGGGTTCATATCAGTCACATTAGAATTATGGGGTGTTAAATGTAAAAGTTGAGAGAGTGAAGGGTTTGAGGTGTAATTCTCAAACCCTATACCTGTGATACCCCCTTTGTCCTCATCTTTAGTCACCACAAAGCAACAACCGCTCCCACGGTGACCTCTGTCAGTGTTTTCAAGGTTTCCGGCTTGTTTTGGGTGTTCGACGGTCATTGGGAGATCAGTGTTGTTACCGCCGCTGCTGGTAGTCCCTGGATTGCCCACGGCGGCAACGGCCTTGCCATCCTTCCCTTTCTTGTGTCCGTCGGCCCACCACTCCGGGTATCCCACGAGCTTGAAACACTGATCTTTCGTATGTTTGTTCATGCCGTAGTGTTCACACTTCAATCTGCTCTTATCGGGTCGGGATGATGCATTGGGTTTCTGGTCTGACCGACGACCTCTTGATATGAGCCCTAACCCATCGGAGTCCGCGGTTGAGTTCAGACCCGATGCTAACCCATGTTGTATGTTCCCGAAGATCCCATGATGTGCTGTTTCTTTGCGGACAGCATCATATGCTGCTTCGGCAGTCGGCAATGCATCCCATCTGAGTATTTCCCTCTTAAGGGTATCATACTTTTGATCGAGAGCATTGAGAAATTGAAAAAGTTTGTTTTCTGACCTGATTTTGTTGTAAGTGGTGATGTCGGAAGAACATTTCATTGGGTTTGGATCTCGTCGCTCAAATTCTCCCCAGATCCCCTGCATCATAATCCAGAATTCTTCTAACGGTAAGCCATTTTGCTTGAACTCATTTGCCTTGACGTGGAGATCGAAAGTTTTAAGTTTGTCTTTGCCACTGCTATATGTAACCGCGAGAGCCTCCCATAACGTTTTCGCTGTCGGAAACTCTGTTAGGTTACTTGCAAGGGCTGGTTCGATATTCTGGATCAACCACGAAAAGACAATCAAATCGTCTTGTTCCCACTGTTCATCAATGGGTTGCGGTGGATCTTTGGTGAGATGGTTTAAAAGAGCTTTCGATTTCCCCCCTATGGCGACTCGTATCATCCGAGCCCATAGAGGATAGTTTTGGCTTGTGAGCTTGAGGCTGATTTTTAGGCTATCAAAGGGATTTGGCTTTGGGTCGTGGGCTAAAGCTTGAACTCCATTTTTTAGGAGGTTGGCTATTTGGATGGCAAGGTTGTTCCTATCTTCTTCTTCTGACATTGTTTCTGGTTTCGGTAGATGATGAGCATCAAAGGTTCTTTTTGGATCAAGAACACTGCTCTGATACCATGTTGTCAATGATAATCAGAAGAGAAGAACTGATTAATTGTTTTTTATTACTGTGCATCTTTACAAGCATACGTATATGGTATAAAAGCCTATACAAGCAATCTAAGTAAGGAAAAACAATCAATTAGCATTGAAAACGATGACTAGCAATAGATGGAACCAGAGAATCATGCTTGAAAGGTGTTGGTTGGTTTTGACAATGTCAATGATCTATTTTGGGAGATGATGGAAACTGATCCCATAATTTCTAATCAAATATTTCAACAGATTGAAGCCCTAATTTATATGGTTGTTGAAAGCACATTATCAACCTAACTCTATTTAATTGGGTTTTCCAAATTGGAATACTACAAAGAAGATGAAATCATTTTCAAAACCCTCTATCATCTACAACTTTTTTTTCTCATCATGCCACCCGTGAGGCTTTACGGATTATAATTTTAGAAATTTTTGTTGCTCCGTTTTGGTTATTTGTTAATTACAGATGTGCTTATGGCAGATGAATTGGACGAGCTTATAAATACATCATAGAAATTTAACAAGTTGTTTGTATCTTTCATTAAGGAGAGCTGCTACATCTAATAGTGAGCTCTTACACAAGAAATTTGTCATATTGGTGGACTTTTGCTTCTGCTGTTGCTTTTAAATCATGATGTTAGTATTGACTTGCTTCTGCTCTCATGTATGTGTTGGATTTTAGAGTTTTATCCAAACTTATTTTCTTTTATCTTTTTAAGTTAAAAATGTATTGACTTGCTTTCAAAAACAATTAAGGTAATATTGAAAGGTACTGTAGACATTGAGATGAATTTTGCTTTTTTATCTGCAAAATTTAAGCTAATTTTAGATCTAAACTATATTATATTTTTTCTACAACATGGCAACTGAACTATATTAGATCTGAACTATATTGTAGGACCTGGTATTTGAACGAAATACCGAGTGATTGCGTGTTAAACCAACTCAAATAGTGCGGAATCCTATTTGATTGGCGATCCAATCAGTGAGAACACACGATGAATCAATCAAGAATTGATTTCAACGTCAGAAATCGATTGGGAACCGATCTGATGTGTTCTATGAACTTGGAGAACGATTTGGGAGGCTTCTGGACGGCTAGGGTACGTCTGGAGTCGTAATGGGATGAATGCTTACGTTTTCCCACGAATTGGGTCTATTTATAGGTTAGTATTGGTCAATCGTGCGACTGGGCCATAAGTATGGTTCAGTCGTGCGATTGAACCATGCGGTTGATTCATCCGCACGACTGAGTGTTCAGTCGTGCGATTGAGTCAATCTTATGTGTCAATCATACGACTGATCCAGTCTCCTGGTTCAGTCGTGCGATTGAGTCAATCGTATGAAGTTATTCATGCGTGTGGTCCATTCGCATGGGCCATCCGCATGAGAACTTCATTAAGTTAAGTTTGAATGTTCTATTTAATATAACTTAATGTGCACTCATTCAAACATTCATAAACCCAATCAATTCAATCACAACTCATAATGAAATATTAAACATCACAAGTAACAACCAAATCATATCATTTCATTAATCAATTACAATTACATCAAAAACAGACAGACAAGTTCATTACATTACAAATAATGATCTAGGGACATACATGTATCAACAAAACTCCCCCTTGGACCTAGATCTATCTATTCTCTTGTCTTCTGCATAACCTCCTTATATCTCTTGTACTTCTCCTCTTTAGTGACTCCTGCGTGTATCTCAAAAGCAAAGCAGAGTCTTATGACATTTTGGAATTGGAGGGCTTGTACAATATCTTGCGTGTCATAGAACAGTGGCCACTTATATAATGTGTGTAGACATCATTAGCAGATAAGTTGGTTAGCCACATCGGGTCGAATACCCTGATAATATCCATTTGGCCCTCTCTGTTCAACACTATGACAGCTTCAGCTGTTCTCCAATCGTAGTACCACACCATTTGAAGTGGGGAGTGAAGTCCTGTGGCATTTCCCTTAGAGGGATTCTTGACATAGTGCGCGGAGGACTCCACTTCAGCACTATCTTTGGCTTTCCAGTCCTGGGATCAACTTCAGACCGTCTGATATACCTCGTAGGTTGTTGAGGTTTGAAGTTGACCCACCTGGTGTGGTACTCTTTCCTCAGGGCAGCTTCAAACCCCCTGACATCTCCTCGAGTCAGCATACAGCAGCTTTAGTTTAGCCAGCTGGTGAGCTCAAAACCAGGTAGAGTTTCAGATCATGTGGGAACCTGAAGTACTCTATGCCCTGCTCCTCTTAACAGCATACGCGTTAAGGTCTTCAAAATATGCCCAAGAGATAATCCTGCCCCCCGCGACCTTATGGTGTTTCTTGACAGTGATTTGGTGATAATATTGAAGGACGCCTAATTTATTTAAAGCAAATACCTTTCAAGTATTCAAAGGTTTGTTTTTTTCCAATGCACAATTTCATTTTGTTGACACTAGAAAGATAAAAGTGTTGGACAATCAATAACAAAGGATATGGAACACAAGTACAGACAAAATTTGTCTCTTTTCCCCTCTAATTGTATAATTTAGTTTTTTTTATTACTTAACAGCCAGGGGATGGCATCCAAGCAACAAATTAAAGTACATCAGCAATTAGTTAGTTACAACTTTGACTAAAATAAAAACATATATGGTAGTTTGACACTCAAAATGACCTGATAATTTATTGCTCTTTTGTATTAATATCCTTACCAGAGCATTGCAAGGAGACTCGCTGCAATGCGCGAGTTGTAATTCTAGTTGTGCATGATCGGTGTTGGTCTCACAACACAAGTTTATCTTACAAACCCACTTAATCTCACTCGATTGATGAAGCAGAATCTCTAACTAAGTTGACAAATAATATAATAAGTTAATGAACACAAGAATGGTTTTTCAAGATACTTGTATGTATTACTTCTCAACTTAGTATTACAAGACTCTTGCAAGCATTGTTTGATGAGTTACAATGAGAAACTATATATACTACTATCTACAGCTGGTTATACTTGGATAACCAGCTGGAATTTACAACTAGACAAATAATACATTGCTAAAAGTAAAGCATCTAAGATAAAATACTATCCTAGATTAGGCAGTCATGACAGGTCTATGACTTACCTTTTGTCACCAACTAAAGGTGGCAACTGTACTAATTGATAAAGTATGGTCAACTACATGGGCGTGGGAAAGCGCCATGTAGTATATTAGAGGTGGCAGCGGATGTCAGACCGACCATACTTATGTCCACTGGTTCATAGTTGGTTCTTCCGAAGCTAAATGGCTTCAGAAGAATAAGTTCTTCCGAGGCCATTTATACTTCGGAAGAATCAACTTCTTCCGAGTCTTCTGCAAGTCTTCATGGCTTTATCCTTCGGAAGACGTTGCCTTGGATCTTCTAAGTGTGTATACTTCGGAAGGAGAACTGCTTAGTCTCGGAAGACTGAGTTCTACCTTCGGAAGTTCTTCATATACTTTGGAAGGAAAACTACTTAGTCTCGGAAGACTGAGTTTTACCTTCAGAAGTTCTTCATACTTAAGTTTCGAAAGACCTTTGAATTGTCTTCGGAAGAGCAGCTTTGTCTTCGGAAGACCACTTCAATTGTACTTCAAAATACTCTAAGTGTTGTTTTGGTTGCATCAGCCTCATATGATCTAACAAGTTGTAATTTCAAGTAACAACGAACATGATTTCAAGGCCACCACCCCTCTTAAGTGAATATAATCTTTTAGATTGTATGTACAAGGTGATGACCTAAGGTATGAACTTTGAAAGCCATATCTTTGCAATACGATAAAGGAAGACATGATAGTGGTTACTGTAGGTAACAAGAGAAAAGATGACTTGATGGCAAGTGTAACATCCATCATTTTCAAGTTAAAACCCAAACCCGAACCCATTTTGAACTTCCATTATTAAATTATTTTAATAACTTTAATGAATCAAATACGTTAATTGTGTAAGTTAACCAATATTGACAATTGTTTTATTCAATTTCCATATATTAAATCAATTTAACAACTTCTTTTTTTATTAAATCTTTGTAGACCATATAAATCTCATAAGAACTTGTAATTTGATTATTTATTTTAATTGAATATTTAAAATTCAAGACTTTATGCATTTCCTTATAAATCTTTGTAGACTCTAACAAACCTTTCTTTCATCCTTTGGTTTTGATCAAATTCAAGACTTTTTTTTACAAGTAATTTCAAGAAGTTTCTAATACTAAGGTAACCTTATATTGCTTTTATATTATGCATTTATATATTGTTTTAATCATCCTAACATCCAATTGTTCTCATAACTTTATGTTCTTATTTTATTTATTTCCTCTACAATTTTCCTTTTAATTTTAATCATTATCATTTGATCATTAACATTCCAACTTTCACTAACCTTATAACAATCACTAACATTCCTAAATCAAACTAAGAATACACTAACGTAAACAAAAAATCTCGTTTGCATATGGACGGCTATGCCGCCGCATTCGGTTATTCCACAAGATTATTTCTCTAAATGATGGCTATGCCAAAGACTTGGAATATTTTTTATATAACTCAAATGAAGTTTAATATATCATATATCAACATAATAAATTTGTTCTAACCCGTTTCATGCTTTAGCAATTTTAAAAGTGCACATAAGTGCCTTACTATATATTTGGCAGAATATAATCTGACTTCAACTAACCATAACTTGATCATAAAAAACTAATTTTGAGTAAAATCAGACTCCAATATTAATTCCATTAAATTACCTTTTTAACTATAGTTTATACGTCTTCAAACTCAATCGGACGACTCAACAATAGCCTTCACAAGATAAGTGCGCATTTCAGCACCTTCTGTCTTGTGATGCTGTTTTGACCTATTTACGGATTTTTTTATAAAAATATTTCTGAACAAAAGTTGTCCGGGAGACTCTGAACTAGTCAAGTGTAAATTTTTATAATTTTATGAAACCGTTTTCTATTTTTAAAAGCTGTCCAAACACCTACCAAATATTCTATCCAGAATCTAAAATTGGTACAATTCCAATCTACCTTTCGCTTTTTGATATTCTCTAAATGTCCTAACTTCTTGTAATGAATTCTGATCTCAAGTTATTGTTTTTTTATCCTTTAGGACATCACATTTGACTCTTGAACATCTAAGCTTCCTTATGTACTCTACAACCATTATTATACAATGTGAGTTTTCCATGCCCCTTTTTACTTTATTCACACCTTTTGGGGTGAAACATGATAACCTTATAAACTTACACTTGTAAACTCTTGATACTTGTAAACACATATGTAATTCATCTTTACTTTTTGTCATGGTTATTTGTATTATTATGAGTATTATATGAGATACATATTATGTTGACAATCATTAACTATTGCTAGCCTAGCGACGTCATAAATCTATGGGCCTGACAAGCCTATTTGGTGCTAAAGCCGATGTATTGCTGGCTCCTGATGACGTATGCTTGTTCATCATGGGAACCAAGTACACTTAGCTAATCGTTATAAACTTGTAAACTTATTCTTGGTCAAGGTTTGATTGTAGCTATATGTCTTCAATAAACTTGCATAATTCATAACCATTGACATGAATTGCTACTTGTAAATCTTTATATATATATATATATATATATATATATATATATATATATATATATATATATATATATATATATATATATATATATATATATATATATATATATATATATATATATATATATATATATATATGTATGTATGTTTAACCCATGGAAACTCACCAAATTTCAAAGTTAACCCTTTATTTTTAACATGTTTCAGGACTGCTACTTGAGGAACTCTTCTTGCTCATATAGGACTTGGACTTAGTTTAATTAAATATCTTATGTTGTTGTTTATATCTTTGTTATTTTGTAATGACTTAATTGTCTAGTATTATTCAATGAAAAATGGCAATTAATATTATTTCAACTTATTTAATTCCATGAGCTATGAACAATCGTTTCATATTCGTCCGCCACGATGATTCCGCAGTCGGTCGGTGTGTGACAGCAACATGCTTGCATTATATTAAGGCTTGCTTCTTAGATGTAAGTTGATGCCTTGAAATTTTAACAAATTTGTTTGGATTAAAAGCTTTTTTTTATAAAAAGAATTATATAAAATGAAATTAAGTTTTTTTGTTTGTTCTACTTAACTCTTAATATGACTTGATTTTAATATACTTGATACTTTGTAGGCCATGGTAAGGAAAGTAAAACTTTTACTAGCCTTGTTTCACGACCCGCCTAAAATCAAGTCGCATTACTTGGATTCCAGAAACATATGGAGGCATCTAAAGTTGCGCGGAATACTTTGAAACGACTTAAACCTTTCCGGATTAAGAAAGGACTATAGGAAGCATCTAGATTAGGTCTAGAATGGCCTTGAAAAGACCTGGTGGATATTTTGATGAACTCTCTAGAATGTATCATGTAAATATCTAGTCTTAGAATAGTCTAGATAAAAAATGATCTAGATCCATGTAAGTAGTATAAATAGGCATGGTAGGATCATTTGTAAGACACTCAAAATCTCTTACAAGTCTTGTGTAAACACTTATACAAAGCACTTGTGTAACAACCTTGTAAGAAATATAAAGTCATTTGTCTTGTGTAAACACTTGTACCAAGCACTTGTGTAACAACCTTGTAAGCGATATAAAGTCATTTGTATTACGAGCTTGCAAACACTTCCGCATCGTAACTTGAATCGTTACTAAATTTGGGTCATAAAGGTTGAGCGTAGAGCAAGTCTAAGTGTCGCACGAGAGTTGAAGACATCACTTCGTGACAAGTGGTATGAGAGCAACATCTATCACTTGGGATGGCGACTAATCCAAGGAAGACTGTTAGCAATGAAAGTGACAAGATGAGACTCCCAATGGAAGCAAGAAAAATCATGGGACATCCAAGGATCGTACCTTGGAAAAATGTCGGTGACATGGAGACAGGTATCGAGATGGGATCTCAAAGAGACTTGTGCTTCCAATGATTAGATGTGTTAAAAGCTGACTTCACAGAGTTTAAAGATGGACTCAAGGTTGCTGTGGAGCTACTATGAGACGAAGTAAAACTTATGACCCAAGATGCGATCAAAGACACGATTGGAGATGCTAGCACCAAGCTATGTAAAGAGAAGAATGACTTGTGAAGTGACATGCATCATAGTCTACTTGACTTGGAAGCCAAAGTAAACGGTTGTATCAAGGAAATAGTCATGATCGGAGAGAACGTCATGAACTTGACGCCAAGAGTTGAAATCTCAAAACCATCGCCGTTTTTGAGCAAATGGGAAGTTCGAGCGGTTGATGACTTCATTTAGGAAATGTAGCGGTACCTAGGAGGAGTACAAATCTTCAATGACGCCACCAAAATTAAGACGAATACGATATATCTAAAGGATACAACAACATTATGGTGGAGACGCCAAAGCGCGAACATCGAACGAGGTATGTGCACTGTCAAAACTTGGGCTAAGTTCATCCAAGAACTCAAAAGACAATTTTATTCGGTAAATGTTGAGCATACATTGAAAGCTGAAACAAACCGAGAGCATCTAGGATTATGTTAAAGAGTTTACAACACTTGTCCTTGAGATCCTGAACTTACTGGATAAGGACTCCATGTTCTATTTCCTCGATAGATTACAATCAAGATAGAATTAGAATGACAAAGTGTTCAAGATCTTGCTTTAGCCATTGTGATAGCTGAAAGATTGATTGATCTTAAGGAAAAATGACCATGTAGGCCCATGAATGAGGAAAATGATGACTAGAAAGGTGGGGGAGTTAAGCCCAATCATGATCGAAAAGTGGAAACAAGGAAACCGCCATGATTTGACAACGATTAGCGCACTCCAAAATTCTGCTTCATATGCAATGGATCACATAATGCTGAGGAGTGCCCGAATAAACAAAGTCTACAAGCCATGGTGTCCTGGAGTAATATTAATAAATCCCATGAAGAAGGGGAGGTTTGCCTTGGTGCAATGCAAATCCAAGTTCTCAATGTAGGGTTGTTCCGGAACAACCCAAACCATTCTCGATCAAAAAAGGACCAAAGGAAGCATCTAGATCAGGTCTAGAATGGCTTTGAAAAGGCCCAAATTGCTAGATATTTTTATGGAACTCTTTAGAATGTATCATGTAAATATCTAGCTTTAGAAATCAAGAATTAACTAGATCCATGTGAATAGTATAAGTAGTTGTGATAGGATCATTTGTAAGGCACCCAAAATCTTATACAAGTCTTGTGTAAATACTTGTACAAAGAACCCTTGAAACAACCTTGTAGGCAATTCAATGTCATTTGTATTACGAACTTGCAAATGCTTCCGCATCGTAACTTGAATCGTTACTAAATTTGGATCACAAAGACTAAACTAAGAGCAAGTCTAAGTGCTGTATGGGAGTTGAAGAAATCATTCTGTGATAATTTGCACTTTTCTTTCATAGAAAGAATAAGGGATTATTTTAGATGGTTTTTTGTTGGAATTTAAAAGCTGATCAAGGAAATGGGTTTGTTAGTGGATCAATAATCATAGATTGGTAGTAAGTAGTGAGACGGTAGCAGTAGAATAGTTACATCACACGTTGCATGTTTTGCATAGTGTGTATGAAATAAGTGTTGTTATGTGGTGTTAGGTGGTTATTAGTAGTGGTCTGGAGTTGTATTTGTTTCCTTATTTAAGCGTCTTTAGTTTCCTTTATGAATGAAATTTTGTGGTTTTTGCCAAAAATAATATTGTTATGTACCTTTTGGTAGCTCAATGTTTTTTGGGACCCTTATTAAAGAATTTTTATATAGTTGGCGGAGTTAAAAAATTTATTCTAATTATATATTGTGTATGTATATATGTTTATATTAAATTTATTTTCTAGCTTTATATTATGCAAATTCGTGAATAAAATATTCATAATCAAATCCTTCTAGAAATTCGTTTTCAAGGGCCATAGTAGCTAAGCCGTTACCCTTTCTTGTGATATTGTAGATTTTAAGTAATTTTATAAGCTTTAATATGGAATAGCTTTGTTTTACGGAAACAATAGTTAAAGGAATAGTTAACATACTTCTATAGGCAATATATGCATTTGGAAAAGAATTAAAATTCTTAGTATAATTTAATATATTAATATGCGTGTCTGATTCTAAAAAAACAATATTTCTTAACATTTTTAGTTCTTGAAATAAATTTTTAACCATTAGTATCTACAAAATCATCGTGTTTTAAATATTTTCAAGGTTAATACACTTTTGTTTTAAACTTTCTTCATTTATGGATTTTAACTTTTAACAATAAGTAGAAAACTAAAATATTTTCAAACTCTTTAAATTGCTCAAATGTATTTTTAAATGGAGAACTAGCTTGGTCTACTATGTATAAAAAATAATTTCAAAACTGTCAATTGGTGGTTGCAAAGTTTTATTATTAACATTTTCCTCAAGTTATTTTGTTCTATGAATAATACATGTCTTCTGAAAAATAGGCATTACATTCACTATAGTTTTAGCTGAAATCATAGCCTATTCAAATCCCTCATCTTTATACTTTAAAATACAAATACGTCCATCTAATTGAGTTATAGGATAATCTATAATCATATCTTTTCCTTGTAAGTTGTTACTAACTATATTAATAGCATACAAAATATCATACCAAAAACCATACCAAATAAAAATTCAAAATGTTCTAGTTCAGTTCTAGCTAAGGATTTAGCCTTACTTTTAAATTTAAGAACACCATCATCATATTCATTATATAATTGTGAAGCTTGAAATTGGGCAAATACCATGAAAAACCAACATACTTTCAGTTTTTTCTCACAGAAGTCCCTGGATAATTTTTTTACGCATAAAAAACTAACATATTTTTGTTTTGTCTCACAAAAGTCACTCAACAACTTTTTACACATAAAAAACCAACATACTTTTATTCTTTCTTAGAAAAGTTCCTCAACAATATATGATGCCACACACATATATAAACATATTATAAAGGTTAACTGGCTCGTTGAAAACTCTATTTTTAAAACTATTTTGAACTAGAGCTTTGGCATTAAGCTTGAAACGAGTAAACTTGAGTTCTCATAAGTTTGAACGATTTGAACTTGAGCTCTCATAAGTTAAACGAGCCACGTAAAGGAAAAAATACACACGAAGAAACAAACGGTGTAGAAGTTGTTTTGATTTTTTTTTAACAATTTTGCTCTATTTTATCAAGCGAAGTGACTAAAATATGTAAATAATTGTTGAAGAATTTTTACGTAAAGAAAACATAAAGCATGTTATGTTTTTATATGCAAAAAATGTTGGGGGACTTTTTTGAGAAAAACCAAAAGTATTTTGGTTTTTTATGTGCAAAAAATTATTGAGGGACTTTTGTGAGACAAAACAGAAAGTATATTGTGTAAAAATTATTCAGGGACTTTTACGAGAAAAAAACTGAAAATATTTTAGTTTTTAATGGTATTTGTCACTTGAAATCTAATTGCTTTAATACTTTCTATGTGACTTTCCCAATGTGTTTGTGATAACGATTTAATAGTTAAACATGGAGCATATCTTCTAAAACTTTCCATCTTTTAAGGGATGTAAAAACAAACAATAAACACATTTTATTATTCCAAAAACCCCTTAGCTTTTTTACAAGATTTAACCTTATCAGAAATTACTAATTTTAAACTATGATTATCACATATGGTGTGTGAAATGCTCTACGGTTAATATCTAATAATTGTACTCCTTGATATTTTCCTTTCATATTTGATCCATAATTAAACCTTATTCCGTTATGTTATCTACGTCAAGTCCCATTTTATTAATTTCTTTGATAATAGTATCAAATATAACTTTACCTATTGTATCATCTACTATTAAAAATTCTATAAAGTATTTTTTACAAACTAATATCAAACCTTTGTTCTTTATGACTAGTGTCGAGTGTGTAATCAAGTATAATTAAAAACTATTTAGCTTTCTTAAATCTTTTAATAAATTTAGTTTTGATATCATTTGCTAATTAGCTAATTATTCATTTTCATATTGTGCCTAAAATAATAATTATGAATTTCTTTACTTTTTTATGTGGTTGAATATGTTTTAGCATTATTGGATCAAATTCTACAATGTAGTTAAAATACCATTGTTTTCTTAAGAAGGTTTTCATTTGTTCCACAAAATGGTCTTTCATTTTTACCAAAAGTCTTTACAATGGCAACAATTGTTATTAGCATATTTCTCCAATGTTCTTTACTTTATTTATTTGATCTTGTATTTGTATATCAATTGTTTTATATTTCGTCAATCTTACCTTTAAATCCATCTATGTTCTCATATTGGTATTATCTACATTACTTTTTTCATGTTCTTTTAGTTTCCTACTAATATTATTCCAATCCTTACTAACGTAGTTTGATAATTTACTTGTACATTGATTCACATTAAAGAACTTATAACAAAAACAATATGCTTAACTCTATAGAATAAATCAACTATTTTCTTTCGTATTTTTCATCATTCGGTAAAGTTATATAAAGGGAAGTACTAAATTTTTTTGAATATTTATCTTTTGAAAATCATAATTATAAATTTTAACCGAACCTTTTTCGACAAGTAAGTCTCTAAATTTACTACTAATATTATTCCATTGACTTGTATCAACAAAACTAGGAGGTTCGTTAACTTTATTGGTAATTTCATTTAAACTTGTAGTTTCATCTAAATTTGTTGTTCCATTTAAATTTATTGGTTCATCTAAGTTTATGGGTCATTTAAATTTGTAGTTTCATCTAAATTTGTAGTTTCATCTAAATTTGTTGTTTCAATCAAATATGTAGGTTCATCAAAATTTATAGTTTCATCTAAATTTGTGGGTTCATCTATTTTCATAGTTTCATCTAAATTTGTGGGCTCATCTAAATTTATAGGTTCATGAAGGGTTTCATCATCATTTGTAACATTTGTATTTGAGGATATTCTGAAAGTGACCCTTTTAGTGATTCATCTAAAGCTTCTTGTTTTGTTTTTTTGGCTATTTGAATGAAGCGAAAATGTACTTTCAGAATTGATTTAACATTTAAGTAAAATGTTCACAAATGAGCCTGGTTATTTTGATTAATAAGATCAAATGGTGCTTCAATTTGAACACAATCAAATTAGAGTTCTTAATGGATTTAAGGATTCTTAAATTCTGTTTCTAAATTCTGATATGGGTTTCTAAACAGATATGTGCTTATAGATCACCTGTTTAAACACTACACAAAGGGACCCTAGGCATCCCCTTCATGTTTTTTTAATTTATAATTTTATTTGTTTGATCATTTTAAATTCAGAAAAATTATAAATAGATTTTTTATATTAATGTAAAAAATATTTTATTAATTAAAATAATTTAGGAAATCATTTATTAATTTTGAAAACTTAAAAAATCATAATTTTATAATTTATTGCCTTTTAATGACTATAAAAGTTATAAAATCATTATTAAACCATTTATTAGTTTAAATTTTATAAAATCATTTTAAATCGAGCATAAAATATTACAAGTTATTTTAAACTAATATTTGACAAATCATTTAAATAATCAATTATCAAATTAATTATTTTGATCAAGTTAATAAATGATTAATTATAAAAATTAACTATTGTACTAACAATATTCAAACTTTAAATGATTAATTATAAAAAATAACTATTGTACCAACAATATTCAAACTTTATTTACTCAATCGTTAAAAATTAAATATTTTTATAATATTTAATTATTCTATTATTAATTGTTATTTTCAAATCTAATATCTTAATCAATTTATGTCACAATAATTGTCAAGGTTGTTTTTTTTAATTGATTGTTAAACCCTATATCCTAATGGAACCCTAATCCACGTCGAGTTCTTACATCGTATATTAACTTAGGCACCGTTCCTTAGGTTAATCTGAGTGAAAACTTCTGGTGTCCATACTTGCACTCTAAATATTCAAACCATATTCAAATATCAAAATGAGTATTCACAGCCCATTTTTATATTTTATATTTTGAGAAATCATGTGAGTCAATATTCAAACATTGATATTCGTTGATATTTATTGTTATTCTATTAAAAAATTTAACTCAAGACATGCTATGTTATTAGTTGCAATTATGTGTGCACAGTTAGATAAAGTAGATGATAACACAATCATTATTTCATGCAACCACAATAACAATAATGGATCTATTGGTTTGACAAACCCACCACATTTGTTTATTCGCGTGGTGATTGAAACCGTTATCATACATTCTATAAGGCTTTATCTGCGTACAGAGTTAATTTAGTCGTTAGGTTTGATTGTGTTGGTTTGTCTTTTATGTTATATTATTGCATTATAAGTGTTGACATTTTCATGTGAATTGAATTAATTGTTTTAATATATATACACACACACAAACCTTTATTTACTCACCGGCTAATTCGTTAGCTGACTTGTTACTTTTTCACATGATTTCAGAAATGCAGATTAGTGGACTTCTAAATGCACATTTAGGGTTTGGACTTGGTCAAAATAAAAGACAATTTCATTGTGTTTATTTGAGTTTCTATTTTATTGTAATGTATTGATTGATTAGTATTATCCAATGAAAAAGACATTTAATATTATTTCAACACAATTACTACCATGTGTTATAAGCAATCGATTCACATTCGTCCGCCCCGATGATTTTGGCGGCTATCGGTCGGGGTGTGAAATCGGTTCACTTCTTCCACGCTTTTGGTTGGATCACTTTTTCCACAAGAACAAGCCATTTGCTCTTCCATTCTTATCCTAGGCAAGAAAAGAAACTGGTAAAAAATTAGCCCCTTTGATCATCACTAACAACCACGGACCTTCGATGTTCATCACCGGTCACCATCGTTGTCCCAAACGACACTCCACCTAGGACTACAGCTGATCCAACGCACCTCTTCTTCTCCGCCTTATGCTGTAAAACAATCATGAAACAACCCCTGTTGTCCCAATTGAAACCCGGTTCCTGCTTTGTTTACCCTAGCAGCAAAGAGCTACGCGCCTATTCGAAACCGACTCTTATACCGGCCTTCTCCGCCTTTAGAAACCCTAGGCTAGGCTCTGATACCAAATGTTTGTTAAGGCCCCTATACACGCTAAATACACCCTCATAATTTTGTTTTCAAATATGCATAGAATAAAAATGATATTACTACTCTCTTTAATGCTTGAAACAAACACAAAGTGTGTATATAAAAGTGTGCCGTAATGAACTATACTATCCTGTTTATAGCAAATCCAACACACATGGAGAATAGAACAAGTCCACGTTTCCTTCATTTTAGCAACTTTCCACCTTTCAAATGTGTCGCGCAAACTCCATGTTCATTTACTACTTTTTTGGTCAACAAAGACCAATTAAGACCGAGACCAAGCCCGAGTCAATTGACCCATGTCTGTTGACCATTTGACCCGCTAAATTGTGACTCGCGAACGAACCTGTTTAACCCAACAAAATTGGCATTCAACCATTGCAAGGAATAATAAGAAAGGGGAATAAATGTCAAACTTTTGATTTAAATTAAAATCCACAAATAACTAGTGCAAGACCCCAAGCATCACAAAAACCTAAGTCCAAAATAATATTACTCGTAAAGCAGAAGAAGACAAGTCTCCACTAAAATTTATCAGTTTTTTGCGACTAGCAATTTTGTCGTAGTCTTGTAGCAAAAAGACTATACGAACAAAGTTGCGAGAAAAATAAGTTGGTAGGAAACCACCTCGATCCTAGCAAAATTAATTTTGATAAGTTTGTGACAAAACTTATCACAAATTTGCGACAGAGTTAATTTGTCGCAATTTTACGACAAATTACCAACAAATATATTGCGACAAATTTATTACAACCTTTGGTCAAAACTTGGTTTTGAATATTATTTTCCGTATAAACAAACCTAATAATAAAACGTATATTTAACTTATATTTGTATTTAGGATCGCGATAAATATCGACAAACATGAATATTTATGGTTTAAGGTGAAACATTCCTTTGAGTTTTACATTTTATTACCCATTCAAACATAATTTACTTGAAAATTATACTAGTTTTTTAATTCCATTCCATTCCATTCATTCCAACCAAACGCCCCCTTATTTTATTATTTATGCAACAAACTACCAACAAAATTTAACAATTATTTTTATTTATGTTTGCGATGAACAACCGACTAAAAATCTCATTTATTTTATTTCATTTTGTGACAAACTACAAACAAAATTTACTATGCATTTATTATATTTTGCGACAAACTACAGACAAAGTATAATAATTATTTGAGTAAATTACCATTTACATCCCTGACGTGTGTTTATTTTAACCACTTGCATCCCTGCGGTTTCAAAATTGCCATCTGGCCCCTAACGTTTCATGTTATTTTCATTTGAGTCTATACGTTTCATTTTTATCTCTATTTGAGTTCAAATGAGTAACACTGTTAATGTTTCTGTTAAAATTATTATTAAAATAACGAAACTACCCTTAAAATTAAAACACACATAAAAAACCTTGTGGGTCCCATCCATCAACATCATCTTCTTCAAATCACCACCACCACAACCACCCCCATCACCACCACCACAACCACCCGGTCATCACCATGACAGCCCCATCACCACCACCACAACCACCCCGCCGCCAACACAACCACCCGACCGTCACAACCTCTGCTCACCACCACCCCTCCCTCCTCGGAAGCCACCACACGTACCATTAAAACCACCAAAGACACGTTGATGCTCATTCTTCTCTTCTTGCTTAAGCTTTTGAACGGAATACCCAAAGCGCCCTTGAGTGGTCTAGACCCCCTGCTAATACCTTTTTTGTGAACCTGATTTCAAATTGGTTACAACCCAAGATGAATCAAATAAATATGTGTATGAATTAAACTTGATTCCAACGCCCGACTTCAGGTTAGCTGCTCCTCTTCCTTTCCCACCTGATATGACGAAGAATCAGAAGCAAAATCAAATCTCAAATTGAAATTTGTGAACTTTATCTCTATCTTTGTATTTCAACATGGTCCAAGACAGAGAACCAGTTCCACCCACCGGCTAATAGCAAGATCTTCTCCAAGGAGAGAACAACATAAAAACCCTAATCCGATTGGAGTAACAATTCATCAAATCTTTGACACAACAATACCAAATTCGAAAAATAAACCCAACAAAAAGTCACATGCAGCCCCAAGTGGTGGTCGGCCGTAGTGGAGGTGGTAGGGGTTGTGAAGGTCGGCGACAGTGAAGGTGGTAGGGGTTGTGGAGGATGGCGACAGTGGAGGTAGTGGGGGTTGTGGAGGGCGACGACAGTGGAGGTGGTGTGGGTTGAGGTGGCTGGAGATAGTGGTGGTAGGCGGGAGTGGAGGTGGTGGGGGTTATGGAGGCCTGCAGGAGTGGAGGTGGTGGGGGTTGTGGAGGTTGGTGGCAGTAAGGGTGGTGGGGGTTGTGGAGGCTGGTGGCAGTAGGGGTGGTGGGGGTTATGGAGGCCGGTGGTAGTGGGTGGTGGTACTGTGCGTGAGGTGTGGAGGTTTTGTGGGTCAAAGGAGAAGAAGATGATGTGGGTGGTCCCACAAAGTTTTTTATTTTTTATTTTTTTACTCTTAAGGGTAATTTAGTCTTTTTCATAAAGAGTTAACTGAACAACTTAACGGAGTTAGTTATTTGGATTCAAATGGAAACAAAAATGAAACGTTAGGGGGCGAATCAAGACTTTGAAACTGCAGGGATACAAGTGGTTAAAATGAGAAAACGTCAAGGATGCAAATGGTAATTTACTCTAATTATTTTGTCGTTTTCTTGTTAACATTACGATAAACTACCTACAATCACTATTATAATTTTTGGCACAAACTTGCGACAAATATAAAAAAATAAAAAAACTGCAAAATATTTTAAAAAATACAGAGGTTTTCTACAAAAGTTTACAATAAATTTATAACTAATCTAGAAAACCAACTACTAAATTAATAACTAATCTGAACAAATTCACCCAAATGTAGCAACGTTTAAATAATTTCGAGCAATGTTTTTGCGACCGGATCGGACCGGCCGGTCCGACCGGTTCGACCGGGGATCGGCCCCCTACCCGGTCCGGTTCGCTATGATTCGGTTTTAGGTGGTCGAACCGGCCGGTTCGTCCCGAACCAGTGGTTGGACCGGTTTTTGTTTTTTTTATTTTAATGGGTAAAAACGGGGTGTTGAACCATAAATTAGTATGTTGGATATACAAATATAGTTAAGTATTATATATAACTATAAAATACATATATAAATCATAAATAAATTACTTATATTAATTATATATAAAAATATAGTTAAATCCGGTCCTACCGGTCCGACCGATCCGACCACCAAACCAGTAAGGCGTCCGGTTCGACGTCCGATCCGGTTCTGAAAACATTGATTTCGAGTAAACTTTTGTTGCAAAATACAAAACAAACAATAATTATTTATCGAGTAGTCTTTTCATAATTTTATTTTTGTAATTTCTTGCTTTCAACCCGCTCTTGTTCCCTCTCTTGTTCTGTAACACCCGGTTATTTATTATTTTGAAACCGACGAAGGAAGAAAAAGAAATAAGTCCAAAGTCGAGGGACCAAACTCGCCAACAAAAGAAAGTCGGGTGAGTGGGAGTATATAAGGGAGAGGACAGCCCTTACCCTCTCCCCCACACTCATAAATCAGCCAAAGAAAGAAGAGAAGAGAGAAAGAAGAAGAAAAGACGAAAAGTGTCGGTTCGGGTTGGTTCGAGTGGCCAAAATCGTTGAGGAGCGAGTCAAATCGAAGCCCTTGTCATTTTGCTCGCTTGTGTGAGTTCTAGGACCCCACTCTTACTTGTTTTCAACCGATTTTGGGGCTGGAAAGCATAGAAAACCCGTTTTGTATGTGTGTGTTTATGACCCATTTGGGCGTGTTGCGTGTGATGCGTTTAGAGTTTGTTTCCGGGCTTGTGTGTGCTTGTATGGTGTTGTGGTATGCATTCCTAAGGTCTAAGATGGTTGATTTAAGCTTAGAATGGGTTTGGATGAGCTTGGAGGCCGAAAATGGCAGATTGGGTTCGGGATGAACTCCTTTCTGCATCAGCTAGGGCTAGGCGACCGAATGGAGGCCATACGGCCGATTGAGAGGCGATTGAGGTTCATTCGCACGATTGAGGTTCATTCGCACGATTGAGGGTTCATTCGCACGATTGAGGTTCCATTCGTACGATTGGGAGTCCAGTCGCATGGGGAGTCATACGACTGAGGGTCCAGTCGCATAGGTGCTTAGTCGCATGAGTCCATTCACATGAGGTCAGTCGCGTAGGTGCTCATTCGCATTAGTTCCATCCGCATGAGGTCCATACGCACGACTGGGTGTCCATTCGCATAGATGTTTATCCGCATGAGTCCAATCGCATGATGTTCAGTCGCATGGAGGCCATGCGACTAAAGGGTGTCCATACGCCCGAATAGGGCTGTTGCACTCGAAGGAAAGTGTAGTTCGACTTCTGACTTTCGGGGGAAAGTGCAGATGTAAGTTTTGACGTAAAGGTTCCCGTAAGAGCATGTAAGATGATTGTTATGACCTTAGAGAGCATGTTGGGCCTGATGATGATGATGAGGTTGCATGTTTTATGCATGTTATGTATGTATGATGTTGCCCTGTATGATGATGATGATGACTGCGTATGATATGTTCCTTATTATGATGTATGTTTATCTTTCTTGTGGCTTTACGTGTTGTGTTAATGAATGAATGAAGTATTATGTAACGTAAAGTGAAAGATAATGAAAGAGGAACATGAAGTAAGAATGCATGCATTATTAAATGATGAATGAATGAAGGAAAGGCTTGCAAGCACATATATAAGGTGCGCAACCCTGTTGTTGCAAGAGACTCGGATAGCGTGCAATCGTTGAGATTGCCCATGAGGTGAGCAACCCTGTTGTTGCAAGAGACTCGGATAGCGTGCTATCGTTGATATTGCCATGAGGTGAGCAACCCTGTTGTTGCAAGAGACTCGGATAGCGTGCTATCGTTGAGATTGGCAATGAGGTGAGCAACCCTATGGTTGCAACAGACTCGGATAGCATGCAATCGTTGAGATTGCATAATGAGGTGAGCGACCCTATCGTTGTAACAGACTCGGAAGAACGAACGTATGAAATGAACGAAAGTTAACGAATGTAATGAAATATAATAATGATATTATCTGTGTATACGTATGATGTATGATCGCATGAGAAAAGGAATAGTTCTAATGAAAGTAAAGTATGTTTTATTATAAAACTAGAACTCACTCAGCAACGCTGACTTTTTATGTGTTTCCAGTTGGCAGGTAATGATTGCTGAGGATGGCACTGCAAGGCTACTCGGCTCTTTTGGGATGTCATCCATTTATAATGCTTTTGTGATGTAATGCAAACATGTATTTTGTAACCGGATAATGACGTATTATTTGGCAAAAGTGTTTATAATGAAATGAGATGTCATTTTTGAATGTTTTCGCTGCAATATTTTCATGAGGCAAATGTAATTATATGTTTTATGTGCGATAAATGACCAACTGTAGGCGTCCCGGGAACGGGGCCTTACAAGTTGGTATCAGAGCCAAAGTTTAAGTGAAACGGGTAAATTTTCAAAATAAACCTTAACTTAAACTGAGAATGGGACGAAAAAGGAATGGGATGGCAATCTGAGTAGCTGCGTGCCATCAGGTATTTTCGTAAGGTTAACCGATTTTATGTGCGCATGGTATGTGGTTATGTGTTGTATGTAGATTTAAATACTGATGTAGTCAGGACAGGTAATGCTTGGGGTATGAAGAGTAAAGTAAGTGGCTAATCACAACTGGCCACTGTAATTAAGGACTTACTATACTTGACATAAACTGAGCTGTTTTCTTGAATGACCGTGTTGGTGTTTGAATCTTGCAGTGTGATGTAGAGAATGGCTGGTGTAAATCTTCTAAAGCTTCTAGGGGTGGAGGTCGTGGTGGGCCTGATGCTAATCTGCGACCTAAAAGAGGAAGGCCTAGAGTGGAGAAGGTGGTTTCTAAAGAACCTGAGACCCCTCATCCGGAGGCTGGGGATGAGAGTGCAAACTTGAGAGCCTCGGTAAAGGAGGCTGTTGTTGAAGAAGTACATCAGGTCATGCAGACAATCTTACCGTCTGTGGTTACCGAAGTCATCAAGGCTGTGAAAGAGGGAGAAAGAAATGAGAGAAATAGGGCCTCGGGGGAGCGGGAGCAACCGGAGCCTAAAACGATTTTCTCTGATAATGAGGAAGAGGAAGAAGATGAGCCCGTGCAAGAGGTGGTACGAGGCTGTAACTACGGGGCGTTTATGAGATGCAAGCCCCCAACTTTTGATGGAAATGGCAATGCTGCTGCTGCTCACCGGTGGGTGAGGGAAATGGAGGCTGTACTTGATATCAGCGAATGCCGGGAAGACCAGAAGGTGAAGTTCGCTACCCACTCTTTTGTGGATTCGGCTCTGTGTTGGTGGGACAACATTGTCCAAGCCGAGGGTAGCAGGGCCATTGGGAGGATGAGATGGTCTGAGCTGAAAAAGTTGGTGATTGAGGAGTTTTGTCCTCATCGGGAAATGGACAAGGTCGAAAGGGAGTTCTTGCAACTGGAGGCGGGAACCATGACACACCAGCAGTACACCACAAAATTCAACGAGATGGCACGTCTGGTGCCGGATCAGGTGACGCCTCTATCACGAAAGATTAAGAGGTACATACAAGGTTTGCCGGTGGATATTCGCAGGCACATGATCGCCGCCCGACAGAGCACGTTTAGGTCGGCGGTGGATTTGGCAGGGAGACTGTATGATGAGAGAACAATGGTGGTGACTGAAGGTGGCAAGAAGGGCGGTGGCGATCGAAACTGGCAGGGGAAGAGGTTTAGTCCGGGTGATGCCTCGACGGGTAATAAGAAGGCACGTGTGGATGACTGCCGTGTGGTCACATCGAGTGCAGGATCAAAAAGGTGTGGCAAGTGTGTAAGGGAGCATAGTGGGGAATACAGATTTGGGTCGAACATGTGCTTCAAATGTTGGAAGGCGGGGCACATGGCAAAGGACTGTCGTATAGTCCGGTGCTATAAATGTGATGAATAGGGTCATATGAGCAAGTATTGTAAGAGGCCGAGGGATGAGAGCTCCGGGGCGAAGAAGACAGGAGGTGAAGGACCGAGGGCGAGCGCCAGGGCATTCACCATGACACAGGAGTAAGCTAGGACGGACCCTGATGTCGTGTCCGGTACGTTTCTAGTGAACCAAACTTTAGCTTCTGTGTTATTTGATTCGGGTGCCAGTAAAAGTTTTATTTCTGCTGCTTTCTGTGCTAAGCTGCCTGTTAGTAGTAGACGTGTTGATGCGCCCTTTGATGTAGAAACTGCCATAGGTAAGTCTACCAGGATTTCTGAGATGATAGAGAACTGTGATGTGGAACTTGAGGGTCATAAGTTTCCTGTTAGACCGTTCGTGATGACCTTAGGTGGTTTCGATTTGGTTCTTGGGATGGATTGGTTGGCGGACTTCGAGGTGAACATTATGTGCTGCAAGAAGATGATTCGTTTGACAGCGCCTGACGGTAGTTCAGTGACGGTTTATGGTATTGGGTTACTACGATTCCAAAAGTGATCTCGATGGCGGTGGCGGGAAAGTGTATGAGGCGTGGATGTAGTGCCTACTTGGCCTATGTAAAGGATGTGGATACGCCAACACCACAACTAGCCGATGTACCGGTTGTGTGTGACTTTCCAGACGTGTTCCCAGAAGACTTATCAGGAGTGCCACCTGACAAAGAGATCGAGTTTTAGATTGATCTGATACCGGGTGCCCAACCTGTTGCCAAGGCACCGTATCGGCTGGCTCTGACCGAGATGAAAGAGTTGATGGAGCAGTTGCAAGAGCTGCTTGATAAGGGGTTCATTAGACCGAGTATCTCTCCTTGTGGTGCTCCGGTATTGTTTGTGAAGAAGAAAGACGGTAGCATGAGAATGTGTATTGACTACCGTGAGCTGAACAAGTTGACGGTGAAGAACCGATACCCCTTACCGAGAATAGATGATCTGTTCGATCAGCTCCAAGGTGCCAGTTGGTTTTCAAGGATAGATCTTCAATCTGGTTACCATCAGCTGAAGGTGAAAGAGCAGGATGTTCCTAAAACAGCTTTCCGTACGCACTATGGTCACTACGAGTTTCTTTTCATGTCCTTTGGTTTGACCAACGCGCCAGTGCTTTTATGGATTTGATGAACCGTGTGTGTCGGCCGATGCTGGATAAATCAGTGATTGTGTTTATCGATGATATCCTGATTTATTCGAGGAGCGAGATTGAGCATGCCGGTCATATTCGGGAGGTTCTAGAGACGCTGAGGAGGGAGAAGTTGTATGCTAAATTCTCCAAGTGCGCGTTCTGGCTGCACGAAGTTCAGTTCTTGGGTCATGTGGTGAATCCCGACGGGATTATGGTGGACCCGGCGAAAGTGAAGGCGGTTATGCAATGGAAATCACCAAAGACGCCATCCGAGATTCGTAGTTTCTTGGGTTTGGCGGGCTACCATAGAAGATTTATCCAAGACTTCTCTAAGATTGCTTCTCCACTGACTAAGTTGACCCGAAAAGATGTAAAGTTTATATGGGGTCAAGCTTAAGAGAAGGCATTCGAGGAATTGAAGATGAGATTGACTCAAGCTCTTGTTCTGTCATTACCCGATGGAAGTGAAGATCTGGTGGTTTATTCTGATGCTTCCTACTCGGGGTTGGGGTGTGTGTTAATGCAGAGAGGAAAGGTCATAGCCTATGCATCCTGACAATTGAAGGTTCATGAGGTCAATTACCTCACTCATGACTTGGAGCTGGCAGCCGTGGTCTTTGCGTTAAAGATTTGGAGGCACTATCTTTACGGAACGAAGTGCACCATATTCACTGACCACAAGATCCTGAAGTACTTCTTCGAGCAGAAGGATCTGAACATGAGGCAGAGACGGTGGTTGGAACTTATAAAGGATTATGATTGTGAGATCCACTACCATCCGGACAAGGCCAATGTGGTGGCTGATGCCCTTAGCCGGAAAGAGAGCCCGAGCCGATTCAGGTGAAAGCATATCAACTAATCATGACCTCTGATGTAATGAAGCAAGTCAAAGAGTTTTAAGATGAGGCACTGAAAAAGATCATCTTAACTCTGAAAGAATGAGAGGTCTGGTTGGGGAATTGGGTGAAAACACACTCGGTGTTAGAACCCGATTTGGACGTGTGTGGATTCCTTGTTTTGGGGATTTACGCGTGAAGATCATGGATGAAGCTCACAAGACTCGATACTCCATTCACCCAGGTGCCACGAAAATGTACCAAGACATGAAGAAGGATTATTGGTGGCCGGGTATGAAGCGTGATGTGGTGGAGTATGTGAGTAAGTGCCTTACTTGCTTACAGGTGAAGGCCGAGCATCAAAAGCCGTATGGGAAGATCCAACCTTTGGATATACCGGAATGGAAGTGGTAGCACATCACCATGGATTTCATTACGAAGCTGCCGCGTACCCCGAAAGGGTACGATGCCATATGGGTGATAGTTGACCGTTTGACGAAGAGTGCTCACTTCCTACCGGTCCGCGAGACATATTCATCTGAGAGGTTGGCTGATTTGTTCATCCGGGAAATTGTAACTCGTCATGGTGTGCCGGTGTCTATTGTGTCTGATCGTGACATTCGGTTTACATCTAAATTTTGGAAGAAATTCCACGACGCTATGGGGACGAGGTTACATATTAGCATGACTTATCATCCCCAGACTGATGGTCAGTCAGAAAGGACCATTCAGACACTGGAAGACATGCTTCGGGCATGTGTGATTGATTTTGGGGGAAGTTGGGATGACCACCTACTGTTAGCCGAATTCTCATACAACAACAGCTATCATGCCAGCATTGGTATGCCACCATATGAGATGCTATACAGTAGGAGATGCAGAACACTCGTTTGTTAGGGTGATATTGGTTAGAAGGAATTGGGGAGCATCGAGGTAATCGAGGCTACGACTGAGAAGCTTGAGAAGATTAAAGCCTTCATGAAGGCAGCCAAAGACAGACAGAAGTCGTATGCTGATAAACGACGGAGGCCGATTGAGTTCCAGGTAGGTGACCGGGTTATGTTGAAGGTCTCACCTTGGAAGGGTATCATCCGCTTTCGAAAGCGGGGTAAGTTGAGCCCAAGGTATATACGCCATTTCCGAATCATCGCTCGAGTAGGAGAGGTGGCTTATAGATTGGAGTTACCGGACGAGTTAAGTGGAATTCACCCGACATTCCATGTATCTTATCTGAGAAAGTGCTTAGCTGATGAAGACATGATTGTTCCACTGGAGGATATCGAAGTAGATGAATGGCTCAATTATGTGGAGCAACCAGTGACAATCATCGATCGAAAGAAGAAAAGGCTGAGAAGTAAAGTGGTTCCTCTTGTGCGTGTACAGTGGAAGCACAAGAAGAGATCCGAGTCAACGTGGGAGACTGAGGAAGAAATGAGACAACATTATCCACGTTTGTTCGAAGAATAACAGGTTTCGGGGACGAAACTTATTTAAGGGGGGTGGACTTGTAACACCCGGTTATTTATTATTTTGAAGCCGACGAAGGAAGAAAAAGAAATAAGTCCAAAGTCGAGGGACCAAACTCGCCAACGAAAGAAAGTCGGGTGAGTGGGAGTATATAAGGGAGAGGGCAGCCCTTACCCTCTCCCCCACACTCACAAATCAGCCAAAGAAAGAAGAGAAGAAAGAAAGAAGAAGAAAAGAGGAAAAGTGTCGGTTCGAGTTGGTTCGAGTGGCCAAAATCATTGAGGAGCGAGTCAAATCGAAGCCCTTGTCATTGTGCTCGTTTGTGTGAGTTCTAGGACCCCACTCTTACTTGTTTTCAACCGATTTTAGGAATGGAAAGCATAGAAAACCCGTTTTTGTATGTGTGTGTTTATAACCTATTTGGGTGTGTTGCGTGTGATGCGTTTAGAGTTTGTTTTTGAGCTTGTGTGTGCTTGTATGGTGTTGTGGTATGCATTCCTAAGGTCTAAGATGGTTTATTTAGGCTTAGAATGGGTTTGGATGAGCTTGGAGGCCGAAAATGGCAGATTAGGTTCGGGATGAACTCCTTTCTGCATCAGCTAGGGCTAGGCGACCGAATGGAGGCCATACGGCCGATTGAAAGGCGATTGAGGTTCATTTGCACGATTAAGGTTCATTCGCACGATTGAGGTTCCATTCGTACGATTGGGAGTCCAGTCGCATGGGGAGTCATACGACTGAGGGTCCATTCACATAGGTGCTTAGTCGCATGAGTCCATTCGCATGAGGTCAGTCGCATAGGTGCTCATTCGCATTAGTTCCATCCGCATGAGGTCCATACGCACGACTGGGTGTCCATTCGCATAGATGTTTATCCGCATGAGTCCAATCGCATGATGTTCAGTCGTATGGAGGCCATGCGACTAAAGGGTGTCCATACGCCCGAATAGGGCTGTTGCACTCGAAGGAAAGTGTAGTTCGACTTCTGACTTTCGGGGGAAAGTGCAGATGTAAGTTTTGACGTAAAGGTTCCCGTAAGAGCATGTAAGATGATTGTTATGACCTTAGAGAGCATGTTGGGCCTGATGATGATGATGAGGTTGCATGTTTTATGTATGTTATGTATGTATGATGTTGCCCTGTATGATGATGATGACTGTGTATGATATGTTCCTTATTATGATGTATGTTTATCTTTATTGTGGCTTTACGTGTCGTGTTAATGAATGAATGAAGTATTATGTAACGTAAAGTGAAAGATAATAAAAGAGGAACATGAAGTAAGAATGCATGCATTATTGAATGTTGAATGAACGAAGGAAAGGCTTGCAAGCACATATATGAGGTGAGCAACCCTGTTGTTGCAAGAGACTCGGATAACGTGCAATCGTTGAGATTGCCCATGAGGTGAGCAACCCTGTTGTTGCAAGAGACTCGGATAGCGTGCTATCATTGATATTGCCATGAGGTGAGCAACTCTGTTGTTGCAAGAGACTCGGATAACGTGCTATCGTTGAGATTGGCAATGAGGTGAGCAACCCTATGGTTGCAACAAACTCGGATAGCATGCAATCGTTGAGATTGCATAATGAGGTGAGCGGCCCTGTCGTCGCAACAGACTCGGAAGAACGGACGTATGAAATGAACGAAAGTTAACGAATGTAATGAAAGATAATAATGATATTATCTGTGTATACGTATGATGTATGATCGCATAAGAAAAGGAATAGTTCTAGTGAAAGTAAAGTATGTTTTATTATAAAACTAGAACTCACTCAGCAACGCTGACTTTTTATGTGTTTCCAGTTGGTAGGTAATGATTGCCGAGGATGGCACTGCAAGGCTACTTGGCTCTTTTGGGATGGCATCCATTTATAATGCTTTTGTGATGTAATGCAAACATGTATTTTGTAACCGATAATGATGTATTATTTGGCAAAAGTGTTTATAATGAAATGAGATGTCATTTTTGAATGTTTCAGCTGCAATATTTTCATGAGGCAAATGTAATTATATGTTTTATGTGCGATGAATGACCAATTGTAGGCGTCCGGGGAACGGGGCCTTACATGTTCCTAGTCGTTTTCCATTTGTTCCAAGTGGGTTTTCATGTTTTCTCTAGCCTCTCGTTCTTTCTCTAATTCCGTTAGAACATCTTGGACCATTAATTTTTAAAACATTTATAATTAATACAAGTCCGTGCAAAAATATAAAATTATAAGCCAAAACAACCCTCTTTCGTGTGCTGTAATTAGACTTGGCAATTTTGACCCAAGTGAATACATTTGGGTTGATTTGGGTAGTAATAATGAAGTAATGGGTTAAAATATGTTAAGTTGTATTTCTAAAAGGTCAAGTTGGGTAATTTTAAAACTAAGAAAGTGATCAACGGGTCAAGATGGGTCATAAAAAACAAGGAACGGGTCAGGATGGGTCGATTAGATTTTCTCATAACCCATCTTTCTCCACCTCATCTTTTCTCCAAAATCCACACATAGTCTCACATCTAAGTGATAGCGATAAACATTGGATTTATAAACGGGTCAAGATCGGTTTACGGGTCATATGAGATGAACGGGTCGACAAACAGGAGTCGTAAATTGGAGCTCCATGATGGGGGTAAAAGACCACAATATACATGCACAACCCACGTCTACCATCACCGTGCAGTTTATCTTTTTTTATTATTTTAATTTTATAAATATTTGCTTAAAGTTTAATTTTAAATGTGTTTGTCTAGTATACCTTAAGGTAGGGCTATTCACGAGCCGAGCCGAACCGATCCGAACCGAGCGGACCTTTGCTCGTGCTTGGCTCGTTTTCAAACCGAACCAAGCCGATCGGCTCGTTTACAACCGAGCGAAAAATCGAACGAACATTTTTCGAGCGTTAAATTTTGGAGTGAGCGGCGAACAATTTATACAACCCAACTATTTTGTGTGTCATACGATTATACTTTAGCGAATAAGATTTAATGACTTAAAAATCAGTCACATTTCATTACATAAGATTTTATGGATGATAATACGTTGTGGCTGACGATGAAGTTAAGGTTGTATCCGATAAGGCGAAGAACATACTGCAGATGACGATGACGGTGAGAGCGGGAGATGATCGACAAAATATCTCTTTAACGGCTTAGAATTTCACTTTTATGTTTAATGTAGAATTTTTTATTAGGTTGATTGATCAATTATGTATAAATATAATTATATATTTGTATATTTAAAATGGGTCAAATCTACTAGAGTGCTACGTATAAACTAAATACATATTAATTCGATCCGAATTGAACCGAGCGGACCATTGCTCGTGATTGCCTCGTTTAGAAACCGATCCGAGCCGATCGGCTTGTTTACAACCGAGCAAAAATTCGAACGAGCATTTTTCGAGCAAAAATTCGAACGAGCATTTTTCGAGCAAATTCCGAACAAACGTCGAGCGAGCTTCGAGCGGTTTGAACAGCCATCCCTTAAGGTATTAGAGTAATACTTAGTTATATTTTTTCTTTCATGCCTTGGATTGATTTATATATGAAATTGTTAATCAATGTGGTTTTTTTAGTCTAAACCCATTTTGACCCGACCCATCCTAACCCAAACCCATCCTGACCCGAACCCATTCTAACCCATTTTTAAATTAATACATTTTAACCCAAACCCATCCTAACCCGAACCCATTCTGACCTGGCACCCGACCCAACCCGACCCCCCATCTTGCTAGGTGTAGCTGTAATCAAAGATCCATTAAAGACTACCAGTTTGAATTCATCAACAACTTTAAAACACAATTATGAAGCATGAGTAGATCATACAACTAGAAAACAACACTGTTTCCTACCGGAAAGTATTTGAAATAAAAAACATTGTTAGGAAATGCGTCGTTGAAATAAAATCAACATTTAAAATGAAAACATTGCATAGCAATTGCATCTTTGATAGGTTAATCTTGATCTAATTTGTCAGTTTATTTTTTATGGGTTGAAATTTAGGAGTAAGGTAGGTTATTATTTTAGTAGTTAGATTTGATTTGCTTAATTGATCGAGTTTGTTTTGATTTGATAGAGTTTCCTAATAAGTGATTAGGGTTTACTTGTTTTCTTGGTGAAGCTTTTAGTATATATAGAAGGGTCTAGGGGTCATTGTAAGGTGTGAGTTTTGGTTTAATAATATTGGAAGTAAAGAGTCGTGGAGTTCCACAAAGATCACTCGTGTTTTTGTGTTTTTGTGGCTGTTTTATTAAGTTCTGGGCCAACTACAGTTTCATGTTTTGACCTGACATTTATGGGTACTACAATTACAAAGAAAGTCCACACAGTTCACAGATAAGGAATACAAATTGATCAATGTTGTATTTGCTGACACATCAACAAGCATTAGCACATGAGCAATTTTGCTATATAAAAACAAGGTTTGGAGTTACCAGTTTGACGGGTCTACAAAGGTTTTTGACCACCCCTAGTCGGAGGTTGTTACATCTGAAATTTAACCAAATATTAATGTTGTTGCTTTTGGTGATTCTTATTGAACCAAGGAAAACAAGGGACAAGTGTAAGATGAAAGAATTCTTATTGAAACTCTTAGAAGATGAAGCTTTGTGATGTTGCAATTTCCATCCAGTTGCAAGCCTTGTGCCGTGTGGCTTTAATCAAGTGGTTAGAGAAGGGTTTGGGTGTTGAAATCCAACTTATCGACTATATCAGACTTTTTTTGTGAGAATGCCAAAAAACTCACTTCCTCTTCTGGTGAAAAGAAAAACAAATTATTATCACATCCACTTGTGGATGAAGTAGCTAGTAGTAGCATCTTACAGTTAGAAGAAATTGTTGCATTTAACATCTTATGAACTTTATTTAAAAAAACGATCATGTACCTTTATAGTTGGCTTCATCTTTGATGAAAGGAGAATAACCAAAATCTTCTTCTTCTTTTTCTTCCATACTACCATCCTCATACACAAGACCAATCCCACACTGCTTTGTAACTTGATCAAATACAAAAGAGTAATGTGCTACACTAATAGTAATGTGGTCACCAGCTTTAATCTCACTAGGCCTAAACATCCAATGGCTTAACCAACTTAAACGACACTTTTTAGATAACCTGACTGTAGTATTAATATAATGACTATAAATCCAGGTGAGGTTTTTTGTAATATTACTAATTTTGATCAACGGCAACTCATGAAACCTATATGAATATTCAGTCCTGCCCACAGTACACCAGAAATTCAACCCTTTCAGCTTCTTACGAGATGATGGGATGGTAACTGATATTAATGGGCCCTCGTTTCTATAACTAATCCAACTCGGAATCTCATCTCCCTCATACATTGTGCTGAATATTCCAAATTCATAATACATCTGCCAAATAAATGCAATACTAATTAATCACTTCATTCATAATACACATGCGTATTCATACAACCAAAGACAATTAATTAACTAGAGCAAACCTGGGTTTGAGTTACTTCAGATGGTTCTCTAGATGGTTCTCCAAACGAGTTATATATATTCAAGTTCCTTCCTTTAAAAAAGTCAAAATTTGTCCAACCCAAATTATGTAATACCTTTTCCTCAACACATGCTATATCTTGGATTTTGATCATACCATCAATTTCCAATGGCGAAGTTGGTAATAATGTCGAACTTCTATATATTTTGAGTGGGGACATTTTTGGATTAAGTTTAACCTTCCTTAGTGATCTCTTATAAGAATCGATCGATAATACTCTTAGCTTAGGTGGAGGATGCTCGACTGATGTCACCTTATCACAAAAATTCATAAAAAGTCTCTTAAGCATAGGAAGAGTTCTCACACAATCAGGCATTGAAACAATTGGATTCTTATCTAAATATAATTCCTCTAACATGGATAGGCAACTTAAGTCCATGGGAAAGGATTCGTTACACAAATTACTATTTGCAAGTGACAAAGTTCTCAATGAGCTTGGTAAAGAAAATGCAATGAGCTTCAAATCACTTGGTATAGCCTCCATTTGAGATTCACAGAAACTACAACCATCTAACAAGAGTGTTTCAACCTTCTGTAACTTTCCTATGGACAATGGAAGCCTTTTAAGCTTGTAACAGTATCTCAGATCAATGTGGACAAGTTCAACACATTGCTTAACCGATTCAGACACCTCAATTAAACTTATGCATTTCTTAAGAATCAACCTCTCAAGTCTAGGGAGCTCAGAAAAACCAATAACAATATGAAGTTGTTCACAAAAGCCGAGATCAAGAATCTTCAACGATCCAAGCAATCGCTTGTCTTTTGAACTTGATCCAATAAACCTCTAAAATGAAGAGAAGATAAAATAAGTAAAAAAATGCATCTTATCATGATGAAAGAACAATAACAGTTGTAGTTAGGTACCAGCGGTTTTTCCTAACCGAATTAAGTGGATATCGCCAAAATTAACCATTTATTCCTTCCGACCAATTCATTTACGATCTAAAAAACGAACATTTCGGTCTTATAGCACTGGAAGAACTAAGCAATTCTCTATGCTTGGTTTTGTGACTAAGACCTGAGTGTGAGTTTGAACAATCTAACTGTGCTTCATGTAAGCGTAAGAATTATTGGTGTATTGATTATAACCTATCTCATACTCAAATATCTAAAATCATACCTTTTTCCTCTTCGTAGGTGGCTGTGGGTTACTATATGACATGTCAAAAGATTCAATTTTGCTATAAGACATGTCAAGAGCAACAAGATTCTCCAAAGGTAAGTCTAAAGGTATAGACTTTAAAGGTGACCCACGCATACATAACCATCTTAGTTCCACCGGTAAATTCTTGAAACACCCATTTAGTTGCACATAACTCAGTTGTAGTAGCATTAGATTATCCATTTGACTAAATGACTCTGTTTCCAACTCAAATGATCCACATAAGTTCTTTTTTTCAAGCATTCTTATGTCAAGGGCAAGACCTAGAAGATTTTCCTTACCCTATGAAGAAAGTGAATGCAAAAGGAATTAATAGATATTATACACAAACAATATAAAGTACTTAGAACATGCATAACTACTAAAAATACATGGACACTTACTTTTTTATGTTTCAGCACTTTGAATGACTCCTCGTGACACCATAATCGACTACGCTTCCATGGCTTCTTGGGTGATTCTTGACGTACTAAGTTTCTTCCCATATCTTGAACCAACTGATGCATCATCAACTTGTTATCCCATCCTTTTTTAAGAAGACATTTGTTAATGAGATTTGTGATCCCAGATCTTGTGTTTATATCACATGCATTCAATATTGTTTCAGTCACGTCTGTATCTATTCCCACAAAAAAACAAGCAATATGCTTAAACAATTCCTTATCATTTTCAAATGGCAAAGAGTCAAAGCTCATCTTCAATGCCTTGGTTATGTGGGAATGAGGTTCCTTCTTTAGCACTCTAATGCTCTCTTCCCAATAAGCTACATCTTGCTTATGAAGTGACCTGCCCAAAACTTTAAGAGCCAATGGATGTCCTTCACAATATTTTACCAGATCTTTGGCGACATCTTCATAACCTTCCTTGGGCTTTTGGCTTTGGAATGCATGAATGCATAAAAGCTTTAGTGATTCAAACACATCTAAGCCATTAAGTAAGACCATCATATGCTTGGGTTGAATTTGCAAGTTGAATAATGCACTCCTTTGTGTTAAAGACACATCCTTAGTGGTAATTATGATTTTGCTTCCTGGACATAGACTTTTGTTTCCAAGTAAAGCATCCAACTGATTAGGACTACCAATATCATCAAGCACTATAAACACCCTTTTACGGGCAAGTGCTTTCTCAATCTTAGAGGTGTACTCGATGACATCATTAACTTGTATTGGAAATTTATTCGAAATGCCTCCATGAAGTTGCTTTTGTAAATCAAGCAATCCATTATAACGTTCTTCACATCTTGTATTGATACCTTCAACAAAGCTGCTTTTGTCGAATTTACTTGAGTGTAACCCAAAAACATATCTAACTAGAGATGTCTTCCCAATCCCACCCATGCCTACAACTGTGAGAGTGTCAGCAGTATGACAAGATCCATCAGTAACCCATGAACTAATGGTTTTGATGTAACGTTCCCTCCCGACTAGATGTGGCAGGCTATTACTTAAGGGTACATGTAATCTACAGTTGATATCGGTTACAACTTCTTTAATCAAATCCGTCTCTTTCCTGGAAATTAATCTCAGTGAGAATCATGAGAAATCGAAACAACCTGATCTATAGATATGAAAATTCAAAGTTCCAAGCCTAATGTATCATATTATGTGAATTTTTATAATTATGTTTGTGATTGTGCTAAATTACCTGTCCTTTGCATCTTTTCCTTTTAAATCAGCAACTTGTGTGAGTGCCTTTTTCCATAACTCCATTTTTTGAGCCAATTGACTTCTTTTCTCTGCATCTGTTTCGGCCTCCATCTTCAGTTTATGCTTCACCATTGCTTCGCCGAAGCTGCTTTGTTGCTTCCTGACATCGGTGGGCTCGACATCATAGAAGATGGGGATAACAATTTGTTTGCAGTTCCTCTTTTGCTTAAGGATTAGCACCAATTCCTGTAGGCACCAGGTGGAAGAAGCGTAATTCTTGGACAATACGATAACCGAAGCCCTGGATGACTTAATTGCCCTCTCAAGTTCTGGTTTCAATGGCTCTCCAGTTTCAATCTCTTCATCATCCAAAAACGTGACAATACCAGCATCTAGGAGGGCGTTGTAGAGGTGATCAGTGAAACGATTACGTGTGTCCACACCTCTAAAACTTAAAAATACGTCATAAACATATCTATGATTATGATCATGAGTTGCTGATGAAGCACATGAGAACGGTGGTAAAACTTCAGTGAGAACAACCATGATGAATTATTGAAAGCTTGAGTGATTTGAGTGAGGAGATGAGGAGGGAGTGGCTGCAAATGTACGTGTAAAGGTTTTAAATAAATTTATCAAGTCTTTTTAGTCAACAACAACTTGTGATATGGGTGGAAGCTGCCATACATTCCACAAAATTGTAATTGCATGATTATAACTTGTTATAAAAGACTAAAAGCTTAACCAGCTTATTTATACGTGTTTCATATGTACCAAGTTAAAAAAATATTTATTTTTAATAGTTTCCAATGGAAATCCTATTGGTAACATATTTAACATGGTGTAGTCTTCAATTAAAAATTTTGGGTTCAACTCTTTTAGAGTGTAGAGTGGATCTTTGTTGATTTCGGTAGGTTGAGTACTTGTAAAATAGAGAGTATGTCAAGATCATAAATATAACGCGTATGTCACAATGCTAATTTAGTTCAAAATAATTAAGTTAATAATTATATAGGTAATTAGGAGCAAGCATAGGAAATGCTATTGCGTCGCAAGCGTGTAGCAAACTGTTTCCCACAAGTATTTTTCCTACGTTTTCTTTTTGGTTGCAAATGCGTTGCAAATTCGGTTTCCCTGCGCATTTGCGATGGGAATACGCATAGAATTTATTCATTTTTCTAGTAAGCTTGATCGGGTGGTGGCTGCATGAACTCACTAAGTGGTATTGTGGATCAAAAGAATTTTGGTGGTGATACCCCTTACACTATCATGTTTGGACCTGATATTTGTGGGTACTACAAAGAAAGTCTATACGTACTTCACATTGTTGGGTTAATTGGGTTTAGTTCACGGGTCATTGTTTGTCGGTCACGGGTCTCGTATACGGGTCATCGGTGATGGGTATGGATCATCTTACTTGGTCTTGGTTGACCAGAAAAGTAGGAGGTGTAGAAGTTGAATAATAACTAGTATTAACCCCCCGCGTTGTGGCGAGAGACATAAAACCGTATCAAGTAGCATCAATGTCACACCACCGTCAGCGACCACCAACGGTGGAAAAACTCGTCTTAAAAAAGAAAAAATGAAACCAAATGAAAAGTAGACATAAAAACGTTGAACCACACACGTGAAACGTAAAACATTATAAACAATAACTAAGGCCCTGTTTGATTCGTCTGACCACTGACTGGCTGACCTGGTCAGCCGGTCAACGCGTTTGATTTGCTCGAAAAACATCGACTGACCCGGTCGCTAGGTCTGACCGAGACCTTAAATTTGGGTTCCCTGACCGAGACCACAACACCAGCCGCACGACCGACTGACCCCTCCGCCTCCGACTGGACCCCCTGCGCGACCGACTGACCCCTCCGCCTCCGACTGGACCCCCTGCGTGACAAGCCCCCCCTGCGCGACCGCCCCCTGCGCTGCACGACGAGCCCCCCTGCGTGACGAACTCCCCTGCGTGACGAACTCCTTGCTCTTCGACCCCCCCTGCGCAGCTCAAGGCGGAGAAGAATGCTCCGGCGACGGCGGTTCCGGCGGAGATTGTGGTGGTGGTGGATTTGGGGAGGAGTAGGGAGGTGAGTTTGATGAGGGGTTTTGAGGAGATTGTGGTGTTATCCATCGGAGGATTTTGGGGTGATATGAGCCACTTATTTTGATTTTGAGCTCTCACTTTATTTCTCTTATCACTTTAGAATATAATGGAAGCTTCTCATCATGTTGTTGTAGATTCACCGATAGAGTTCGATTGACATAAATTGACCAAACGGGACAATAAGGTTATTTTTCTTATTCAGCAAAGTCAGTCAGATACTAAATCAAACAGCCAAGTTTCAGTCAGATGCAGACCCAGTCAGAACTTCTTACTGGGTCAGCTTCTGCCTCAGTCAGATCTTACTCAGTCAGCAGTAATCAAACAGCCCCTAAGTCAATCTAGCATCCGCACGTCACAATGGGGTTGTTAAACGGGGAAAAAGGGTGTAACAACGTTGACTGATACACACACGTATGACGCGTAACACTCAAAATTTAGACAAAAATGTAAAATGAAAATTTTGTAAAAAAGAAAAGTATAGTGGAACAAAGTTAAAAGTAAAAATTTGTATGGGTTTAATTCTAAAAAATGTAAAAGTATTGAGATTAAAATAAAATAATAAAAAGTTTAAATGGTTATACTATGTGCATAACAATATATACATAGATGCTAGTAATTAGAATAAATAAAATGGAAGTTGGTTATGGTTTGACCGAGATTTGTTGAAGGAAACGTTGATGGTACATGTTAGGTTAAAGGAACAAGTCTTGGGTAGTTGGATTTAATATTTTGTTGTTGCTGTTGCTGTCGCTGTCGCTGTCGCTATCGCTGTCGTCGCTGTCGTCGTCGTCGTCGTCGTCGTCGTCGTCGTCGTCGTCGTCGTCGTCGTCGTCGTCGTCGTCGTCGTCGTCGTCGTCGTCGTCGTCGTCGTCGTCGTCGTCGTCGTCGTCGTCGTCGTCGTCGTCGTCGTCGTCGTTGTTGTTGTTGTTCAAGTTGTTGTGCAAGTTGTTGTGCATAACAATATATACATAGATGCTAGTAATTAGAATAAATAAAATGAAAGTTGGTTATGGTTTGACCGAGATTTGTTGAAGGAAACGTTGATGGTACATGTTAGGTTAAAGGAACAAGTCTTGGGTAGTTGGATTTAATATTTTGTTGTTGTTGTTGCTGTTGCTGTCGCTGTCGCTGTCGCTGTCGCTGTCGTCGTCGTCGTCGTCGTCGTCGTCGTCGTCGTCGTCGTCGTCGTCGTCGTCGTCGTCGTCGTCGTCGTCGTCGTCGTCGTCGTCGTCGTCGTCCTCGTCCTCGTCGTCGTCGTCGTCGTCGTCGTCGTCGTCGTCGTCGTCGTCGTCGTCGTCGTCGTCGTCGTCGTCGTCGTCGTCGTCCTCGTCCTCGTCGTCGTCGTCGTCGTCGTCGTCGTCGTCGTCGTCGTCGTCGTCGTCGTCGTCGTCGTCGTCGTCGTCGTCGTCGTCGTCGTCGTCGTCGTCGTCGTCGTCGTCGTCGTCGTCGTCGTCGTCGTCGTCGTCGTCGTCGTCGTCGTCGTCGTCGTCGTCGTCGTCGTCGTCGTCGTCGTCGTCGTCGTCGTCGTCGTCGTCGTCGTCGTCGTCGTCGTCGTCGTCGTCGTCGTCGTCGTCGTCGTCGTCGTCGTCGTCGTTCAAGTTGTTGTGCAAGTTGTTGTGCAATTTAATAGTGTTTTGAACTTGAGCGATATCATTTTATGATAGTTTTGAGATAGGCAATTTTAATGTTTTTAAGATGGACAATTTATGATATTTATGACCTATGTGATTTATGATGTTTATGACCCGGACAATTCTAGATTATTTTATGGTATGTAAAAACGTAATATATTTTCTTAATATTTATATAGTAGTATCACACTCATGTTAAGGATAAACAAACGCTTGTAATTATGATATAAGTTTTAGAAAATATATTATCATTTAAAATAATTATTAACATTTTAAAAAGATAGGGGAATATACATGTGATTTGTATGTGCATGCTTGTAGTTGTATTTTTTTATTCTATGTTTTAAGTGTTTCAAATTTGCAACTATTTACTGAAGTATTATCGAATAAATCTCAACCCGTAAAACACTTTTATGGTTTGAGGTGTTTTCCTACACTTTCTAATTCTTTGTTCTACTTAACCTAACCCTTTACTATATTTAACAACATATACTATCTTTTCGCAGCATGAGTTTTTGTTATGATTCACCCAATCTCCTTCCTGGAAAGTACTTGATTCCTTCAACTATGCTATTGAAATTTAAATAAATAAGGGTTATTGTATTTTAATAATCCTAACTTTCATTTATTGGTCGAGATTAATCCAAACTCAAGAAATGTTTACAGACACTCCTAACTTTGATCTTATTTTCCTTCAACAATCCCTTACTAACTGAAAGTTAACGCGCGTTAGTTTTTTTGATGAAATGGGGCTAACTTTGAGCCATTTTTTTAACTCCACCGCCGTCCAACCTCTATTAGGTCCTTTTTTCAGTGTCTAGCATCCATCGTCACTTGAAATCTACCTTTAACGAGTCAAGTGCTTCAAACAGAAAGTGAAGATCGACAGGTTTTAGGTTGCAGAAGTTTCAGATTGACAGGCCCGACAATTGATTTCAACTTTCTGCTTAGTGTTTTGGTCATATAAGTAGTCCACGTTATCAAAAAACTAACGGTGTTAACTCTCAGTTAGTAAGGGATCGTTGCAGAAAAATAAGCTCAAAGTTAGGAGCATCCATAAACATTTGCTGAATTGAGATTAATCCTGACCAATATATAAAAGTTGGAATTATTAAAATCTAATAACCCGATAAATAAAAAAAAGAAGAGAAAAAGGAAAAGGAGACAGATACCCGTTACTAGTTAAGCAAGTCAACACAACCCACAACCCTATCAACTTCAGTTTCGTTTAAAACAAACATTAGTTTTCAAAAAAAATTATATATTATATATTTCTAAATATCAAGTTGAATTTAAAATTATATTAGAAAGTTTCGGTTTTTATACCTACGTGGATGGGTGGTTCTCCTTTGAAAACTAAAAGAAACAAACCTTAAAAAATGACAATATGTTGGGGGAATTAAGGTGACTTTTGTTATTTTTGCTTCAAATATATATAGTCTGAATAAAATAAAGTTAATGCTTAATTCATTATATATTATATTTATTAATTTAAAGAAGAACCATAGAAATAGTGTTTTCTTATATTATTTCTTAATTATATTGTTAGTTAGTAAAGATCCTATCCTCTTGCCGCTGGAGCTCTTGATGGCACGTTCAAGCGAGTTTATAAATGAATGAAATCAGTTGAAGGAGCGGCCAAGGACAAAAGCTTTGATTGCGTGACGGGAAAGAGTTGTAATAGAACGAGATTCATAATATCCAGCGGGCAATGGGAACTGGATGCCAACGAGTGGCACATCATTGAAATTTGACAACCTCACCCTCTTTAATTGAAGTAGGGGAATGTAGTTGGATGGAAAGATAGAGTGTGATCGCGTGATCTACTGTTAAGGGAGGAACCATCTTATCCAATGAGAAACTTTAGAATTCATCCTTTGGTTGTCTTGACAGTGTAGTACATCTTCTCGAGCATATTGGTGTATAAATCCTTCCCAACCGAACAAAGAGCATATGTTACTAATAATTTAAATAAGGTTGGCAAGATAATACTCTTTTGTAATTGATTGGTTTCTCAATCTCATAATCAATCCTAATTATTAATAATGTAATGAATAAAATAAATAAACAACTGGTTTTGTTTTATTATCACTATTGTGAATATAAATATTTTATTTAGTATATAGCCCACTAACTTATTAAAATAATTTAAGATTAAAATATGACACTTGAATTTTCATACTCACTAAAACTTATTATAAGTTTATAGGAGGTTGTAAGTTTTAAAATGGTAAATGAGCACATATAGATCATAATATCTTCTAAAGTGATATTATGTGATAGAGAAAATAATTTCTAAGTAAAGACTGGTCAAAACAATTTATGTTTTGTCAAACCTTATATACACTACTGAAGTAGCAATATTATTAGAAGAGCTAAAAAAGTTAGAAACAGCCATCATAAAAGTAGTGTGGTTCTAATTCGTTCCTTGAGGTGAATGTAATTATATAATGATCTCACGATCAAGTAAATAATTAAGAAAATTGTAATTATGCTCATGTTAAGAATGATATCAACCACGTTAATAAAGAAATCGACCACAAGAAGTGGTTCACTAAAAGTTTAATTATATGTGAATATAATGAGTAAAATGCACTAAAACATGGACGTTTGAAACAATAATGCACTATTCTCTTGTATTATATGTCATGTATCAAACAAGCATGAGTGCACTAAAACAAATATGATCATAAACCAAAAGTTTATTGATCATGGTTATTTAATAAATTGGCATGATTGGTTAGATCATCCTAAGTCAATAATGATGTGAAATATATTAAACGATCAGGATTGAAGAACCATGGATTTATTCAAATTGATAATTATACACGTGACGTTTACTCTCAAAGATAGTTATTTGCCAACTAAAGTAGGGTATGAATCCCTATATATTTTAAAAATAATAAAAGGAATCACACATCCCAACTTGATATGTTTAGTATTTTAAATCGATGCATCGTCTAAACGTTTATCATATTTAACTTGAAGTTTGCATGAGACTTAGCTAATGACATATCAGGCACATTATTCCAGATTACCATGTTTATTTTTTGCAATGACGATGAAATTAATTCCCAAGTTATTAATGATTATTGGATTAAGGGTAACTTTAAACGGGTATAACCTAAGCTAGAAAAAGAGTTACAAGACCCATGACCTATCAACGGAACGATCTCGAAAACTTACAAGGGAAAATCAATTTCGTGCAGGGGGTGGCGCCAGCAACACCATACGCCACCTCTAAGCCTAACTTGACACCAAGCTAGAGCCATCGACGCCACTGTTGGCGCCACCGACGCCTAGCCCCGCGTTTTGATGGATGTTGACCTAATTTTAGAGGTTTTAAAGGAAATTAACTCCAAAACGAAATACACCTTTTTACACAGCATTCTTGGATGAAAAGCTACCATCTTCCATCATTCCAAAGGCCTTCGAATGTCACACCTCGACCGACGGCGGAATCATCGGGGCGGGCGAATGTGAAACGATTGTTCATAGCTCATGGAATTATATAAGTTGAAATATTATTAAATGTCATTCTCATTGAATAATACTAAACAAAAAATCATTACAATACAATCAAGATTCAAACGACAAAAATAAGATCTTTGATTAAACTAGGTCCAAGTCCTATATGTGCATAAAGAATTCCTCAAAATAGCATCTGAAACATGTTAAAAATAAGGTCAACATATAATGTTGGTGAGTTCCCATGAATTTTTACATACGTATGAAAACAACGTTTAAGAGGCCATTCATGTCATAGGTTAAGAAATATTGCAAGAATATAGATAGCATAATGATACAATCAAACCTTGACAAAAGATGACCATTACAAGTTATAACGATTAGCTAAGTGTACTTGGTTCCCATGATGAACAAGCACATGTCATCAGGATCCGGAAATAACCTCGGCTTTAGCACCAAATAGGCTTGTCAGGCCCATATATCTATGATGTTGCTAGGTTAGCAATAGTTAATGATTGTTTTACAAGATGACTATCATATAAGGCTCAAAAATATCTCAACTAACCATGAAAAGTTTATAAACAAATTGCTCGTGAATTACAAGTATCAAGATGTTTTACAAGTGTATATTTACAAGTTTAACATATTTCACCCCAAAAGGTGTGAAAATAAAGTAAAAAGGGGCATGGAAAACTCACATTGTATAATGATGGTTGTAGAGTTCATAAGCAAGCTTGGATGTTCAAGAGTCAAAGGTGATGTACTAAAGGATAAAAAAAAGCAATAACTTGAGGTCGGAATTTATTACAAAAAGTTAGGACATTTAGAGTATACCAAAAAGCGATAGGTAGATTGAAAAAGGATTATTGCACCAATTTTAGATTCTGGACAGAATGTTTGGTATATGTTTGAACAGGTTTTAAAAATAGAAAACGGTTTCATAAAATTATAAAAATTTATAGTTGACTATCTGAGAGTCTCCCGGACAACTTTCGTTCAGAAATATTTTTATGAAAAGATTTGTAAATAGGTCAAAACAGCAGCACAAGACAAAAGGTGCTGAAATGCGCACTTATCTTGTGAAGGCTATTGTTGAGTCGTCCGATTGAGCTTAAAGACGTATAAACTATCGTTAAAAGGATAATTCAATGAGATTAATATTGCAGTCTGAGTTTACTCAAATTTAGTTTGTTATGATCAAGTTATAGTTAGTTGAAGTCAGACTATATTCTGCCAACATTTAGTAAGGCACTTATGTGCACTTTTAAAATTGCTAAAGCATGAAACGGGTTAGAATAAATTTATTATGTCGGTATATGGTATATTAGACTTTATTTGAGTTATAAAAAAATATTTCAACACTTTGTAATAGCCATCATTTAGAGAAACAATCTTGTGGAATAACCGAATGCGGCGGCATAGCCGTCCATATGCAACGGGATTCTTTGTTTACGTTAGCGTGTACTTAGCTTGATTTAGAATTTTAGTGATGCTTATAAGGTTAGTGAATGTTAAAAGGTTAATGATCAAATGATAATGATTAAAATAAAAAGAGATTTGATAGAAGAAAGAATAAAAGTAAGAACATGAGAACAATTTGATGTTAGGATGATTGAAAGAATATAGAAATGTATAATAAGCAATATAAGATTACCTTAGTATTAGAAAATTCTTGAAACTACTTGTAAAAGAAAATTTTGAAATTGATCATAAACAAAGGATGATGAAAGGTTTGTGTGTGAGAATTTTATAGAATGAGCAAATGAAAAGTGAGGCATAAACCTTGCTTTTATAGTTGAGGTTAGGAGGGGTTTATGAATAATGTTAATGGTGATTTACAAGTCTTTTAAAAGGGGTTATAATTAAAATTTGAAATAAATATAAGATTAAATAAAATAAATTGATAAAAGAATAAATACAATTTAAACTTTTAATTTATTAAAACCTTAATTTTAATTTAATCAACTTATTTTCTTATAAAATCTTTATAGATTTTATAAATCTCACAAAAACTTTACAATTTGATTATATATTTGATTGAATATTTAAAATCTTATAAATATTAATAACCTTTCAAAATTTATAAAATTTATTTTATAAATTATAAGATTAAATTAAATTGATTAAGTGACAAATTTATTATATTTGGAACATAAAAATATGTAAAATGACTAAATAATGAATTTGATTTACAAGATTGACTCAAACGGGTTTGGGTTTGGATTTTTAGTTTGAAAATGGATCGGATGTTACATCAAACATCAATATCATCCAAATCTACATGCTTAATCTCATTGGTTTGGAAGATTCAATGATGATGCAAGGCTAAATCAATTATGATTCGCTTCGGGGGACAGGTTTGTGCAAGTTTTTGTTTATCTTAGTTTGTAACCTAGTTAAACCTCTTAAGTTCTCTTAGATTCAATTCAAAACTTGATTATTTAAAAGATTTGATTATGTTAAACCTAATATTAGTTTTCTATAACATTGGTTTCCTTTGATCATTGTGTAATTGATTATTAGAATTAGTGTTACATGATTCAAATTGGTAATTGTATGAATGAAGTCCTTTAAGCTTTAATCTATAATTGTCACTTAAATCTTATCATGTGTAGGTCACCATTAATGATTTCTCAATAGGTTTTGCTAAAGAACGTAACTTTGCCAAGCCAGGATCCTAAAGTGGATTGTTTTTTCTTCAATATTGTAAAAAACCTAAACTTTTATTTTGTTAACTTGATTATTTCTTAATTCAGTTAATCAATCAAGTTACTTTTTGATGTTTAGTATTCTTAGGTTAATCATGACTAGCACTTTCATGTGATTCTCTATGATTTTGACACTCTTATTACTCTTTACTATTAAGGTTTTTGGAAATCTTTAATCAATATTTTTGACTGATCACACGACATCGATCAAAATGGCGCCGTTGCCGGGGAATCATTGCACTTAGTCTTAGTAATAGTTAGTTGTTTTTTTAAATATCCATAAAAAACCAATAAATATCTTCTATTTTTGTTTATTTATTTATTTATTCCTTTGTCATTCTGAATTATGTGTGGTATTTCCTTCTTTGTAGGTAGTTTCTTTGCAGGCTTAGTAGAATCTCAAGAATTTTAATATTATCATGGATTGTGACTGGTATAATGATCCATGCATGTGTCGCGGAAGCCTTTATCATTGGGTTCAAGATTGTCTAATGTTCGAGAACAAATTTGAAAACATAGAAAAAAGATGTTCAGAATACAAGCGACAAATGAGATATGTGACGGCAAAAAACAAATATGAAGAAACCCACTCATGTTATCCAAAAACCACCTCCATCATCAATTTATCAAGAATATTATCATGTAAACATAGATTACAAATATGCCCCGCGGTGGGATGTCAACCACTATGAACCTAAAATGCCACATTTATCAATTTACTGAGGAAGTATGATGACTACTATCTTAAATATCCTCAGGTGTCATACGAGGAGCCTCAAGGTTCAATGAACTCTAACCTTGATGAAATCTTAAACATGTTGGTGAAAATGAAAAAAGAAGACAATGAAAGATATAAAGTACTAAAGGTATTGTTTAAGCGGGTTGGCCAACTAGTTGAGGATATGGTTCAACTAAGACAAGAGCAATTTCAGTTGAATAATGATACCGTGATTGATGGTAATATGGTTGAAGAAGTTATGGGACTTCAAGAGAATGAACTTGTATGTTTAAAGTTGATAGAAGACATAACACCCTTAGAGGAGCCAAAGTCTAAAATAATCCAATTTTATCCTGGTCCTTCCCTAATGCATATTATTCCGACTAAAAATATTGGAGAAGAGGGTTTGATGATAAAGAAAAAGAAGGTGGCATTAGAAGACATAGGAAAAATCATCATAAAGTGGCTCTTCAACAACTATTCAATAGACTTATAGATCATTGGGAAGCAACTATGGAACTGAAATATCAACTAGTGACCATTTGTTAGGAATTCGGTAGGCAAATATGCACTTAAACCACCATAACAAATATCAGGTACGGTCTGCAAAAGACCTAAAACTTAGCGCTACTTGGGAGGCAACCTGAGGTATTTTGTATATTTTTTAGCCTTATTTTCAATATAGTTATGATTTTGTTTATTTTATTTTAAGAAATTTATGGGTATGTTCACTAGAAACCCTCATAAGAATACACTTGTCCACCTAGGCCTACTCGATGGTTTAAAGGCTTGTTGCATATGCTCAATGCAACCGTGATTGCTACAAAAATGAGTTTAGGAATTTCATCATTAAAGTAATTTTCCTTTTAATTTTTTCTAAAAAAGTTAACTATCTTTAATCAAATTTCCACTTAAAGGTTGCATTGACGACAATGCAATTCTTTAGATGTGGGGACGGGATGCAATGTTGATTTAAAGGTGAGGTGTTAATTATAAAGTGAGAAGTTCGCTTCTACACAGGTTTTACTATGTTTTGTAGATTAATGGTTGACATGTTGAAGATCACTAGTTCAATTGAAGATCTTGTCAAAACAACATAATCAAATGCATTTGTCTCCCTTATGAATTATTGAAAATGGTTAATTTGTAATTAATTTTAAGTTTTGTTGTTAATAATAAGCCTCGGATGTTGATACCATGCTAGAAATTATGATGAGATTGGTCATGATGTTAAAAGTTCATTTATTTTCACGCCATTATAAATGTTTGGTAATACATTGGGGACAATGTACATATCAAATGTGGGGATGAGAGGATTTGTTAAAGCTTATGGATAACAACGACCAAATGGATAAAAAATTGATAAACTTTTTAATTTTTGCAAAGTTTTCAAGTAAAGTTTAATATGTTTATTGAACTGGAATTTTCAATACACATCACTAGCTTGTTGCTTATCAAAATATTGGTATAGATCCTAGGTCATCGTCATATTGTTTAAGTTGCAGGATTAAGCATTTCTAGCGGCTCGTGTTTGAAAATGATGAGGATGCTAGTTAGGGTTAATGAGCTTTTGCTATAATAAACTTAATTATTCATTTGTTGAGGGTAGGCCATATACCACTCTCATTGTAGAACTTGTATTGTTGATGCATACCAAGACCATAAGCAAGATGTTTGCACATAACTGAAAAAGGCAATCTAGGAACCCTCTTTTACTTGTTATCTTTTGTTTATTGTTATTCATCCTAACCATTAGTAGCCATATCAAGCCTTAAACCATTCTTTTGTTAGTCCAATACGTAAAACCCAAGTTATTAGTTGATAACCAACCTTGAAAGAGCATCCAAAGTCATTATATTAGAAAAAAATTGATGAAAAATAATTAAGAAAAGAAAAAGTTGTAGTTTCATTGGATCAAAGTGATCTAACTTTGTTAGTAATGTTAATAAAGATTGTTTAATAGTATGGTTTATCTTTTTGTTTGTGTTAGCCACTTTTAAAAGCCAAAATGTCCTACCTTTACTTAAGCCTAAAAGGCCGTAAGTCCTTTATATATGTGCAAGGTCAATGTAAGTTGGTGGAGCTGTGATTGTTATACAAGTTTATGCTAACAAGGTGGTATATTGGGTTGTTGAGTGATTACACTAGTACATATTTTACTGGTTTAGATATAACCTGAAAGGAGTGAACTATTGTGAGAGGTGTGTGCATGAATCTAAAATTAAAAGCATGTTAAGCCTAGTAAGGTGATTTCCTGTTTTACTTGAATGTAATTCACTTGCTAGAATGTAAATCTATTGAACGATTTAACTCTTGTGAATAGGGGCATGACCTTGGACCTTAACTAACTTTTAATAAGTGATTTGTGATGTGTATTCGAAATGGTGGGTTTATAAACTACAATTAAGCTTTGCTTGAGGACAAACAAAAGATAAGTGTGGGGATTGTAATCGGGTGGTGAAATTTTGATATTTAAATGCTCTATTTCTGTGTTTAACGTGTCAATTTATGAGAATAAGTTACTTTTGAGATATGTTTGTATGATAAACGTGAAGAATACAAAAAAGTTGGGAGAAACATGATGAAAATTGGAGCTCAGGCGGTGAAGAAATGTAGAAGAGAATATGTAAGATAATGGTAACATAAAACAACCATAACCTGAGCTAGGAAAAGAGTTACGAGTCCCACAACCTATCAACAAAAAGATCTCGAAAAGGTACAAGTGAAAATCAAGTTTGTGAAAGGGGTGGCGGCACTAACTCCATTCTGGGCGCCACTAACATCAATAAACTTGAAACTTGCTGACTGATGCCACCTATAACGACTAGCTTGACGCCAAGCTGGAGCCACCGACGCCACTGTTGGCGATGGCCGCATTTTGATGGATTTTGACCTAATTTGAGATGTTTTAAAGGGGATTAAACCCAAACAAAAGAAACCTTTTTACACAACATTCTTGGACGAAAAGCTACTATCTTCCATCATTCCAAGGGCCTTCGAACATCAAGATCATCCAAATCTACAAGCTTAATCTCATTCGGTTTAAAGATTCAATGATGATGCAAGGCTAAATCAATTGTGATTCTCTTCGGGGACGGTTTGTGCAAGTTTTCATTTTCTTAGTTTGTAACCTAGTGATGTAATTCAAATTATACATATAAAACACATCAATTGTATATCAATTATTCTAGAAACTCTTACTGAAAATGATGATTTGATACTTAAATCGTTCATACTGTGTTCTCAGGCTTGGAAAAGGCCAAGATGAACAAAAGGAACTTAAATAAGAAGAAATTAAAGAAAACCAAGCTTTAGAATTCAAGCATGGGGTCGTGCCTCATGAGGCACACCCCCATGCCCAGCCTGAAACACACCCCATGCTTAAATAAACACACCCCCATGTTTGTGAGTCCGACAAGACAAAAAGTACGGTTCCCCGACCCGAAGCACAGGGGCGTGCCCAGGAGGCACGGGGCCGTGCCCCACCACAAACACGGGGCCATGCGGCCCGACAACATCTGAGCGTACGAGCCGACCAACTTTTACGTACATTGTACTAGCACGGCGCCATGCTTAAACATTCCGAAAAGCCTTTAAATAGGACTTCATTTGCAATTTTAAGAGTAGCTTTTGGGAGGTGAAGTGTTGGTGTTCCCTCTCGGGAACTTAGCCTTTGGAGGTCCTTAGAAGGTTTTGGAGGTTCATTCAACACTTAAAAGAAGCTTGGGATCGTTTAACATCATCCATTGTGGATCACCGGTTTGATTGTTCTATTTTACCAATGATTTCATTACTATCTTTTATCTGTGTTGTTATGTTCAAGCTCATTATGAGCTAAACTTCATTTGTTATCCTAATTTGGTGAAACTTTATGTAACTTGTGATGAACTAATGGTTTGATTTATATTATGTTAATGTTATGGTGGTCTTGGGAAAACTTTTGATGGGTAGCATCTACATTTGAATGGGAAGTTATAACTTTATGATTTGTAATTGTGATTGTCATACACGGTTGAAAAACGTATGATCAACTTTTATTCGCGAAACCGGTCTTCATAATAAATCAATGGCTAATGAACTAGAAATGGTTATTAGAAATCATATCACCTTAATTTTCTGATCATTTGCGGGTTCCCTTTTATGCATGAAAAGAAACACCAGGAAATGATCAACTTGTTTGACCCGTTTCCTTTTATTCTAAACTTGAATTACTTTTTTTAAGTAATTCAGTTATATAAAAACCATAGTGCATACAAACATACCATAGAAACATAAAATTCCAAATAAATAATAAGAAAACCATCAAGCAAAAATCCAAACATAACTTTATATACAACCAATTACTCAAATCTACGAATAATGAGCTTTTATTTTGTGATTTGATTTGAATCAGGACTCTTAGCACTCCAAGTTGGTTGTCATTTTCATCTACTTTTGTTTTATGATGACAATTCACAACGTCAATCATATATCAAAGTCTTCTTTCGATTATAATTGTGGAAGGTGGTGAAGCAATACATGGTGATGTTGTTACATTGAACAATATAGCTTGTTATAGTGGTCATACATGTCTTAGTGAGTCTTTAGTCTTGTTATGCTCTAACAAGTTATAATTAATGGGTCATTCATGACTAATATTCACCATATATTACTCCCATTTACCAAGATTAGCTTTACTTATCCTTTATTGATATTGTGCACATTTATATATATATTTCCATTAACCTTTTTCAACTCTAATAAAAACTTTTATATACTTTCTTATTATTTTAAATAGGTATTGCACTAAATCTTGACTTTCCTATCTTTAATCTGAGTATAACACTATTATATTGAGGCATTTTAGTAACTTCCTATCAAACTCGTTAACAAAGATAAGTTTGAAGTCATATCTAAACAATTCTTAAATATGTCTTAAGAAAAATTTTATTCAACCAAAACTAAATCTCATTAGCTTGAATGAGATTTAAAATAAAAAATTAATTAACAATAACTCAAAACAACGAATACACTTGATGGCGATGACCCGGATCGGGCCCGAGTCGACCCAGGTGGTCCGGTTCAGAACCAAGACGACTCGCCATGATCCAATATACGTCCATTCTAGCCAATTTGGTGAAGATGTTATGAAGACTATTTGAAATTTATTTGAGTTATTTAATTATCTTTGTTTGACTTTTGAATGGTTGTCTTATCTCTTTGGTTGTTAGCTATTTTCTAGGAATTTTGTGGCTTTATTATGGCTGAAGTTGGCTGAACTAATTGGTTGATTTTTTTGAGAATTTCGAGACTCACGATTCTTTGGTTTTTCTTGGGTTCTTGTTCCAATCTGAATTGCTAAGCAACTGCATCAGTTGGTATCAGAGCTCAGTGATCTATCAATGGAGTATCAGGGACGAGGACCTCGACAACATCCCTGTAGAAACGCCAACAGAGGCGACGAGGACCACCTTCGAGACCTACGTGATATCGCAGAGATTGCAAGGTTGCAGCAACGGGTTCGGGACCTGTAATTGCAACAGGAAGAATGCGGCGAGGAGACCGAGCCCGACTCCGTTATCTGGGATGACATTGACGGCATCCGGAACCCTTTTGGTCGCAAGGAACCACGACAAAGGATGTATGAACCAGACCCAATACAGAGCATGAGTGTGAAAATAAAAATCCCAGAATTTGATGGTAGGGCTCAACCGGACGACTTTATCGACTGGCTGAGCACAATGGAACGTATATTTGATCTTTGGGATATTCCCGACAAATACAAGGTAAAACTTATTGCAATTAAATTACGCAAATACGCTTCTTTATGGTGGGATCACATAAAAAGGAAACGGAATCAAGAAGGGCGGTCTAAAATTAAAACATGGGCTAAAATGAAGAAGCTGCTATGTGCAAAGTTTTTGCCAATGAATTACCGTAAAGAGGCCTTTTTAGAGTATCATAACTTATCCCAACGGACTCATACCATTGAGGAATTGATTGTTGAATTTGACAGGTTACGAATGAGGTGTGGCGTCGAGGAACAAGAAGAGCAAATTATCGCCCGATTTTTAGGGGCATTACGCCCCGAAATCTCTGATGTTGTTCAGCTCCAATCTTATTGGACCTTCAATGACGTGTGTCAATCAGCATTGAAGGTCGTAACCAGTCTAGACTCGGCCCAATCAAAGCCGAAACATCTCGTTCGCCTGCAAGTTTGTCCCCGGGCAACAAGCTCAGCCCAATCAAAGCTGAAGTTTCGGGAGGACCAACGACTTCATCTTCGGCTTCCTCAAGGCTATCTCGCTGTTTCAAATGCCAGGGTATAGGCCACTTCACACGAGATTGCCCTAATCAATAACTCGTCACACTCAACGAAGATACACCTGCTGTGTATGATACTGACAATGAAGCGGAAGAGAACGAGATGAATGAAATCATTTATCCAGACAAAGGTGAATTGTTGGTGACCCAAAGAGCTCTTAGTGCTACTCCAAGCTCCTCAATTGATGACACATTGTGGCTTTGTAACAATATATTTCGTACAAAATGTACATCCAAAGGGAAGGTTTGCACTATTATCATTGATGGGGGAAGTTGTGAGAACATGGTGGCCACAAGTATGGTGGAAAAACTAGCATTAAAAGTGGAACCTCACCCTGACCCGTATCAGTTAACTTGGTTAAAGAAAGGGAACATTGTTAAAGTTAGTCACCGGTGTCTCGTACAATTTTCTATTGGTACTCGGTATTCAAACGAAGTGTGGTGTGAACCCCATGGATGTGTGTCATGTGCTGTTAGGAAGAACATGGCAATATGGTAGGCGGACAAAACATGACGGGTTTAAAAACACGTATTCGTTTCGAAAGGATGGAGTCAACATCATACTAGCTCCCCTTGACACTCGTGAAACAGGAACTGAAGCCCTTATTCTTACCAAATCAGCCTTCCTCAACTTCACTCGACACACCTCACCCCCGTTTCTCTACACTCTTGTGATCGCCGAACAAAATTAATCCCACGGAAGAGACACCACGCGAAATACAGCCTCTCCTAAACAAGTTCAAAGAAGTGTTCCCTGATGAAATACCAATTGGGTTACCCCTCATGAGAGAGATACAACACAGGTGCGGTAATTCTAAACAAACCAGCCTATAGGATGAATCCAAAACAGTTTGAGGAGCTACATAGGCAGGTCACCGAACTCCTTGACAAAGGGCTCATTCGGAAAATCATGAGCCCGTGTGTCGTACCAGCATTATTGGTGCCAAAACCGGGAGGTGCCTATCAAATGTGTATTGAGAGCCAAGCAGTAAACAAAATAACCATCAAGTATCATTTTCCTATACCCCGGTTCAAGGACCTTCTTATCAGTTACATGGTTCGTCACTCTTCTCTAAGATTGATCTTTGCAGCGGATATCACCAAATTCGTATGCGTCCCAGGGATGAGTGGAAGACCGCGTTTAAGACCCGAGACGGCCTTTATGAATGGATGGTCATGCCTTTTGGCCTATCAAATGCCCCGAGTACATTCATGCGACTAATGAACCATATCTTTAGGGACCTCATTGGTCGATGTGTTGTCGTTTATTTCGATGACATTCTGGTGTTCAGACGAGACGTGGCTCAACACCTTCACCACCTTCGGCAAGTTTTCACTATTTTGCGAGCCCAAAAGTTGTATGCTAACCGTGCCAAGTGTCATTTCTTATCACACGAAGTCCTTTTCTTGGGTTACCTCATTTCTGAAACGGGTATACGCATGAATGAATCTAAGGTTGCAGTGATCACAACATGGCCCACACCAACATCAATTCACGAGGTAAGAAGCTTTCATGGCCTCGCGTCTTTTTATCGCCGGTTTATTTGAAATTTTAGCTCTGTTGTCGCCCCTATCACTGACTGTCTCAAAGGAACTCACTTTGTTTGGACACCTGCTGCTCATCTTGCTTTTGAGGAATTGAAAAAAAAAGGTGACCCAGGCCCCTATTTTAGCACTCCCAAATTTTTAGATTGCCTTTCAAGTAGAATGTGATGCTTATGGTTTTGGAATTGGTGGTGTCCTTAGCCAAAATAACCGACCAATTGCTTTTTTAGTGAAAAGTTGAGCGACGCGCGACGGAAATACAACACATATGACAAGGAGTTTTATGCGATTATTCGAAGCCTCGAGTATTGGCGACATTACTTATTACCGGGTGAGTTTATTTTGTACTCTGACCACCAAGCCCTTCGTTTTATTAATGGTTAGCATAAGCTCAATCCGAGGCATGCTAAGTGGGTTGAGTATCTTCAAGATTTTTCTTTTGTCATTTGACACAAAGCCGGTACAAGCAACACTGTTGCTGATGCGTTAAGCCGCAGGCGTACCCTGCTTACCTCGCTACAGATTCAAGTTGAGGGGTTTGATGTTTTTCGGGGCCTTTACCCAAGTGATCCAAACTTTTCAGATGTCTGGAAGCGCTGCCAGACAGCAGCGTTGACCACCATGAATGGATATTCGGTACATGATGGCTTCTTGTTCAAGGGAAATCACTTATGTGTTCCTAGATGCTCGTTACGGGAAGCAATTATTTTAGAAAACCATCAAGCAGGGCTAGCAGGACACTTTGGAAGAGACAAAACTCTCAAGTTGGTGCAGGAGCGCTTTTATTGGCCTAAAATGGTCACTGATGTCACACGTGTACTTGATCGGTGTCGCATTTGTCACGTTGCTAAAACCCAACATTCCAATGCAGGCCTTTATACCCCTCTTCCAGTCCCGGATGGTCCATGGGAAGACATTAGCCTTGACTTTGTTGTGGTCCTTCCCCGTACCCAACGCCAACGTGACTCAATTATGGTTGTCGTTGATCGATTCTCTAAGATGGCACATTTTGTACCATGTGCCAAAACTTATGATGCTAGTCAAATCGTTCGCCTCTATTTTGCTGAGATTATTAAACTACATGGAGTGCCTAAGTCCTTAACGTCCGACCACGATGTTAAGTTCATAGGACATTTTTGGAGGACGCTTTGGAAACGCTTGGGCTCACGTCTTCATTTCAGCAGCGCCCACCATCCCCAAAGTGATGGTCAAACGGAGGTTACATACCGCAACCTCGGAAATCTCCTACGTACTCTTGTGGGGAAGAACCCTCGCCAATGGGATGTTATACTTCTCCAAGCTGAGTTTGCTTATAACCGTTCAACACATCTGTCTACCAGGATGAGCCCCTTTTTGGTGGTCTACGGCCGCAACCCGTTCACACCATTGGACCTTACTCCTTTGCCTATAACCGAGCATTTTAGTACAGAAGGTGAGGAGAGGTCAGCCCAAATAAAGTTGATTAATCAGAAAGTCCAAAAACAGATTGTAAACAATAATATTGTGTATCAAAAACGTGCGAATGTGCATCGAAAGAAAGTCGTTTTCAACGAAGGTGATCTTGTTTGGATCCATTTGAGTAAAAACCGATTTCCCAGGAGACGTTATGGCAAGCTTCAACCTCGTGCTGATGGCCCGTTTAAAGTCCTTCAGCGTATCAACGATAACGCCTATAAAATTGATTTACCGAGTCACTATAAAGTTTTGCCACCTTCAATGTTGCTGATTTGTCACCCTTTGTTCCAGCGGAAGACGACCCATTTGACTCGAGGACGAGTCCTTTCGAAGAGGAGGAGAATGATGGCGATGACCCGGATCGGGCCCGAGACGACCCAGGTGGTCCGGTTCAGAACCAAGACGACTCGTCATGATCCGATATACGTCCGTTCTAGCCAATTTGGTGAAGATGTTATGAAGACTATTTGAACTTTATTTGAGTTATTTAATTATCTTTGTTTGACTTTTGAATGGTTGTTTTATCTCTTTGGTTGTTAGCTATTTTCTAGGAATTTTGTGGCTTTATTATAGCTGAAGTTGGATGAAATAATTGTTTGATTTTTTTGAGAATTTGGAGACTCACGATTCTTTGGTTTTTCTTGGGTTCTTGTTCCAATCTGAATTGCTAAGAAACTGCATCAACACTAATCATTAATCAAACTAACATTCAATGATCACTCAGTCTCTTGAATTCCTTCTTTATTCAGACGGACTAGGCCAAACGTAGTCAAACATTTGCCGTTAAGAAAAAAAAAATGAGAAGGAATAGGAGGTTGTATTGATAAATTTTAATTTTTTTTCTTTCAACAGTGTCTCTCTTCTGGTCCCTTCAGTTCTATACGCTGCATAGTTGGCCTTCAACTTTAGCATCAATGACTTTTAACTTTACTTCTCTAGATTGTAACCTGAAAAATAAAGACATTTAAAGTATAATATATATTAATCTTGCGTTGTAATATGTAAACCTTACATATTTGCAGCATAGGGCACAAGGACACCAACATCAGTCAAGATTCAGTCTAAAAAGAAGCTGAAATCTAGTAACTAAATACTAAGAAAGAACAATTGATCAATGATCAGAGGATTTTTTTAACATTTTTTAATAGTTTATTAGAGCTGGACTGCTAAAGTAGTGGTCAATTCATGGGTTCCTAGTCTTTAGACAACTTTATTTAAGTTAGTTGTTGTAAGGGTTTAAAAGGAGTCAAGTATTCTGTTTTGTTAACCAACTGTAACTTTCGTTTCCAATTAATCAAAAGGAGTCGAACCATTTTTGGGTTCAAGTGATTGTGTGTTTTTCAAGGGACCTGAACCAACACCTTGATCAGGTCCATTCCAGGCCTATCCCGGTTCTGGACATGTTTTACCATCGTTAGTCGGGTCTTTTATATAACGACTTAATATATTTTGTCACTAAGTATTAATATATTTCAAGGACAACAAGGGGAAATTGTAATAGAAGAAAATGAAAGAAGTGTTGTTGAACCTTTTTGAAGTTGAAGCCTTTTGATGTTGCAATTTCCATCCACTTGAAAGGTTAATTGTAACTCCTTTTATTTTGTTATCTCCTGATGAACACATTCTGTGGCTTTTAATCACACGGTTAGACAAGGGTTCGGGTGTTGAAATCTGCCCTTCTTCTGGGAGAAAGCTTTAAACTTATAGATTTCAGTTGTTACTGAAAAGAAAGAAGAAAAGATAAAATGTTATACATTAACTGATTATTGTATACATAAGACTTCACAAAATTTCATTAATAGAACTCACGCCTACCTGAACACTTGAGCGACGTTTCGATATGTTCATTAAATAGATGGTACTCTCCGGTTATTATTCGTTGATAAGCAAGGAGATCTCCACCAATGATATAATTCCAAGACTTGTAATAACCCAACACATCTTCTTCTTCTTCTTCTTTTTCTTCCTCATACACAAGGCCAATCCCACACTCCTTTATAATTTCACACTCCTTTATATTATCATCAAATCGAGATAGTTTTTCTACCACAGTAATAGTAACGTGGTCATCAGCTTTCATCTCACTGGGCCCAAACATCCAATGGCTTAAAAAACTTAAACAACACTTTTCATCTAACTTGACACCCCTAACACAATGATAATAATACCATGTGAGGTTTTTTGTAACATTACTAATTTTGATAACCGGCAAGCGAAGAATCGTATTTGATAATTCAGTCTTATCCATGGTACAACAAAAATTCAACCCTTTGAGCTTCTTAGGAGATGATGGGATGGTAAGTGATATTGATGGGCCCTCGTTTCTAAAACTAATAAAATCAGGCATTCCTTCTCCTAAATAAATTGTGCTGAATATTCCAAATTCATAATACAACATCTGCCAAACATATACAACACTGATTAATCACGTCAGTATTCAATACACATGTATATTCACACAAAAAGAGACAATTAGTCAATTAGAACGAACCTGGGTTGGAATTAATTTAGATGAATCTTCATCTATGTTATATATATTCAAGTGCCTTCCTTTAGTTACGTCAAAATCTGTCCACCCCAAACTATGTAATACTCTATCCTCAACACCTGTTATATCTTGGATTTTAATTATGCCATCAATTTCCAATGGTGAATTATATACACTAAAACTAGGTATAAATAAATGGACTGTGGATGATTCTGGATCAAATTTAAGATGTCTTAGCGATCCACTAAAAGAATCAACAAATAGTTTTCTTAGCGTACGTGGAGGATACTCGACTGATCTCAACCTATTACAGAATTGCATACTAAGTTTCTTAAGCCAAGGAAGGGTTCTCACACAACTAGGCATTGAAACAATTTGATTTTTATCTAAATATAACTTCTCTATCATGGCTAGGCGACTAAAGTCCTTGGGAAAGGATTCGTTGCTCAAATTACAATTTGCGAGTGACAAAATTCTCAATGAGCTCGGTAATGCAGATGCAATGTGCTTCAAATCATTTGGTATGGCCACCATTTGAGATTCACAGAAACTACAACCATCTAACAATAGTGTTTTAACCTTCTTTAACATCCGCATGGACATTGGAAGCCTTTTAAGCTTGCAACAGTAACTTAGATCAATGTGGACAAGTTCAACACTTTGCTCAATTGATTCACTCACCTCAACCAGACTTGTACACTTTCTAACTATTAACCTTTCAAGTGCAGGGAGTTCGTAAAAACCACCAACACTATGAAGTTGTTCGCAAAAACTAAGATCAAGAATCTTCAATGATCCAAGCAATGGCTTGTCATTTGAGCTTGAGCCAATAAACCCCTAAGGTAAAGATAAGTTAAAATAAGTAAATGAATGCATCTACTCATCATGAAAGAAAAATAAGAGTTGTTGTGTGTGAGCGTGGTGATCAAGAGTCATCACTCATTATAGATAACTGATATTTACATGAGAGCTACAAATTTCATGTTAAGATATTTTCTAAGAAAATCTCTATGCTTAACTGGTGTAGTGACTAAGAACTTAGTGTGACATTGAATCATCTGATTATGATTTCATGTAGGCATAAGAATTATTACCAATCTCATACCCAAAATACCTAAAACATTACCTTTTGCCTTTTCGCTGGTGGCTGTGGATTATTATTTGACATGTCAAAATATTCAATTTTACTATAGGACATGTTAAGAACAACCACATTCTCCATTGGTAAGTCTAAGGGTATAGACTTCAAAGGTGACCCATGCATACACAACCATCTTAATTCTTCTGGAAAATGCTTGAAACACCCATCTAGCTGCACATAATTGAGTTGTAGTAGCTTTAGATTATCCATCTTACTGAATGACTCTGTTTTTAGCTCAAATGGTTTGCATGACTTCAAATTCTCAAGCTTTCTCATGTCTAAGGCAAGGCCTAGAAGATTCCCCTTACCCTGGGAAGAAAGTGAATGTAATAAGAAATAATAAATGGTATATATAGACAATGAAAATACTTAAAACATGCATAACTACTAAAAATATGTGGCCTCTTACTTTTTTATGTTTTAGAACATTGAATGACTCCTTGTGACACCATAGCAGACTACGCTTCCATGGCTTATCCGGTGATTCTTGACGTACTAAATCTCTTCCCATCTCTTGAACTAACTGATGCATGATTAACTCATTATCCCACCCAATTGAAAGAAGGCATTTGTCAATGAGAGTTGTGATCCCAGATCTTGTGTCTATATTACAAGCATTCAATATTGTTTCAGTCAGATCTCTATCTATACCCACAAAAAAACACGCAATATGCTTAAACAACACCTTATTATTATTTAATGGCAAAGAGTCAAAGCTCATCTTTAATGCCTTGTTGATACGGGAATGAGGTTCTTCCTTTAGCACTTTTATGTAGTTTTCCCAATATGATACATTTTTGTTATGCAGAGACCCGCCCAAGACTTCAAGAGCCAACGGATGTCCTTCACAATATTTCACAAGCTCTTTTGAGACATCTTCATAACCTACCTTGGGCTCTTGGTTGTTGAATGCATGAATGCATAAAAGCTTTAGTGAACTAAGGTCATCTAAGCCATCAAGTGAGACCTGACTATGATTGTGATGCACTTGTGAACAAAATAAAGCACAACTTTCTGTTAAAGAAGCATCCCTAGTTGTAATTATGATTTTACTTCCCGGATGTAAACCTTTGTTTCCAAGTAAAGCATTCAGTTGGTCAATACTACCAATATCATCAAGCACTACAAACACCCTTTTACGGGCAAGCACATGCTCAATCTTAGAGGTGTACTCGGTGACATCATTAACTTGTAATGGGAATTTTTTTGAAATGTCCCCATGAAGTTGCTTTTGTAATTCAAGCAATCCATTATAGCGTTCTTCACATCTTATATTGATACCTTCAATAAAGCTACTTTTGTCGAATTTACTAGAGTGTAACCCAAAAACATATCGAGCCAAAGATGTTTTCCCAATTCCACCCATACCTACAATTGTGAGAACGTCGGCGATATGACAAGATCCATCAGTCAACCAAGAACCAATGAACTCAATGTTGTAGTCCATCCCGATTAGACGTGGCAAGGTATTACTTAAGGGTACACGTAATCTGTGATGGATCTCGGTAACAACTTCTTTAATAAAATCCGTCTCTTTCCTGAAAATTATTATCAATGAGAAATCAGAAACTACTTACATTTATAGATATTAAAAATCAAAGTTTCAAACATATTATTTTGTTTTCTATTATTATGTGTTAACTTGTGATTATGCCTAAATGATGCTATGTCTACAAACTTTATTTAGCTTGGTAACAAACTTTTAAACAGCATATGGCGGATTTACCTGTCCTTTGTATCTTTCCCTTTTAAATCAGCAACTTCTGTGAGTGCCTTCTTCCATAACTCCAACTTTAGAGCCCACTGATTTATTTTCTCTACATCTGTTTCTGCCTCCATCTTCTGTTTATGCTTCGCCATCGCTTCCCCGAAACTGCTTTGTTGCTTCCTGACATCGGTCGGCTCAACATCATAGAATATTGGGATAACGATTTGCTTACGGGTCCTCTTTTGCTCAAGGATTAATACCAATTCGTCTAGGCACCAGGTGGAAGAAGCATAATTCTTGGACAAGACGATAACAGAAGCCCTGGATGATCGAATCGCACTCTCGAGTTCAGGTTTCAATGGCTCTCCGGTTTCAATCTCTTCATCATCCAAAAACGTGATAATTCCCGCGTCGAGAAGGTCGTTGTAGAGGTGATCGGTGAAACGATTACGAGTGTCAGCACCTCTAAAACTTAAAAATACGTCATAAACATATATATGATCATGATCATGAGTTGATGATGAAGAAGATGAGGATTCTGGTAAAAGTTCAGTGAGTATAACCATGATTAGTTATTCGAAGCTTGAGTGATTTGAGTGAGGAGATGAGGAGGGACTGGTTTTCATTGTTTAAAGGTTTCAAGTAAATAAAGTCTAATACAATAAGATGCTTATGAAATGAAATCCACTGTTAATCAACTTCTTTTAATATTGGTGGAACCTACATGAAATTTCAGATTACATACACTACACAAAATTGAATTTGTGTGATTATGATTTGTTATAAAAGTTTATATATAACTAAAAAAATAAATCAAATTAACAATAAAGTATACTTTTACAATTATAAGTATGATAAATTAAGAAAACTAAAAGAACTCATTTACTTTTATAGATGATTTCATTTGATTTTTGTACATTTATTTTATTAATAATAAATGTAATACATAATAGATATCTTATTACGTTAAGGAAGTTGATGAATTATTGGAAGCTAGGTGAAGAGACGTGGAATTTGTCCTCATAATCTATAAAATGTGAAAGGTTTTACTTTTGTGGAATTTCCTTCAACTTTCGGTAATTGAAAATTCTAAGGGGTGGAGTTTTCACATTGTATACTGATTGCTTTCCCATTTTTTTTTTATATTTGATACTTAAAATGAGGCTTTTTAAAATTGATATTATTCCTTGATGATCTAAAGCAAAAGCACCACCATAAAAGTAATAATTAATAGTTAAAATAGAGGCTTTTAAAAATGAAATAATCTTTCGTTCGTTTGATGGCATAAAAAGCAAAAGCACAATCGATGCAAAAGACAATTTCTATTATAAATACAGACCTTTTATGTAGGTTTTGGTATTCATGGGTTTTAAGATTTGCTGATTGTGTATATAAACTAGAAATTGAGGACCGTTTGTTGCCGTGAGTTTCTTTTGGGTTTGGTATTTTACGAGATTGTGATTCCTGCATTGCTACGAGTAAAAAAAGATAACGAAAGATTAATGGTCTCAGACGGAATCCTTTAGAAAAACAACAGATAAAAAAATAGATTAAATGTTTTTTTAGGATTATTAAAAAATTAGTACTCTTATATTTCTATAAACATTCTCCACCTATTTGTTGTTAGTTGATAAGATTATAATATTAGCATCCAAATTTATATAATGTTAATTATATATTAGCTATTTTCTTTTTTTAACAAATAAGTAAGATTTGTTTATTTATTTTTATATAAGTGCATTAATAGAAATATATATTTAATGGATAGAGAGTTTTTTATGGTGAGAAAAGAGTAGGTGGAAAAGGTCAATTCTAGAACTTTTGTGGTTAATTTTAGGGGTAACTTTGTAAAATAGTAATCAAGTTTTAAAATTATTCTAATTAGGTCACTCATAAAGTTTTTTGTTCCAATCAGGTCACTCGTAAAATTTTTGTCTTAATCAGATCACTAAAGTTTCAGGATCGTTCTAACTAGGTCATTCATAAGTTGCAAAAAAATTAAAAAAATTGAAGTTTTTTTAAAAATTAACAATGTTTACAAGAAACTTAATTATTTTAAAAAATTGTGAATTATTTAAAACAATTAAAAAAAATATGAGTGACCTGATTATAACACTCCTAAAATTTTAATGATCTAATTGAAACAAATAAAAGTATTAGTGACCCAATTGAAACATTCTTAAAACTTTTGTTACCTAATTAAAACAAATAAAAACATGAGTGACCTAATTAGAACCTATTAAAACTTGCTTACTATTCTGTGAAATTTCCCTTAGTTTTAAAAGCATTAAATTTTCCCTGCACAAATCGACTAAATTTTTTAATAAATATTATAATGTATGATATATGAATTACTTGTTGTAACCCTAATAATTTGAATTGTATGATTTTACGGTGTTTTTAATGTAAGAATTTTTATGGTGTTTTTGATCTAGAGGATTTGGCAATTTATGGTGTATAATTTTATATAATAATATCATACTCGTACTATTAAAAATAGATGTTGTATGATGTCTTTGAACTAAGAAATTTAATACTGTTTTGAACTTGAGCGATATGATTTTATGATAGTTTTGAGATAGGCAATTTTAATGTTTTTAAGATGGACAATCTATGATATTTATGACCTATGTGATTTATGATGTTTATGACCCGGGCAATTCTAGATTATTTTATGGTATATAAAACGTAATATTTTTTTATTTTTATATAGTAATATCATACTATGTTAAGGATAAACAAACGCTTGTAATTATGATATAAGTTTTAAAAAATATATTATCATTTATAAAAACTATTAACATTTTAAAAAGATAGGGGAATATACATGTGACTTGTATGTGCATGCTTGTAGTTGTATTTTTCTATTCTATCCTTTAAGTGTATCTAATTTGCAACTATTTATTGAAGTGTTATCGAATAAATCTCAACCGTAAAACACTTTTATGGTTTGAGGTGTTTTCCTACACTTTCTAATTCTTTGTTCTACTTAACCTAACCCTTTACTATATTTAACAGCATATACTATCTTTTCGCAGCATGAGTTTTTGTTATGATTCACCCAATCTCCTTCCTGGAAAGTACTTGATTCCTTCAACTATGCTATTGAAATTTAAATAAATAAGGGTTATTGGATTTTAATAATCCTAACTTTCATTTATTGGCCGAGATTAATCCAAACTCAAGAAATGTTTACAGACACTCCTAACTTTGATCTTATTTTCCTTCAACAATTTCTTACTAACTGAAAGTTAACGCCCGTTAGTTTTTTTTATGAAATGGGGCTAACTTTGAGCCATTTTTTAACTCTGCCGCCGTCCAACCTCTATTAGGTCCTTTTTTCAGTGTCTAGCCTCTATCGTCACTTTAAATCTACCTTTAACGAGTCAAGTGCTTCAAACAGAAAATGAAGATTGACGGGTTTTAGGTTGCAGAAGTTTCAGATTGACGGACCCGACAATTGATTTCAACTTTCTGCTTAGTGTTTTGGCCATATAAGTAGTTCACGTTATCAAAAAACTAACGGTGTTAACTCTCAGTTAGTAAGGGATCGTTGCAGAAAAATAAACTCAAAGTTAGGAGCATCCGTATACATCTGCTGAATTGAAATTAATCCTGACCAATATATAAAAGTTGGAATTATTAAAATACAATAACCCAATAAATAAAAAAAAGAACAGAAAAAGGAAAAGGAGACAGATACCCGTTACTAGTTAAGCAAGTCAACACAACCCACAACCCTATCAACTTCAGTTTCGTTTAAAACAAACATTAGTTTCAAAAAAATTATATATTATATATTTCTAAATATCAAGTTGAATTTAAAATTATATTAGAAAGTTTCGGTTTTTGTACCTACGTGGATGGGTGGTTCTCCTTTGAAAACTAAAAGAAACAAACCTTAAAAAATGACAATATGTTGGGGGAATTAAGGTGACTTTTGTTATTTTTGCTTCAAATATATATAGTCTGAATAAAATAAAGTTAATGCTTAATTCATTATATATTATACTTATTAATTTAAAAAAGAACCAGAGAAATAATGTTTTTTATATTATTTCTTAATTATATTGTTAGTTAGTAAAGATCCTATCCTCTTGCCGCTGGAGCTCTTGATGGCACGTTCAAGCGAGTTTATAAATGAATGAAATCAGTTGAAGGAGCGGCCAAGGACGAAAGCTTTGATTGCGTGACGGGAAAGAGTTGGAATAGAAAGAGATTCATAATATCCAGCGGGCAATGGGAACTAGATGCCAACGAGCGGCACATCATTGAAATTTGACAACCTCACCCCCTTTAATTGAAGTATGGGAATGTAGTCAGATGGAAAGGTAGAGTGTGATCGCGTGATCGAGTGTTAAGGGAGGAACCATCTTATCCAATGAGAAACTTTAGAATTCATCCTTTGGTTGTCTTGACAGTGTAGTACATCTTCTCGAGCATATTGGTGTATAAATCCTTCCCAACCGGACAAAGAGCATGTGTTACTAATAATTTAAATAAGGTTGGCAAGATAATACTCTTTTGTAATTGATTGGTTTCTCAATCTCATAATCAATCCTAATTATCAATAATGTAATGAATAAAATAAATAAACAACTGGTTTTGTTTTATTATCAATATTGTGAATATAAATACTTTATTTATAGTATATAGCCCACTAACGTATTAAAATAATTTAAGATTAAGATATGACACTTGAATTTTCATACTCCCTAAAACAAATTATAAGTTTATAGGAGGTTGTAAGTTTTAGAATGGTAAATGAGCACATATAGATCATAATATCGTCTAAAGTGATATTATGTGATAGAGAAAATAATTTCTAAGCAAAGACCGGTTAAAACAATTTATGTTTTGTCAAACCTTATATACACTACTAAAGTAGGAATATTATTAGAAGAGCTAGAAAAGTTAGAAACACCCACCATAAGAGTAGTATGGTTCTAATTCATTCCTTGAGGTGAATGTAATTATATAATGCTCTCACGATCAAGTAAATAATTAAGAAAATTGTAATTATGCTCATGTTAAGAATGATATCAACCACGTTAATAATGGAATCGACCACAAGAAGTGGTTCACTAAATGTTTGATTATATGTGAATATAATGAGTAAAATGCACTAAAACATGGACGTTTGAAACAATAATGCACTATTCTCTTGTATTATATGTCATGTATCAAACAAGCATGAGTGCACTAAAACAAATATGATCATAAACCAAAAGTTTATCAATCATGGTTATTTAATAAATTGGCATGATTGGTTAGATCATCCTAAGTCAATAATGATGTGAAATATATGGAACGATCAGGATCGAAGAACCACGGATTTATTCAAATTGATAATTATACACGTGACGTTTACTCTCAAAGATAGTTATTTGCCAACTAAAGTAGGGTATGAATCCCTATATTTTAAAAATAATAAAAGGAATCGCACATCCCAACTTGATATGTTTAGTATTTTAAATCGATGCATCGTCTAAACGTTTATCATATTTAACTTGAAGTTTGCATGAGGCTTAGCTAATGACATATCAGGCACATTATTCCAGATTACCATATTTATTTTTTGCAATAAAGATGAAATTAATTCCCAAGTTATTAATGATTATTGGACTAAGGGTAACTTTAAACGGGCATAACCTAAGGTAGAATAAAAGTTACAAGACCCACGACCTATCATCGGAACGATCTCGAAAACTTACAAGGGTTTCGTGCAGGGGGTGGCGCCACCAACTCCATACGCCACCTCTAAGCCTAACTTGACGCCAAGCTAGAGCCATCGACGCCAATGTTGGCGCCACCGACGCCTAGCGCCGCGTTTTGATGGATGTTGACCTAATTTGAGAGGTTTTAAAGGAAATTAACTCCAAAACGAAATACACCTTTTTACACAGCATTCTTGGATGAAAAGCTACCATCTTCCATCATTCCAAAGGCCTTCGAATGTCACACCCCGACCGACGGCAGAATCATCGGGGCGGACGAATATGAAACGATTGTTCATAGCTCATGGAATTAAATAAGTTGAATAATATTAAATGTCATTCTCATTGAATAATATTAAACAAATAAATCATTACAATACAATCAAGATTCAAACAACAAAAATAAGATCTTCATTAAACTAGGTCCAAATCCTATATGTGCATGAAGAAGTCCTCAAAATAGCAATCCTGAAACATGTTAAAAATAAGGTCAACATATAATGTTGTTGAGTTCCCATGAATTTGTACATATGTATGAAAATAACGTTTAAGAGGCAATTCATATCATAGGTTAAGAAATATTGCAAGAATATAGATAGCATAATGATACAATCAAACCTTGACAAAAGATGACTATTACAAGTTATAACAATTAGATAAGTGTACTTGGTTCCCATGATGAACAAGCATACGTCATCAGGATCTGGCAATAACCTCGGCTTTAGCACCAAATAGGCTTGTAAGACCCATAGATCTATGACGTCGCTAGGCTAGCAATAGTTAATGATTGTTTTACAAGATAACTATTATATAAGGCTCACAAATATCTCAAATAACCATGACAAGTTTATAAACGAATTGCTCGTGAATTACAAGTATCAAGATGTTTTACAAGTGTATATTTATAAGTTTAACATGTTTCTCCCCAAAAGGTGTGAAAATAAAGTAAAAAGGGGCATGAAAAACTCACATTGTATAATTATGGTTGTAGAGTACATAAGGAAGCTTGGATGTTCAAGAGTCAAAGGTGATGTCCTAAATGATAAATAGAAACAATAACTTGAGGTCGGAATTCATTACAAGAAGTTAGGACGTTTAGAGAATGCCAAAAAGCGTAAGGTAGATTAAAAAGGATTATTGCACCAATTTTAGATTCTGGACAGAATGTTTGGTATGTGTTTGAACAGGTTTTAAAAATAGAAAACGGTTTCATAAAATTATAAAAATTTACAGTTGACTAGTTGAGAGTCTCCCGGACAACTTTCATTCAGAAACATTTTTATGAAAAGATCCGTAAATAGGTCAAAACAGCAGCACAAGACAGAAGGTGCTGAAATGCGCACTTATCTTGTGAAGCCTATTGTTGAGTCGTCCGATTGAGTTTAAGGACGTATAAACTATCTTTAAAAGGATAATTCAATGAGATTAATATTGGAGTCTGAGTTTACTCAAATTTAGTTTGTTATGATCAAGTTATGGTTAGTTTAAGTCAGACTATATTCTGCCAACATTTAGTAAGACACTTATGTGCACTTTTAAAATTGCTAAAGCATAAAACAGGTTAGAATAAATTTATTATGTCGGTATATAGTATATTAGACTTCATTTGAGTTATAAAAAAATATTCCAAGACTTTGGAATAGCCATCATTTAGAGAAACAATCTTGTGGAATAACCGAATGCGGCGTCATAGCCGTCCATATGCAAACGGGATTCTTTGTTTACGTTAGCGTGTACTTAGCTTGATTTAGGAATGTTAGTGATGCTTATAAGGTTAGTGAATGTTAAAAGGTTAATGATCAAATGATAATGATTAAAATAAAAAGAGATTTGGTAGAAGAAAGAATAAAAGTAAGAACATGAGAACAATTTGATGTTAGATGATTGAAAGAATATAGAAATGTATAATATATAAGCAATATAAGATTACCTTAGTATTAGAAAATTCTTGAAACTACTTGTAAAAGAAAATTTTTGAAATTGATCATAAACAAAGGATGATGAAAGGTTTGTGTGTGAGATTTTTAGAGAATGAGCAAATGAAAAGTGAGGCCTAAACCTTGCTTTTATAGTTGAGGTTAGGAGGGGGTTATGAATGATGTTAATGGTGATTTACAAGTCTTTTAAAAGGGGGTTATGATTAAATTTGAAATAAATATAAGATTAAATAAAATAAATTGATAAAAGAATAAATACAATTTAAACTTTTAATTTATTAAAACCTTAATTTTAATTTAATCAACTTATTTTCTTATAAAATCTTTATAGACTTTATAAATCTCATAAAAACTTTGTAATTTGATTATTTATTTGATTGAATAATTAAAATCTTATAAATATTAATAACCTTTCAAAATTTATAAAATTTATTTTATAAATTATAAGATTAAATTAAATTGATTAAGTGACACATTTATTATATTTGGAACATAAAAATATATCAAATGACTAAATAATGAATTTGATTTACAAGATTGACTCAAACGGGTTCGGGTTTGGGTTTCTAGTTTGAAAATGGGTCAGATGTTACATCGAACATCAATATCATCCAAATCTACATGCTTAATCTCATTGGTTTGGAAGATTCAATGATGATGCAAGGCTAAATCAATTATCATTCGCTTCGGGGGATAGGTTTGTGCAAGTTTTTGTTTATCTTAGTTTGTAACCTAGTTTTGAGATTCGGTCTTTAACCTCTTAAGTTCTCTTGGCATCAAAACAACCTAAACAAACCTTATACACCCAAACCTCAAACCTAAACCTTAATCTCGGTTCATTAGAGCATTAAGCCATCCGATTATGTAAGGCACCGTTTCCGGAACGCTTACAGTTGGTCATTCATAGCACATAAAACATACATTTACATTTATCTCATAAAAATATTGCAGCGGAAACATTCAAAAATGACATCTCATTTCATTATAAATACTTTTGCCCAATAATACATCATTATCCGATTACAAAACACATGCTTGCATTATAACACAAAAGCTTTATCAATGGATGCCATCCCAAAAGAGCCGAGTAGCCTTGTCGTGCCATCCTCAGCAATCATTACCTGCCAACTGGAAAACGTATAAAAAGTCAGCGTTGCTGAGTGAGTTCTAGTTTTATAATAAAACATACTTTACTTTCATTAAAACTATTCCTTTTCTCATGCGTTCATTCAACATACGTATACACAGATAATGTCATTATTATCTTTCATCTCATTCGTTATCTTTCGTTCCTTTCATACATTCATTCTTCCGAGTCTGTTGCGACGACAGAGTCACTCACCTCAATAGCAATCTCAATGATTGCACGCTATCCGAGTCTGTTACAACCATAGGGTTGCTCACCTCATTGCCCATCTTAATGATAGCAAGCTATCCGAGTCTCTTGCAACAACAAGGTTGCTCACCTCATGGCAACATCACGATAGCACGTTACTCGAGTCTCTTGCAACGACAAGGTTGCTCACCCCATAGGCAATCTCAATGATTGCACTTCATCCGAGTCTTTTGCAACACAAAGTCGCTCACCCCATATATATGCTTGCAAGCCTTTCTTTCGTTCATTCATCATTCATTAATGCATGCATTCTTACTTCATGTTCCTCTTTCATTATCTTTCACTTTACATTACATAATACTTCATTCATTCATTAACATGACATGTAAGGCCACAAGAAAGATAAGCATACATCACAATAAGGAACATATCATACACATTCATCATCACCATATAGGACAACATCATACATACATAACATGCATAAACATGCAACATCATCATCATCATGCCCTACATGCTCTCTAAGGCCATAACAGTCACCTTACATGCTCATACGAGAAACTTTACGTCAAAACTTACATCTGCACCTTCCCCCGAAGGCCAGAAGTCAAACTACACATTCCTCCGAGTGCAACAGCCCTATTCGGGCGTATGGACACCCTTCAGTCGCATGGCCTCCATGCGACTGAACATCATGCGACTGGACTCATGCGGCTGAACATCTATGCGAATGAACATGCAATCGTGCGTATGGACCTCGTGCGAATGGAACTACTGCGAATGGGCACCTATGCGACTGACCTCATGCGAATGGACTCATGCGACTAAGCATCTATGCGACTGAACCCTCAGTCGTGTGATCCCCCATGCGACTGGACTCCCAGTCGTGCGACTGAAGCCTTAGTCGTGCGATTGAACCCTCAATTGTGCGAATGAATCCCAATCGTGCGAATGACCCTCAATCGCCTCTCATTCGGCCGTATGGCCTCCATTCGGTCGCCTAGCCCTAGCTGATGCAGAATGGAGTTCATCCCGAACCCAATCTGCCATTTTCGGCCTCCAAGCTCATCCAAACCCATTCTAAGCCTAAATTAACCCTCCTGGACCTTAGGAATGCATACCATAACACCATACAAGTACACACAAGCCCGGAAACATACACGAAACGCATCATACACATCACACCCAAATGGGTCAAACACATACTCACACTAAAAACGGGTTTTAACATTTTCCAGCCCCAAAATCAGTTGAAAACAAGTAAAAGTGGGGTCCTAGAACTCACACAAACGAGCACAACGTCAAGGGCTTCGATTTGGCTTGCTACACAACGAGTTTGGCCACCCGAATCACCCGAACCGACCCTTTTTCTCTTTTTCTTCTCCTTTCTCTCTTCTCCTCTCTATGTTGGCTGAAAATTTGTGTATGGGGGAGAGGGTAAGGGCTGCCCTCTCCCTTATATACTCCGCTCACCCGACTTTCTTTCGTTGGTGAGTTTGGTCCCTCGACTTTGGACTTTATTTCCTTTTCTTTCTTCGTCGGCTTCAAAATAAGAAATATCCGGGTGTTACAGATTAACACCCTAAGTACTAGTTAAACTTGTAATGATAACATGATGACTCACTTACCCCTTTGATTGCCACCTAGCTTCACCATAACACCAAGCATGTCTTGAGCATGCCACCTTGCAAGCCTACATCTAGGTTTAATAATGAGAAACCTCACTATTTGAAGCTCTCGGCCGATGGCTTGGCAACACAAATCACACACCATCCAAATCATAATCTCAAACTCTCTCCCTCAAACAACTTTCGGTCACCGTCATACCACCACCATAACCGAACACCCAAATCATCTCCATCTCCACTCTTCACCTCACGGACACACCACCATCTTCCATACCTCTACACTTTCGGTTCCCTCTATCAAACACATACTAACCACAACTTGAATGCTCAACATCTCTTGCACCGGTTTGAAGGAAATCGAAACTTTGAAGCTCAAAGACAATCACCCAACTTGGTTCATCGAAGAAAGAAGCTACCATCAGTTATCGTCACCCTCTCTTGTTATCAAAATCAAGGTTTCAATCTCTAAACCATAACTAGTTAAGTTTACCAAAATATATATATGTGTTTAAAAGAACACATATAAACAACCCTTATAATTAAACCTACAAGTTCGTCACACAAATCTTACAAATATGTTAATCTTATTGAAAGATATAAAGGAAGGTTTTATAAACCTGAAGGAAATAAATAAATATTGGTAACCAAAAATTGTATAAGAAATTATCAATTAAGGGTTGAAAATTAATGTGTAAACTTGCTAAATTCAGTTTAACGTAAAATTAACTGTGATTGTGGGAACAAATATTGTAAATATGTTTGGAATATTAGGAAATATTATTCTGCAAATTTTGATGGCACTACTATAAGTGAAATAATTTATATAAATTATCTAAGTATTTGGAAGAAAATTTCATGCTGGAAGAATCGAACCTGGCAAATGTTTGGAAAAATTATATGTTGATTATTACGATTTGTAAGACTTGAAAAAAACATTTTGTGGCCTAATTCGAAGTTATGAATAAGTTATGAATTTTAGAAGTTTCTGCTATATGAAAATCGGGAAAAATACTTAAACTTTGAGTTAAATTATAAAAAATTTACAGAAAATATAATAACTAGAATAGAACAGTTTGTATAAAGATTATAATTTTTAGACACATCCTGCTATTTTTACCAAATATTGTTAAACTAACAAAAAAATTAGGAAAATAGTCTCTGCTATGATTTAGGATCTAAAATTTTTTTGAGAAACTATAAATATTGTTTCATATTTTCTGACAAAGTTTGACAATTTTTAGAGGTTTGAAGGTATTTCTGATAAACTGTTCAAATAATATAAAAATTATAGAAAATAAACTCTAAATAATTGGAATATGAAATTTTAATATGTTATGTCTGATTTTAGGACCCACTTACTGTAAAAACTTCGTGGTATATGTTTGATTATACTTTCTGTAATAAATTTTATAGTTTGAGGTGCTAAAAATATTAAAGAAAATACATTTTTGCTAAACTATAAATATTTTTGTTTATAGGTTATCATTTAGAGTAAGAGGTGAGATTCATAGCCCCATTTTTATTTTTATAAACTTTTAAGGAAAAAGCATACTGTTTTTATGAATTGATGCATTATTAAGATTTTTGAGATATACTGTCATTTATGTTACAACCATTAATTCGGATGTGGAACCGTTGGATAATATTGGTAGCGCTACTTAGGAAAATATTTCTTGCACCAACAGGATGAGTGTTGTGATGCTATATATCTGATTTTTTGAATTATATTATGATAGTTATAAATGATCTTATTATTAAGTAAGGTTTGGTTGTATCCGATGCATCAAGAATATTTTGTTAAGATAAACCTATGATCTCACCAACTTTATGTTGACCATTTTGAGTATGCTTTTTCAGGAAATTATCATGACTAACACCTTAATGTTCTCTTTTGATGTGTATAACGGCTGAGGAGAAATAATGGGTAAAGTCTGTGTTAATCTAACTGTGAACATGTATGATCTCAGCTTATCGGTGGACGCGCATTTCTATCGTTACTGAAGATGTAGCAGTTAGATAATATGTTTGTAATAGGATTATGTTAGATCAAATTTTGACTGTTATGATTTGATGTAATCCTAACTTTATATTTATCTTTAATTATGAACTGAATTATGTTATGTTTTGTTTTGCTGTGCTATCTGATTAAATCCTTTAATCAATGAGTTCTGAACAAACAAGTAACACCCAAAGCATCTCACGCTTCCGTCGGGATGTGACATACTACAACGTCTATATACTCGTTGAAGTACGAAGCTATAATGTTATAATCTTCTTGGTCTTTCTTTCTCAACATTGCCTCAAGCACACATAATCCTCTCATACAGAGCTATTAATAAAAAGAAAAAAAACATGAGTGAGTTGGGTCAGATTGGGTTGACCAAATGCTTTGTGTCAAAAGATTATATATTATATATTCTACTAATTACTAATTTTTTTATGCATCAAGTGTTGTACCTTATGTTTAATGGGTTGTATCTTTGGTTTTTTATTTTTGAATTTTTACTAACCGTAATACTTTTACATCTATTACAATTTAATCTATATATTCTTTCACTTTCAATTTTGTCCCGTATACTCTTCATATTTTATAATTTTTTGTTTTATGGATTTTACGAGTTAGCACACCGCAACGTGCGAGTGTGGTTCAACGTTTATGCTTATTTTTTCCATTTAACGGTTCTGGCACAACGCACGGGTCTTAGATCAACTTAGTTTTAAATATTTTACATTTCACGTGTGTGATTCAACCGTTTTTTATGTCTACTTTCCGTTCGGTTTTATGTTTTTTCGCTCTTATTTCTTTTTTTAAAATGAGTTTTAGCGGTTTTGGTGGTCGTTGCCGGTGATATAACATTAATGTTATTTGACACGGTTTTATGCCCCCGCCGCATCGCGGGGGCTTTATACTAGTTTATATGTATTTACAAGATAACTAGTATGCCAAAAATGATTACAAAACATATTATTTAATGTTTTGAGTAAAATTAATTTAAGAGGTTAAGTGAAAAGCGGAAGCAAAGTCAAGCTTTACGCACGCCCTTTGATGCATGAAAAGAAACACCAGGAAATGATCAACTTGTTTGACCCGTTTTCTTTTATTCTAAACTTTATATACCCAAATCGAATTACTTTTTTTAAGTAATTCAGTTATTTAAAAACCATAGTGCATACAAACAAACCATAGAAACATAAAATTCCAAATAAATAATAAGAATACCATCAAGCAAAAATCCAAACATAACTTTATATACAACCAATAACTCAAATCTACGAATAATGAGCTTTTGTTTTGTGATTTGATTTGAATCAGGACTCTTAGCACTCCAAATTGGTTGTCATTTTCATCTACTTTTGTTTTATGATGACAATTCACAACGTTAATCATATATCAAAGTCTTCTTTCGATTATAATTGTGGAAGGTGGTGAAGCAATACATGGTGATGTTACATTGAGCAATATAGCTTGTTATAGTGGTCATACATGTCTTAATGAGTCTTTAGTCTTGTTATGCTCTAACAAGTTATAATTAATGGGTCATTCATGACTAATATTCACCATATTACTCCCATTTACCAAGATTAGCTTTACTTATCCTTTATTGATATTGTTCACATTTATATATATATTTCCATTAACCTTTTTCAACTCTAATAACAACTTTTATATACTTTTTTATTATTTTAAATAAGTATTGCACTAAATCTTGACTTTCCTATCTTTAATCTGAGTATAACACTATTATATTGAGGCATTTTATTAACCGCCTATCAAACTCGTTAACAAAGATTAGTTTGAAGTCATATCTAAACAATTCTCAAATATGTCTCAAGAAAACTTTTATTCAACCAAACTAAATCTCATTAGCTTGAATGAGATTTAAAATAAAAAATTAATTAACAAAAACTCAGAAAAACGAATACACTTGATGGCGATACCCGGATCGGGCCCGAGACGACCCAGGTGGTCTGGTTCAGAACCAAGACGACTCGCCATGATCCGATATATGTCCGTTCTAGCCAATTTGGTGAAGATGTTATGAAGACTATTTGAACTTTATTTGAGTTATTTAATTATCTTTGTTTGACTTTTGAATGGTTGTTTTATCTCTTTGGTTGTTAGCTATTTTCTAGGAATTTTGTGGCTTTATTATGGCTGAAGTTGGATGAACTAATTGGTTGATTTTTTTGAGAATTTGGAGACTCACGATTTTTTGGTTTTTCTTGGGTTCTTGTTCCAATCTGAATTGCTAAGAAACTGCATCAACACTAATCATTAATCAAACTAACATTCAATGATCACTCAGTCTCTTGAATTCCTTCTTTATTCAGACGGACTAGGCCAAACGTTGTCAAACATTTGCCGTTAAGAAAAAAAAAAGATGAGAAGGAATAGGAGGTTGTATTGATAAATTTTAATTTTTTTTCTTTCAACAGTGTCTCTCTTCTGGTCCCTTCAGTTCTATACGCTGCATAGTTGGCCTTCAACTTTAGCATCAATGACTTTTAACTTTACTTCTCTAGATTGTAACCTGAAAAATAAAGACATTTAAAGTATAATATACATTAATCTTGCGTTGTAATATGTAAACCTTACATATTTGCAGCATAGGGCACAAGGACACCAGCATCAGTCAAGATTCAGTCTAAAAAGAAGCTGAAATCTAGTAACTAAATACTAAGAAAGAACAATTGATCAATGATCAGAGGAGAAGTTACAGAAAAATAAAAAGATAAATGTTTTGTGAATCTTTTATATACAGCGCCTGCATAAGTTTCATGTGCAGAATGTCGGATTTTTTTAACATTTTTTAATAGTTTATTAGAGCTGGACTGCTAAAGTAGTGGTCAATTCATGGGTTGTGGTTCCTAGTCTTTAGGCAACTTTATTTAAGTTAGTTGTTGTAAGGGTTTAAAAGGAGTCAAGTATTCTGTTTTGTTAACCAACTGTAACTTTCGTTTCCAATTAATCAAAAGGAGTCGAACCATTTTTGGGTTCAAGTGATTGTGTGTTTTTCAAGGGACCTGAACCAACACCTTGATCAGGTCCATTCCAGGCCTATCCCGGTTCTGGACATGTTTTACCATCGTTAGTCGGGTCTTTTATATAACGACTTAATATATTTTGTCACTAAGTATTAATATATTTCAAGGACAACAAGGGGAAATTGTAATAGAAGAAAATGAAAGAAGTGTTGTTGAACCTTTTTGAAGTTGAAGCCTTTTGATGTTGCAATTTCCATCCACTTGAAAGGTTAATTGTAACTCCTTTTATTTTGTTATCTCCTGATGAACACATTCTGTGGCTTTTAATCACACGGTTAGACAAGGGTTCGGGTGTTGAAATCTGCCCTTCTTCTGGGAGAAAGCTTTAAACTTATAGATTTCAGTTGTTACTGAAAAGAAAGAAGAAAAGATAAAATGTTATACATTAACTGATTATTGTATACATAAGACTTCACAAAATTTCATTAATAGAACTCACGCCTACCTGAACACTTGAGCGACGTTTCGATATGTTCATTAAATAGGTGGTACTCTCCGGTTATTATTCGTTGATAAGCAAGGAGATCTCCACCAATGATATAATTCCAAGACTTGTAATAACCCAACACATCTTCTTCTTCTTCTTCTTCTTTTTCTTCCTCATACACAAGGCCAATCCCACACTCCTTTATAATTTCACACTCCTTTATATTATCATCAAATCGAGATAGTTTTTCTACCACAGTAATAGTAACTTGGTCATCAGCTTTCATCTCACTGGGCCCAAACATCCAATGGCTTAAAAAACTTAAACAACACTTTTCATCTAACATGACACCCCTAACACAATGATAATAATACCATGTGAGGTTTTTTGTAACATTACTAATTTTGATAACCGGCAAGCGAAGAATCGTATTTGATAATTCAGTCTTATCCATGGTACAACAAAAATTCAACCCTTTGAGCTTCTTAGGAGATGATGGGATGGTAAGTAATATTGATGGGCCCTTGTTTCTAAAACTAATAAAATCAGGCATTCCTTCTCCCAAATAAATTGTGCTGAATATTCCAAATTCATAATACAACATCTGCCAAACATATACAACACTGATTAATCACGTCAGTATTCAATACACATGTATATTCACACAAAAAGAGACAATTAGTCAATTAGAACAAACCTGGGTTGGAATTAATTTAGATGAATCTTCATCTATGTTATATATATTCAAGTGCCTTCCTTTAGTTACGTCAAAATCTGTCCACCCCAAACTATGTAATACTCTATCCTCAACACCTGTTATATCTTGGATTTTAATTATGCCATCAATTTCCAATGGTGAATTATATACACTAAAACTAGGTATAAATAAATGGACTGTGGATGATTCTGGATCAAATTTAAGATGTCTTAGCGATCCACTAAAAGAATCAACAAATAGTTTTCTTAGCGTAAGTGGAGGATACTCGACTGATCTCAACCTATTACAGAATTGCATACTAAGTTTCTTAAGCCAAGGAAGGGTTCTCACACAACTAGGCATTGAAACAATTTGATTTTCATCTAAATATAACTTCTCTATCATGGCTAGGCGACTAAAGTCCTTGGGAAAGGATTCGTTGCTCAAATTACAATTTGCGAGTGACAAAATTCTCAATGAGCTCGGTAATGCAGATGCAATGTGCTTCAAATCATTTGGTATGGCCACCATTTGAGATTCACAGACACTACAACCATCTAACAATAGTGTTTTAACCTTTCTTAACATCCCCATGGACATTGGAAGCCTTTTAAGCTTGCAACAGTAACTTAGATCAATGTAGACAAGTTCAACACTTTGCTCAATTGATTCACTCACCTCAACCAGACTTGTACACTTTCTAACTATTAACCTTTCAAGTGCAGGGAGTTCGTAAAAACCACCAACACTATGAAGTTGTTCGCAAAAACTAAGATCAAGAATCTTCAATGATCCAAGCAATGGCTTGTCATTTGAGCTTGAGCCAATAAACACCTAAGGTAAAGATATGTCAAAATAAGTAAATGAATGCATCTGCTCATGATGAAAGAAAAATAAGAGTTGTTGTGTGTGAGCGTGGTGATTCAAGAGTCATCACTCATTATAGATAACTGATATTTACATGAGACCTACAAATTTCAGGTTAAGATATTTACTAAGAAAATCTTTGTGCTTAACTGGTTTCGTGACTAAGAAATTATTGTGACATTAAATCATCTGATTATGATTTCATGTAGGCATAAGAATTATTACCAATCTCATACCCAAAATATCTAAAACATTACCTTTTGCCTTTTCACTGGTGGCTGTGGATTATTATTTGACATGTCAAAATATTCAATATTACTATAGGACATGTCAAGAACAACCACATTCTCCATTGGTAAGTCTAAGGGTATAGACTTCAAAGGTGACCCATGCATACACAACCATCTTAATTCTTCTGGAAAATGCTTGAAACACCCATCTAGCTGCACATAATTGAGTTGTAGTAGCTTTAGATTATCCATCTTACTGAATGACTCTGTTTTTAGCTCAAATGGTTTGCATGACTTCAAATTCTCAAGCATTCTCATGTCTAAGGCAAGGCCTAGAAGATTCCCCTTACCCTGGGAAGAAAGTGAATGCAATAAGAAATAATAAATGGTATATATAGACAATGAAAATACTTAAAACATGCATAACTACTAAAAATATGTGGCCTCTTACTTTTTTATGTTTTAGAACATTGAATGACTCATTGTGACACCATAGCAGACTACGCTTCCATGGCTTATCCGGTGATTCTTGACGTACTAAATCTCTTCCCATCTCTTGAACTAACTGATGCATGATTAACTCATTATCCCACCCAATAGAAAGAAGGCATTTGTCAATGAGAGTTGTGATCCCAGATCTTGTGTCTATATTACAAGCATTCAATATTGTTTCAGTCAGATCTCTATCTATACCCACAAAAAAACACGCAATATGCTTAAACAACACCTTGTCATCTTTTAATGGCAAAGAGTCAAAGCTCACTTTCAATGCCTTATTGATACGGGAATGAGGTTCTTCCTTTTGCACTTTTATGTAGTTTTCCCAATATGATACATTTTTCTTATGCAGAGACCCGCCCAAGACTTCAAGAGCCAACGGATGTCCTTCACAATATTTCACAAGCTCTTTTGAGACATCTTCATAACCTACCTTGGGCTCTTGGTTGTTGAATGCATGAATGCATAAAAGCTTTAGTGAACTAAGGTCATCTAAGCCATAAAGTGAGACCTGACTATGATTATGATGCACTTGTGAACAAAATAAAGCACAACTTTCTGTTAAAGAAGCATCCCTAGTTGTAATTATGATTTTACTTCCCGGATGTAAACCTTTGTTTCCAAGTAAAGCATTCAGTTGGTCAATACTACCAATATCATCAAGCACTACAAACACCCTTTTACGGGCAAGCACATGCTCAATCTTAGAGGTGTACTCGATGACATCATTAACTTGTAATGGGAATTTTTTTGAAATGTCCCCATGAAGTTGCTTTTGTAATTCAAGCAATCCATTATAGCGTTCTTCACATCTTATATTGATACCTTCTATAAAGCTACTTTTGTCGAATTTACTAGAGTGTAACCCAAAAACATATCGAGCCAAAGATGTTTTCCCAATTCCACCCATACCTACAATTGTGAGAACGTCGGCGGTATGACAAGATCCATCAGTCAACCAAGAACCAATGAACTCAATGTTGTAGTCCATCCCGATTAGACGTGGCAAGGTATTACTTAAGGGTACACGTAATCTATGATGGATCTCGGTAACAACTTCTTTAATAAAATCCGTCTCTTTCCTGAAAATTATTATCAGTGAGAAATCAGAAACTACTTACATTTATAGATATTAAAAATCAAAGTTCCAAACATATTATTTTGTTTTCTATTATTATGTGTTAACTTGTGATTATGCCTAAATGATGCTATGTCTACAAACTTTATTTAGCTTGGTAACAAACTTTTAAACAGATTGTAACAGAAGATGGTGGATTTACCTGTCCTTTGTATCTTTCCCTTTTAAATCAGCAACTTCTGTGAGTGCCTTCTTCCATAACTCCAACTTTAGAGCCCACTGATTTATTTTCTCTGCATCCGTTTCTGCCTCCATCTTCTGTTTATGCTTCGCCATCGCTTCCCCGAAACTGCTTTGTTGCTTCCTGACATCGGTCGGCTCAACATCATAGAAGATTGGGATAACGATTTGCTTACGGGTCCTCTTTTGCTCAAGGATTAATACCAATTCGTCTAGGCACCAGGTGGAAGAAGCATAATTCTTGGACAAGACGATAACAGAAGCCCTGGATGATCGAATCGCACTCTCGAGTTCAGGTTTCAATGGCTCTCCGGTTTCAATCTCTTCATCATCCAAAAACGTGATAATTCCCGCGTCGAGAAGGTCGTTGTAGAGGTGATCGGTGAAACGATTACGAGTGTCAGCACCTCTAAAACTTAAAAATACGTCATAAACATATATATGATCATGATCATGAGTTGATGATGAAGAAGATGAGGATTCTGGTAAAAGTTCAGTGAGTATTACCATGATTAATTATTCGAAGCTTGAGTGATTTGAGTGAGGAGATGAGGAGGGAGTGGCTTTCAATGATTAAAGGTTTCAAGTAAATGAAGTCTAATACAATAAGATGCCATAAAATTTCAGAATACATACACTACACAAGGGTGAGTTTGTGTGAATATGAATTGTTATAAAAAGTTTAACCAAATACACATTTCAAATATATAAACTAATAATAAAGTAAACTTTTACAATTTTAAGTATAATAAGTTAAGAAAACTAAAAGAACTCATTTAATTTTATAGATGATTTCATTTGATTAGGATTTATATCTCATTTCAGCTAATATGTGCTAAATATAGTGTACATATATTTTATTAATAATAAATGTAATACGTAATAAATATCGTATCACGATTAAGGAAGTTGATGAATTATTGGAAGCTAGGTGAGGAACTTGTTATAATAATCTATAACATGTGAAAGGTTTTACTTTTGTGAAATTTCCTTTTACTTCTGTGATTGACTTTGTGTGAGCTACAAATAATTCTAAGGGGTTTCTGATGCTTTCCCTTTAAGTTTTTTTAATATTTGATACTTAAAATGAGGCTTTTTAAAAAATGAGATTACTCTTTGATGGTCTAAAGCAAAAGCACCAGCATAAAATTTATAATCAATGCTTAAAATGGATGCCATTAAATATAAAATAATCTTTTAATCTTAATATACAGACATAGCACGTTATAAAGTCTAGTATAATAAGATGCTTTTGAAACGAAATCCATTGTTAATCATCTTCTTTTTATATTGGTGGAACCTACCATCAAATTTAGATTCCTAACAAATAAATTAAATTAACTATAAAGTATACTTTTACAATTACTAATTATAATAAATTAAGAAAACTAGAAGAATTCATTTACTTTTATAGATAATTTCATTTGATTTGGAATTTGTGCTCATAAACTATAAAATGTGAAAGGTTTTACTTTTGTGGAATTTCCCTCAACTTTTGGTGTTTGAAAATTTCTAAGAGTAGGGTGTTCATTTCACACTCACTGCAACATACTGCACACCCACTAATTATATAATGACACATCACATTACATCACAACACATTAATTTGGGGGCACTCACGTCAAAACACATCATCTTTTTAATACTTCATTAAAATTAAAAAATAACTGTAAAATTAAAAACTACATTAAAATAAAAAAATACAAAATTATAACAATAATAATAGAACAAATTATTCTTCGTCGTGCGAAATCGTAATATCCACATTCTTTGCAACGTGCTCCACGAGATCGAATCTAATTCTAAAATTTGTGTTCTCATCACACAACTCCATAATTGTATTTCCGTTCTCAACTGGATTCCTCCATGTGTTGGGCAAGAAAACTAAAAAATTCCAACATGTCGGGCTAGGAATAATCTGAAGATGATGATAAGGAAACAAAAGAAATATCGCTAGATACTTTTTAAGGGACGATTGCATATATCTTCCTCTAAACTTGTGAAATTACATATATCCTCAAAGCATGCATAAAATGCATTGTACTTATGCATTGAAAACTTGTATTTTGGGAAAATATATAATTTCAAAGATGGATAGGGGGATATATGTAATTCTCCCTTTTTTCAAAGTTGTTAGTGAGTAGAATTGGTTTGAAAAAAATACGAGTTATAAATAGTATTTATAGTGTTTTTTTGGCATTTAGCCGTTAAGGGATGGGGTGGGGATGTTGACCATTTGGTACGGTCAAAAAAGCGATGGAACGGCGTTCCAATAGATAGTGATTCCAAAATCGTTAGTGTAACCTCTGTCATTTTTCGAGCTAAAAAAACATGAATTTATTTTGGAACTTTCATACGATATAATTTTCTTTATTAAACTTATTTTATTTATTATAATGAATCATATGAATTAGAAGTGGCATCAATAAAAGAAATAAAAATTGTTTTATTTAATTATTATTTATTAAATCATTTAAACAAATTATAATAATTTTATAGTCTATAAAGTAAAGGTTATAAATTTATAAAGTTTAATCGTCATTTATGAGTTTCAACACAGAAATAATAATTATATTTCAATGTTTTTATCAAAATTATAAAGTTTTAAGGTTTAATGTTAAACATGAGATTTTGAGATTAATGAATAATAAAAAAAATTATTTATTTATTTATTAGCTCAATGAAATTCTAATAGACACTAACTTAATTATAAAATGGGTTTAATAAGTTTGGTGTCTAGTTTGTAAATTTTAAAACTTAATTTTTGGACATATAATAAATAACTATTGAAATTACTGGGACCTAAGTGTAAATTTCTTTTAAAACCCAACCCAACCCCGTCATTTTCATATGAAACAACCCAAATTCGTCATTTTCATATGAAACAAACCGGTCCTCAACCCTCATGACCAAGTTTCGAACTATTGAGTCATGTTAATTCTAAAAATTCGATTGTTATGCTTTGACAACCCGAAACCGAAGTACATTCATGAGTGTAAGGCCCCGTTCCCGGGACACTTATAGTCGGCCAATCATCGCGCATAAAACCTATGATTACATTAACTTGAAGTAAACGTTGCAGTAGAAACATTAAAAACAACATTTTCATTAAAAATGCTTTTGCAAAATAATACAATATTCGTTATACAATATCATTTGTTCGCATTACAATGCAAAAACATTAAACAAAAGAATGCCATCCAAAAGAGCCAAGTAGCCTGTGACAACCCTCAAAATAAGGTTAGGCAAAATTAATTTATGAATAAATTCTGTTATGTGTTCTTATATATATATACAAATTATGAATGCTTATGTGCTCATATATGTAAAATTGTACGTATGCATGTTTACATACATGTCTTACGTATGCATGTGCCATCTTTTGTTAAATACATATGTATATTATATGTTTATGTGAATATATGTGTTACACATCGCATGCATGCACAATCTTTTACGTATGCATGTATCCATATTCATAACCTTTTGATACCAAACATTAAGTGATCAAAGTACCACAACCACATAACACCAAACAAACACTAAGTGAACCAAAATACAATCCAACCAAACACCTCAATACAAGATAACATCAAAGAAACTTGACATCAAAACAAAACTAAACAAATCTCCTACACTTAAACCTTAAACCTAAGTACCATTTAAGATTAAGATTCGGCTCATTAGCACCCTTAGACATCCGATTAACACTCTAAACAACCATTAATGACCTATGACTCACTACTCTCCTTGCTTGACACCTACACCCATCTTACCACTAAGCTAAACCACAACCCGCCACCTAGCACCCTAAGAACCAACTCACCTAGCCTATAACCTCCACATCACACTCTAAGCCTAGTGCAGGACCGTTTAAGGGCTTAAACACAATTACAACACAACAACACAATGAGGAGATTAACTAAACTTTAATCAAACAGTGAACTGGGAAACCAAAGTGATACAAAGAACACAAGTAAAGCAAGAGACCGAACAAGAAAGTATGGGTTTCAAGGAGGCAGTATATTGCTTTCTCAAGTTCTTTTACAAGTGTTACAAAGCATAAAGAAAGATACAAGAACTTGAAATACTTATACTACAACCTACAGCCGGCTATACTTTGAAAGCCAGCTGGATACAATTGACTAGACACTAACAAAATCAATTGTAGGATCAAAAGGCATATCTGCCTTTTGACCTTGTGACTATGACATGCCATAGCTCACATCCTTATACATTACAAAAAGGATAAAGTACATGAAGTGGAAAGTTACAGACTCAAGACCTCAATGTACAGTTACCAAAAGCAAGGCCTTTTTCACCAACTCATGTAAGTTGGTGACTTTACAGAGATGCAGCGGAAAAGGTGCTTTATGGAACAATACATCAGATAAAGCATGTGTACTAAAAGTCTTCGGAAGAAATCTGTCTTCATAGGTTGAAGCTTCGGAAGACTTTGTCTCTGAAGCTTCGGAAGACTTCATGTTTGGCTTCGGAAGATATTGGTCTTGGCTTCGGAAGATTTTACACTTAGAGTATTTTCTAATGCTTTGTGTAAAACTTCCGAAGCATTCTTCACTTCAGTACTTAGTGCATGTTGCTGAGACACTTAGGCTGTTTGGGTTGCATCAGACTTCAGGAATCCTTACAAACTCCCCCTAGGCTGATGCTACCAAAACACTTAGAAGATCTTCAAATGTTGGTAGTCTTCAGTACAATCAGGACCATTCCTTTCTTCATGAGATGGTCAGGATCATCAAGACTCTCATAGTATCTTCTCATCTCAAAGAGATCATGCAGAGGTAAGTTGATTATGTCTTGCCATGAGTAGACATTCTCAACACCTTGATCTCTGATAACATTCCATCTTTCTGGATTGGTAGAGTAAGTCCAGGACAAGATGGGTGTCTCACTAGTTAGAGGAGCCACTTGAATAGGAGTTGATTGGGCTGCCTCATCATGCACTCCTCAGGTTGATCTGATTCAGCCTGAGGTGCAGAGGTAGATGACTTTGGCTTCTTCTTCTTAGTCTTTGGTTTAGAAGCCATCCTCTTCTTCCTCTTGGATGTCTTTAACTGAGAAGACTGGTCTGTAGCACCATGTTGATCATCAGTGTCTTTCTCAGTTGGGTGTTCCTCCCTCACAGGTTCAGAAGGGGAGAGGGAGTTTGAACCTGCCTAGGATCAGAAGATGAAGCTTGCTGAGGCTCAGCTGGAGGTGCTGGTTGAGGTGTCTCTGGTTGTTCAAACTTGACCTCCACTTCAGGTGGGACTTGACTTGGAAGAGAGTGCAAGTCAATGAGTTCTCCACTTTTAATCTTCTGCTTGATCACCCTAATATGCTCATCCATAGTGGATAGAGACATGGGGCCAAGTCTCCTTCCGGAGAATCCATACAGCTTCAAGAAGCTCACCATTCTTTGTCTGTCAGCAGACTTCTTTGCATTCTTTTGAATGATGGCTCTTGACTTTGCAGCTTCTTCCCTTAGCTTCCTTTTAGTTGTCTTTCTTTCCTTGACTAACTCAAGCTCAAGTTGCTTTAGATACTCGAACTCAATGAAGTCATAGGACAAGGGAAAGTGCATCTGCCTGATAGAAGCCTGTGGCACTCAGGTAGTTGATCATCTTGATCCTATCTTCTTCTTTATCTACCTGAGGTTCTTGTGGAGCCACATCTTCCTGTGCAGGACTTTCTTGAACTGGTGAGAGAGTGGGAGCATGCTTGTAAAGTCTTTTCTGTCTCTTCTCCTCTTTGAGTTGGAGAAGTATCATTGCATCCTCTTTCTCCTTCAACTCTTGACACTTCCATGTCAGCCAGTTCATTTAATCTTCTAAGGGGAGGGAGATGATTTCATCAATGTCATAGTTCCTGGTCTGTAAGTAGGTAATCCTGACTGCCCTTAACTCATCATCTGAGTATTTGGTCTGGGAGCAGCCCTGATTGCAGCTTGCATGAAGCTAGATGACCCAGTAGAAACTTTCTCCCTTAGTCTCCTTTTCCTCTCTCTCTCTTCCTCCTCAATTTCCTCAGGAGTCATTATCCTTTTCCCTTTGTCACCAACAGACCTTTGTGACTCAGGGTGGATTGAGGCTTGGCCTTCATTGCTTGGAGTAGCTTCCATGCTCTGGCCAGAGAGAGGCTGAGAAAACACCTTCACCAGCAGGTGTCTCAGATGGAGTTTGGACCTCTGCAGCAGTTGTTGATGATGAGACAGGGGTCTCAGGTTCTGCCACTGGGCCTTCAGTCAAGGTTTCCCCTATGAAACTAATCTTAGGGTCCACCTCAACATCCAGTTGACGATGACATTGCCTGATTCCCTAAGTCTCCTTCTTAGAGTAAACTCTGCAAGGATCCTGTCTTGGATTCTTTGAGCCAGCCTGTCAGCTTGTCTTGAATTGCTTGGATTGACAAGTGGCAAGTTGACTAAATCCAGTCTTTCATAGAAGCTCAGGCTTTGGAATTGAAAAATTTCTTGTTGGCCTTGAACTCTTTGAAGTATAAGGGCTCTCCTGTCATCATCATACCTCCACCTTATGATGTAGTTGCCAGTTCCTTGTGGTGGAGATGAGACAGCCCTTGGTATACCTTCCTCAAAGAGACTCCTGATGAGAGAGTCTATAGAGTCCACATTAATGTGAACTTGAGGAAGTTGCTGAGAATGCACAACAGCAAGTGAGGATGGTGAGTCCTCTATGTCCATTCTCTCTGAAGAACTCCCAGGTTCTGTGGTTGTAACAACTTTCTCCCCCTTTTTGGTAGCATCACCCACTTGCATAGGTGAGCTGGAGGATAAGTCAATCACTTCCACAGGTTCTTGTGTTCCTGGTTGAGCTCTCCTTAAAGGTCTCCCAGCTAGTTTTTCCTGCAGATATGAAATCTGGAGTTGCTGATCATTGACCCTGTTTTGCAGGTAGTCACCTGAGATTCCAAGTGACTAACCTTAGAGACTAAATAGGTGCATGTTTTTGACAGTTTTTGCACCTTTAGTCTCAAATTCCCCTCATCTTCATCAGAAGATTCATTGGGGGATGAGATGATTGGACCAAAGTCCTCTCTCTCACCACCAGCTTGAGTTTCTTGGCTGCTGGTTTTCCTCTGCTCACTGGCAGCCTCAGTTGAGATGCCAGTGGGCTGAGTTGCCATGGTTGAGGTCTTAATGATGTAATCACTTTCAAAAGTGAGAGCCTCTTCCATATGGACATCCTGAACAGGTTCAGAAGTGTCCACCTCAGTAATAGGTGACTGATGGGGGATAGACTGAGGAGAGTCAGAGGTACTCATCTCTCTTTGAGTAGGGGAGGAGAAGAGAGACTCATGGTACTCACTGAATCCTAAGTCTTCATCAGTGTAAAAGGATAGGTTGGGAATTGGTTGGTTGAGATCCAAAGGCTGGGGATGGTAGCTGTCCCCTGAAGGTTGTTCACTTGAGTGTTGAGACTCAGAGTGAAGGCTTAAGGCTGTTGGGCTAGTGAGCTCATCAGGGTGAGCTTGAGGAACCTCAGCCCTGATAGGTGAAGTAATGGGAGTGGTTTGCTCCTCAGGAGAAGTGGGAGCTCTAGTGTCCACTTCTTCCTGTAAGGTTGAGTATTTGGGGGCCTGCACAGACTCAATAGCCTGAGCAGGGGTTCGTTTGGATTTTCTTTGGTAGGTGAGGGTGATTTCTGGTCTTTTAATGGTAAGGACAAAAGAGGTGTGGGTTCAACACTAGCTTGTGTTGCTAGGTTGTCACCTTGAGCAATGAGCTCTAACATTTTTGGGACTAGGGCTGTTTCTACCCCTGAGAAGCCTACAGTTGGCTTCTTCATTATTTTAAAGATGCCGGGCTTCATCTGTCCCAATTTAAGAATATTACTTGTTTCCCTCAACTGTGAGCCCAGTTCACAGTTGAGAATGTGTTGAACATATCTAGGAAACATGTAATACTCTAAGGAGTCTAAGTTTGCAAGTAAATTAGTATAAACAAATTGTGAATACCTGAACTTGACCCCCTGAACCATTCCATGAACTATAAAGGAGAGATCCTCAGGAATCTGGTCCCATCCACCATGCTTGTTTGACAAGCTGTGGATAACCACATGGAGCAGGAATTTCCATTGGGATGAGACCTTCCCTTTCCTAAAGGTCTTTACAGAGAAATCTCCCTCATAGCCCATCTGCTCAAAAGAATGATTAACAGCTTCTTTTGGGAAGGACACCTCACCTTCTTCATCATCCAGCTGCAAATGTTGGTTAATGATGGCCGGAGTGATGAAGATTGTCCTCCCTTGCACTGTGGCAGACAGTGCCTTCTCCCCATCCATAATGACCTCTTGGCAGGTCTTCCAGAATTCAAGCAAGTGATCCTCATATAGAGTAGGATCAATGGTCAGGGAGGTGAAGTAGTTTGACAGAGTCAAGAATTGGCAAATCTCTGAGAAACTTGCATCTTTCTCAGAGCTTAACAGAGCAACTTGATTATGTTGCCTGTGAAGTTGCATGGAGAAATCAGGGTTGTTTCTGCGGTTAAGGTTGGCCATTTCAGAAGCTTAAGGGTGAAGAAAGGTAGAAAGCAAAGGCGGTTTAGAGAATTAGGTTAGAGAATAGTAGAATTGAGGAAGATAGTGGGAAAGAGGGGGAACCGTTGGGTATTTATATGAAAAGGGATTTGAACCAAAGTTAATGAAAGAGGATAAACTTTGAAATCCGGAAGTCGGTCCCACCTCTGAAAAGGTAGTTTACTTTTGCTCAAAAAGTAGTTTTCTTGGAATTCGAAAAGCTTCCGAAGTTTATTTGTCTTCGGAAGTTTTGATTGAAAAAGCTTCCGAAGCTAAAATGGCTTCGGAAGATTTTCCTGAGAGTCTTGAAGATTTATGCTTCGGAAGAGAAATAAACCCTTGAATGCTTTGTATAGGAATAAACAAAGCTTCCGAAGGTTAATTTTGCTTCGGAAGGAAAAGGTCCTTAAAAATAAATAAGTGTCTGAGATAAGAATTTTAAGCTTCGGAAGATGAATTTGACTTCTTCCGAAGGTAAAATCTCTTAGACAGTTATTATTTTGAAGACATGTTTTTCTTCCGAAGATAAAATTTTATCTTCCGAAGTATCAAAAATTTTCAAGAATCTAAGGAAAGTCTTCAAAAAGAATTTTACATCCAAAGAAAACATGAGCTTATGAAAGTGATGAACTAGACAACTTAGGACACACATATTTTAAGAAGAAATAATTAGAATTAGTTTTAAGAAAAAGTCTACTCAAAGTTAATCATCCCAATAGCTGATATCAGATACTTAAATCTCTGTTCATCAAAAGCTTTTGTGAACAGATCAGCATATTGTTCATCTGTATGAACTTTGACTAGTTTAATTAATCCCTTTTCATAGTTATCTCTTATTAAATGATACCTGATGTTGATGTGTTTGGTCCTTGAGTGCTGCACAGGGTTCTCAGTGATAGAGATAGCACTATTGTTGTCTATGTGGATAGGAGTCTCTTTGAAGTTAAATCCATAGTCCAGCATCTGATTTTGAATCCAAAGCACTTGAGCACAGCAGCTTGCAGCAGCAATGTATTCAGCCTCAGCAGTTGATGCAGACACACAGGATTGTTTCTTGCATTGCCATGAGACCACCTTCCACCAAGGAATTGACATCCCCCAGATGTAGACTTTGCAGTCATATTGCAACCACCATAATCACTATCTGTATAGGCATACAGATTGAAATTTGGATTCTTTGGATACCATAGACCAAGTGTTGAAGCACCTTTGAGGTATCTTAAAATCCTTTTCACAGTGATTAAGTGAGACATCTTAGGGTTGGCTTGATATCTTGCACAAATACATGTAGCAAACATGATATCAGGCCTGCTAGCTGTAAGATACATAAGAGACCCAATCATAGCCCTGTATAAGTGCTCATCTACACACTCCCCCTCAAGATCTGGACCAAGGGAGTGGTTTCTGGCTATGGGTGTCTTAGCAATCTTACAATCAGTCATGTTGAACCTCTTGAGTATGTCTTGAACATACTTTGACTGACTTATGAAGATGCCATCTTCAACCTGCTTCACTTGAATTCCCAGAAAGAAGTTGAGTTCTCCCATTGAACTCATCTCAAATCTGTCTTTCATCAGCTTCTCAAAGTCTTTGCAGAGCTTTGGATTAGTTGAACCAAAGATGATGTCATCTACATATACTTGAACCAGCAATAAGTCATTTCCCTGTCCTTTGATGAAGAGAGTTCCATCTATAGTACCTCTCCTGTATCCATGTTTACAAAGATACTCAGATAGTGTCTCATACCACTTCCTGGGTGCCTGATGCAGCCCATAAAGAGCTTTGTCAAGCTTGCAGACATAATCAGGATGATCAGGGTCTACAAAACCAGGTGGCTGTTTGACATAAACCTCCTCATCAATCACTCCATATAAGAAAGCACACTTTACATCAAGTTGGTAGACCTTGAAGTTCTTGGATGCAGCAAATGCCAGGAATATCCTAACAGCTTCTAGTCTTGCTACAGGAGCAAAGACATCAGTGTAGTCAATCCCTTCTTCTTGTGTGTATCCTTGAACAACTAGTCTTGCCTTGTTCTTGATGATGATTCCTCTATCATCCTTCTTATTTCTAAAAACCCATTTGGTTCCAATGGTAGTCTTCCCATGAGGAAGAGGACAAAGGTTCCAAACTTTCTGCCTTTTGAATTGAAGCAGCTCTTGTTGCATAGCTTCAACCCAACTTCCATCCTTTAGAGCTTCATCAACTTTCTTGGCTCTATCTGAGATAAGAAACAAGAGTGAAGACAAACATTTGCTTCATGGGTTTGTCCTCTTGTTCTTACCCCTGTGACAACATCTCCAATGATGTTTGTGGTGGGGTGAGACTTGTGGATCCTTAGCTGAGGGATCACAGCAAGTTGTTGAGAAAGATCCAAATTTGAAAATTTAGATCTGGTCTGGAAGATTCACCCTCCACATTATCACACTTATCAAGATTAACTTGATCCAATGAGTGTGAGACATCATTGATGTTGTCATCTATGGTATGGTTATTAGCATCAAAAATTCCTGATCACTATCACCATCACCATTGTTGTCTTCTACAAGTGAGGTGTCTTTATCTGGTTGAGAGGCCTCTGAGCTGGAATTTGAAGGCATGCCAGATGTATCAGCTGAATTTGTCATTGTTGTGCTGATAGAAACCTCATTTGCTGAAGTAGTTCCAACTGGAGCTGAAGATGTATGAGTTGAAGGTCTTCCTAGCTCAAATCTTGGATCAGGATCACCTGTATTTAGATTTTTGCAGATCCTGAAACATGCTCACAAGATTTGTTAAAACAGTTGGTAACTAAATCAAGATCAAACAGCCAATCCGGACCAGAACCAGCCACACAAGGAGTGTGCTCATTGAAAGTCACATTGGCTGACTCCTCAACAATTCTAGTTCTGAGATTGTATACTCTATAAGCTTTAGCTTTGGAAGAGTATCCAATGAAATGTCCATCATCTGATTTCTCAGCAAACTTGGCAATTTGATCTTTGGTATTCAAGATGGTGCAGGGACATCCAAGAAAACCAATGAAAGGTTTCCTCTTGTGCCAAAGTTCATAAGGAGTCTTACCATGTGTCTTAACTACTAAAACTCTGTTTTGCACATAGCAAGCAGTATTAACTGCCTCTGCCCAGAAGGTGATAGGCAGTTTAGAGTCAGACAACATAGTTCTTGCAGCTTCAATAAGTGTCCTGTTTCTCCTCTCAGCAACTCCGTTTTGCTGAGGAGTCCTGGGAGCACTATATTGTCTTGTAATACCTTTTTCATCACAAAATGTATCAAGGATTTGGTTCTTGAATTCAGTTCCTTGATCACATCTTATGGTTTTGACCTTGTGATCACATTGATTCTCAACTTTTAAGATGAAATTCTTCAGAATCTCAGGGGTTTCATCCTTAGTTCTAAGGAAGAAGACCCAAGTGAATCTTGTAAAATCATCTGTGATCACCAAACAATAAGAGGTCCTTCCTAAACTCATTACACTGGTGGGGCCAAAGAGATCCATATGTAACAAGTGTAGGGGAGTAGTGATGGAGTTCTTTTCCTTAGGCTTGTGAGATACCTTGTGTTGCTTCCCTTTCAGGCATGCAACACAATGATCATCACTTGTAAACTCTTTCTTTGGCATTCCAGTTACCAGATCATGTTTAATTAATTTATTCATGTTCTTAAAGTTTACATGGCACATTCTTTTATGCCATAGGAAAGACTCATCACTATTTGCTTTAGATAGAAAGCATGAAACTTCTCCAGAGGGAGATGTTTCTTGCAAATCCATCTTGTACATGTTCCCTTTCCTGGGGCTCTGAGCAGGATATGCTCATGAGGAATGACCACACCAGGCTTGAGAACAATGCACTCATGCTCAGTAAAGAGCATGTTATGACTCTGATCACAAAATTGGGATACACTCAGAAGATTGTACCCAAGCTCCTTAACAAAGTTTACCTTCTCAATGCTGAGCTTACCATTTGTGACCTTGCCCCTTCCAGAAATGTAACCACCTTCATCTCCTCCAAAAGCAACTGGTCCTCCATCAATTCTCTCAAAATTATGGAGTAGAGACCTATTGCCTGTCATGTGCCTGGAACAGCCACTGTCAATTATCCAGACATTCCTGTTTGTCTTGAGCTGTTCCTGCACAAAGAAAATGATTAGTTACATTTGGAAACCCAAGCCTTACTTGTCTTGGGCTCATTAAGTGTAATAGAAGGTAATGCAACAGTAATAGATCCTATGGTTGTACTATGGGGATCTTCAGCTGTTGTTGATGGAGAAACCTCAGTCATTTGGTCTTTCTTAGACTTCCACACCACCTTTGGAGTCTTGGACTTGACCTTCAAAACCTTAGAAGCTTTTGAACTTCACAAGTTTTGATGACTGATCCTTCGGAAGAGTCTACAGTCACTGCAGCAGACTTCAGTGCTTCGGAAGAACTCCTTTCTTCCGAGACCAACTTTGCTTCCGAAGGTAATTTTCCATTTACCTTCTTCTTTGATTTGGAGCTTCCGAAGGAAACAGATTTCCTTCCGAAGCTTGAGACTTCTTGAGACTCTTTGAAGTCTTTGTTTTGGTCATGTGGACAGTACTTTTAGGATTGTATGGGCAATCCTTGGCAATGTGAGAAGTACTTTCACACATAACACACAACATTTTCTTCTTCAAAGAAGTCTCCTTTTGAGAGCAAGACTGGCTTTGGTCACATCCCTTCTCCACCTTCATCTTGGTAGATGCTGAGACAGTTCCTTTGGGCTGTGAACTGTTCTTGGAGTTTGATGGTCCAGGCTGTGCAGCAGTGGTACACAGCAGCTCAGTCTTCTTCTTTGTACTGAGATGATTTGAACAAGAACCAGAACTCTTAGCTGAGGAGTTTGGTTGATGTCTTCAGTCCTTACTACTTGAAACCTGCAGAGATAAAAACTTGTTTCTGCTTAGCATCAAAAGTAGCCTTGATTTCTTGAGCCTTCTTTGCTTTCCTTTTGCTCTTCCTGATCAAGTTCTTTCTCTTGGACTTGGTCATCACAGTTGATTTCTTCTCCTCAGAAGGATAGTGGCCCTTGGAAGAATCCTCTTCTTCACTCTTCTCAGAGGAATTCTTCACTATCACTTCTTCATCATCCTCACTTATAGGATCTATGAGAGGAAGCTCATCTTCACAAGTTCCACACCTAGGAGATCTTACAGACAAGATTGTGTGTGGAGGAGCTATCTCATTTGATCCCAGTCCCTGTCTATTTTGATAACAAACCTTGTTGTGCAGGGATGAGGATATCATGTTCTTGAAGGTCTCTTCTTCAAGAACACTCTTCTCTGCCTTGGCTTTGCTGATCACAAGCTCAGCCTGGCACTCAGTCAACTTAGTAATGAGATCTTGGATCTGAGTTCTAAAATCTGTATGTTCATGTTTTAGTACTGAAATGGTTTTCTCCAAGTCCTCTATCTTTAACTTGTAATCATTTTCAGACTTTCTAAAATCAGATTTTAATATGTTTAATGACTCAAGATCAGATCTCATCTCTAAGTTGTAGGACCTGTATCTATTTACTTTAGCAATGCATTCAGGGGAGCAAAGATGTTCCAATACCTTGGCTTCATCATGGTCAGCCATCAGTGCTTGGTTTGGAGAAGCATCCTCCACCTGAAAACTCCAGTCAAAGCCTCCCTCTTCAACAGCAACAGCAGCATGTTGCTTTGTCTTCTCAGTCTGAGGGGCTTTGTCAGTGTAGTTTGGTCTGGGTTGTGTTTGGCCCCCATTTGCTTTAGGTGCCTTACACTCCCTAGCAAAGTGACCCATAAGGTTACAGTTGTAACACTTAACTTTGCTTTTATCCAGCCCAAACTTACCACTGGTAGCATTGCTTGGAAATCTTCTTCCTGTCCTCTTGTAGAACTTCTTGGCTCTGTGAGTGAGGAGAGCCATCTGCTGAACTATCTCCATGTATTCCAGGTCATCTGGATGGATACAGTCCAGGTCTTCAAGAGTGAAGAGATAATTCCCACAGCTTTCATCTGCAGACACAAAGGCTTGAGAAGAACTTGTCTCTTGGAATGGGCTTCCTTGAGTAAAGTTCTCCCTTGGTGTCTCCGGGAAGGTGATGAAAGGACCCTTTTGTGAGTTGTCAGGGTAGCATATGAGATGATGTTGGGGTTCTATGCTGTCCCTTTCAACCACATGAAGGGCTGAATCCCATACAACTCTGTAAGAGTAAGAGTCTTAAGGTTCTCAGTCCTCTTGATCACCACACAATAGTGTGTCCATTGCCTAGGAAGTGAGGACATGAACTTCCTTACAATGTCCCTGTTCTCAAGAGGAACTCCTCCATCCACTAGGGTATCCACAATCTCAACATACCTGAAGTATTGTTGAGTCATGGTTTCACCTGCTTTGAAGGTGAAATTCTCAAACTGCTGCTTCAGAAGATCTTTCTTGTTCTCCTTGGCTTCAGAGGAGCCTTCATACATCAGCTTCAGTGCATCCCACAGCTGTTTGGCTGTCTTGCACTTCTTAAAACCTCTGTATACAGAGTTTGGGAGAGCAGTCTGAAGAGCAGTCATGGCCTTCCTGTCAATCTCTACTCTTTTTCTATCTTCATCTGAGTAGTTGGCCACATCTTTAGGAATCATACCAGCACCAGTAGCAGAGGGGGTGCTGGGTATGAAAGGTCCATTCTCAACAGATTCCCACATTCTTGAATCAAGAGACCTGATGAAGCCTTCCATCCTCATGCACCAGGTGTCAAAATCATCAAGAGTGATCAGTGGGGATTTGTTCATGGTTCCAGTCTCCATATCAGTCTTTGAGATGGAAGCCATTTGAAGAGTTTAGCTTTTGTGTGTGTGAGGGATCTTAAGATGGTTAGATCTTATATCAAGAGCCTGGAAAGCTCTGATACCAATTGCAGGACCGTTTAAGGGCTTAAACACAATTACAACACAACAACACAATGAGGAGATTAACTAAACTTTAATCAAACAGTGAACTGGGAAACCAAAGTGATACAAAGAACACAAGTAAAGCAAGAGACAGAACAAGAGAGTATGGGTTTCAAGGAGGCAGTATATTGCTTTCTCAAGTTCTTTTACAAGTGTTACAAAGCATAAAGAAAGATACAAGAACTTGAAATACTTATACTACAACCTACAGCCGGCTATACTTTGAAAGCCAGTGGATACAATTGACTAGACACTAACAAAATCAATTGTAGGATCAAAAGGCATATCTGCCTTTTGACCTTGTGACTATGACATGCCATAGCTCACATCCTTATACATTACAAAAAGGATAAAGTACATGAAGTGGAAAGTTACAGACTCAAGACCTCAATGTACAGTTACCAAAAGCAAGGCCCTTTTCACCAACTCATGTAAGTTGGTGACTTTACAGAGATGCAGCGGAAAAGGTGCTTTATGGAACAGTACATCAGATAAAGCATGTGTACTAAAAGTCTTCGGAAGAAATCTGTCTTCATAGGTTGAAGCTTCGGAAGACTTTGTCTCTGAAGCTTCGGAAGACTTCATGTTTGGCTTCGGAAGATATTGGTCTTGGCTTCGGAAGATTTTACACTTAGAGTATTTTCTAATGCTTTGTGTAAAACTTCCGAAGCATTCTTCACTTCAGTGCTTAGTGCATATTGCTGAGACACTTAGGCTGTTTTGGGTTGCATCAGACTTCAGGAATCCTTACACCTAGTGCTCATGATTGCAAATTCCACTACAAACTTGTAACCCTCGGCCGATAGGATGCACACACAAACCACAACCATTCGGTCGCCCCTCACCCGCATACCTCACTACCTTTTTCTCGGTTACCATCACACCACCATCTCTCGATCACCAACCTCACCCTCGGGTACTATCATCATCTTTACCCACCCTCTCGGTTTTCATAGCAACCAACAACATCCAAGCCTTGTGTAACCACCATCTCCCGAAGGTTATCAAGAACATCAAAACCAAGCTTAACAAACGGATCCTCCAAGACTTAGAGGCCATCTTCACCATCTTCTCATCCTCTCCCTCTGTCAAAATCAAGGTTCTAATCTCTAAACCATAACTAGTTAAGATTACAAAAGTTATACATGTGTTTAAATAAACACATATGGTTAACCCTTTTGACTTAACATTCAAGATTTTCATGAATTTTATAAACCTATCAAACTTATTTTAAGTTAGTAAGAAAATTTTAAGAATCTGAAATAAATAAAGTGAATATTGATAATTAAAATCTATAAAGAAAATTATCAACAAAAGGGTTAAAAACCTAGGTACAACTTGTTAAATTCAGTTTATTGTGATATTAACTATGATTGTGGGAACAAACATTGAAAATCTGTTTAGAATATTAAGAGATATAGTTCTGTAAATTTTGATACCATTTTTATTAGTAAAATAATTTATATAAATTATCTAAGTATTTAAAAGAAAAATCCATACTAGAAGAACCAAACCTGGAAAATGTGTGGAAAAATTATATATTGATTATTACAATTTATAAGACTTACTGAAAAAGTTTCGTGGCCTAACTCAAAGATATGTTCAAGTTATGAATTTTTAAATGTTCTGCTAACTAAAAATCGGAAAAAATACTTAAGCTATGAAATAAATTATGAGAAATTTACAGAAAATATGAAAATTATAATAGAACAGTCTGTATAAAAATAAAAATTTTTGGACATATTATGATATTTTTACTGAATATTGGTAAAATGATAAAAATCGTGAAAATTGACTCTGCTATGATTTGGGATATGAAAAAATTTTTGAAACTATAAAAATTATGAAAAGTAGTCTGACAAAATTTGAGAATTTTTAGAGGCCCAAAGGTATTTCTAATAAATTATTCAAAATGTAAAAATTATAGAAAATAAGCTGAAAATAATAGTGAAATGAAATTTTACTATATTATGTCTAATATTAGGACCCGCATACTGTAAAAATTTCGTGATGTATTCCTTAATATGATTTTTGAAATAAAATTTTATAAATTGAGGTGCTAAAAATGTTAAAGAAAAGATATTTTTCTAAACTATATATATTTTTGTTTATAGGTTATCATTGGGAGTAAGAGGTGAGATTCATAGCCCCATTTTATTTTTATAAACTTTTGGGGGAAAAGCATACTATTGGTTTTTATGATTGATACAAATTTTGAGATATACTGTCATTTATGTTACAACCATTAATTCGGATGTGAAACCGTTAGATAATATTGGTAGCGCTACTTAATAATATTTCTTGCACCAACAGGATGAGTGTTATGATGCTATATTATCTGATTTATGAATTATGTTATGACATTTATGAATGATCTGTTTATTAAGTAAGGTTTGGTTGTAACTGATGCATCAAAAATATTTGTTTATGATAAACCTGTGAACTTACCAACTTTATGTTGACTATTTTAAGTATGCTTTTTCAAGAATTCATCATGACTAACAACTTAATGTTCTCTTTTGATGTATATAATGACTGGGGAGAGATAATGGGAAAAGTTTGTGTGAATCTGACAGTTAACCTCTATGACCTCAGTGTATCGGTGGATGCTCATTTCCATCGTCTCTGAAGATGTAGCTGTTAGATCTTTATGATGTAATAGGATTATAATTAGATCAAATTTTGACTATCATGATTTAATGTAATCCTAACCTTATTATTATCCTATGAAGTATGTTACGTTATGTTTGATATATGCTGCTGTGCTATCTGATAAAACTCTGTTAATCAATGAGTTCTGAAACAAACAAGTCACACCCTAAGCATTTCACGCTTCCGCCAGGATGTGACAGGTTAGTATTATAGCCATTGGTTATAGAGAATTAGGTATCATAAAATGCCTAGACTATAACCATAAGCTCATATCTGTATGATTATGTGTATACATGAATTTTTGTGATTTCATTAATATTCTAACATTACCTCTTAATAAAATTTATTTATAATATGTGAAAATAAGTGACTAACTATTTTGCCTAATATTATGAAAAGACTTTTTGCAGCTATGAGTACTGATAATTATCTCACTGAGACTGACCCGTCTGAATATTCGGACCATAGCAACTATAAAGAAATCACATCTGAACCTGAACCTCAGCAAATCCTGGAAACTCCTCAAACTGAAATTGAAAATAACCATAAGCCAAAATTTTATATCCGACGTGCACCAGTAACAGTAGGAGGATATACCATTAAAACTCCCAGGAAAAAGGTACGACCCGGAAACAAGTTCAAAGCTAAGCAAGATGAGGATGCAGAAGTACAAAATGTTGACTCTCCCAAGAGCGAGGAAAGAGAAACTAAAAGACAAAAGATGGATGAATACCAAATCACAACAGCTCAACAGACTCTTAAACAGCTTAAGAAAATTCAACAAGGAATCAAGAGTATTCAGAAGGATGTTAAAGAACTGAAGGCACCCAAGAAGAACATCTTTTCAAGGATATGGAAATGGGTTCATGGAAATTAGAAATTATCTTTTAACTCTAACATATAAAAATCCTTAATAAGAACTTAAATTAAATATATCTTTTGTGTTTGGAATTATTATTTGTTATGTGTTAGATAAAATATTATTAGGAATGTAAAATTCTTTTAACATTGACTACAATTAACTATAGAAAATCATGCCGCCAAGAAGGAACACACAGCCCGTAAGAAGAACGGCGCGAGTGGGATGACCTAGAACCAGACTCGGGGAAGAAACTCCTGTAAACACAACTACCAATGAGGATGATAGAATCTCACGATTAGTATCACAGCAAATAGAGGCTGCTATACCCATACTATTAACCTAACTTCAGCAAAACCTAAACCTTGGAACAGCAACACCAGGCAACGAAATACCCATAGACGATACCATGAGAGGACAACTGGAAGAGGAAACTATAACTGAAAAAGGATGTTCCTATAAAGCTTTTATGTCATGTAGGCCTCGGGAATTTGATGGTAGAGGCGGAGCTGTACAAGCCCTACGCTGGTTGGATGAGATGGAATCAACCCTAGAAATCAGTAAATGTGTCAACAACAACAAAACCTTGTTTGCTTCGCATTCACTAAAGGGGGAGGCACAATCCTGGTGGAAAATGGAAATGCACACTAAAGGTAGGCATGTTATGAATGGATTAAGTTGGGATGAATTCAAGGGTTTGGTAATAGAAAAATATTGTCCCTACAATGAAATAGAAAAATTAGAAACTGATTTCTTAGCATTAGAAATAAAAGGGGCAGCACATCGAGAATACACTGACAGGTATAATGAACTCTCAAGGCTAGTACCACATCTGGTGACCCCAGAAGCAAAAAGGATAGGAAGATATATTTGGGGATTAGTACCACAAATAAGAGGGCTAGTAAAATCTCTATGCCTAAAACTTTTCAAGATGCCGTAAGCCTATCAGGGAGCTTAACCGACGAAATGATAAGAAATGGATCATTAAGTAACCCTAGATCAGGAGAAAAGAGGAAATGGAGTGATGATAATTCAGGAGGAAAGTTTAGAGGAAATCCTCAGAAAAGGATAGCCCGACAGCCCACCTGAAACTTCTTAGGAATGACACGGGAAAAGAAACCACAAGCTGAAAACCAGCCATGGTGCAGTACTTGTCAGAGATATCATCAGGGCAATTGCGCAATGGTAATCTGTTACAACTGCAAGAAAAAGGGACATATATCTCGAGACTGTAAAAGCCCTACTTACCCAAAACCAGTCTATTATCAATGTGGAAACGAAAACCACCTTCGAAACAAATGTCTACAACTAAAGGGTAAGGCTTTAGTCAACCAAAACAACCCTCGAGGAAGAGCATTTGTGATGCAAGCTGAAGAAGCTCGACATGAACCGGAGGTTGTAACGGGTACGTTTCCTATAAACAATCAATATGCTACTGTACTATTTGATACTGGAGCAACCCGTAGTTTTATTTCAAACACGTTTAGACCACTGCTTGACCTAACCTTAGAAAAGTTAAATAAAAAATATATGATAAAACTAGCTGATGGTAAGATAATTGAAGCCTATGAAATCATTCCTAATTGTACTATAAATCTAGATGAAAATTATTTCAATATAGATTTGATTCCTATTGATTTAGGAGGATTTGATATTGTTGTAGGAATGGATTGGTTAAGTAAAAATCAGGTTGAAATAGTATGTGGCAAGAAAATGATAAGAATTCCTCTGATTAATGAAAATAGAACACTTTGTATATATGGTGAAAAACCTAGAGGTGTCATGAAGATAATTTCCTGTAAGAACGCACAAAAATGTTTAAGGAAGAAATGCTTAGCTTTCCTAGCCCATATTGTTGACACCAAGATAGACAAAGTAAACCTAGAAAATGTTCCTATCGTCAATGAATATTCTGATGTATTTCCTGATGAATTACCTGGTTTACCACCCCCTCATCAAGTAGAGTTCAAAATTGAGTTGATACCAGGAACAACCCCTATTGCTAAGGCACCCTACCGTTTAGCACCCACAGAAATGAAGGAATTAATGAGCCAACTTCAAGAACTACTAGATAAGGAATTTATACGTCCTAGTGTATCACCCTGGGGGGCGCCCGTTCTATTTGTTAAAAAGAAAGATGGAACGTTTAGAATGTGTATAGACTATAGGGAACTTAATAAGGTAACTGTGAAAAATAGGTATTTCCTACCTAGAATAGATGGCCTATTTGACCAATTACAAGGATCTTGTTACTTTTCAAAGATAGATTTAAGATCAGGATATCATTAGTTAAGAGTGCAGGATGAGGACATACCAAAAACAACATTTAGAACTAGATACGGACATTATGAATTTCTTGTAATGCCATTTGGATTAACCAATGCTCCAGCCATATTTATGGATTTGATGAATAGGGTATGTAAGCCCTATTTAGATAAGTTTGTCATAGTTTTTATAGATGACATTTTAATCTATACCAAGAATAAGGAGGATCATGAACCGCACTAAGGTTGACATTGGAATTCTTAAGAAAAGAAAATTTATATGCAAAATTCTCAAAATGTGAATTTTCGAAATGGGAAGTGCAATTCCTTGGACACATAGTTAACCAAGAAGGTATATAGGTAGATCCAGCAAAAATAGAGGCTGTTAAGAAATGGGAGGACCCCAAAACCCCAACAGAAGTACATCAATTCTTAGGACTGGCCAGATATTATAGGAGATTCATAAAAAATATTTCGAGAATAGCACAACCCTTGACTGAATTAACTCAAAAGGATAAGTCATACATTTGGGGAGAAAAGCAAAAGGCTGCATTTGAACTCTTAAAAAGTAAATTATGTAGTGCACCTATCTTGTCATTACCAGAAGGGACTGATGATTTTATAGTATATTGTGACGCGTCTCGTCAAGGATTTGGATGCGTGTTAATGCAACGGAGTAAAGTAATTGCCTATGCCTCCAAACAACTTAGGGGAAGTGAAAAGAATTACACTACTCATGATTTGGAATTAGGAGCAGTAGTATTTGCACTCAAGATCTGGAGACATTATCTGTATGGAACAAAATGTACAATATATACAGACTATAAGAGTTTACAGCACATATTTGATCAGAAAATGCTGAATATGAGACAAAGGAGATGGATAGAACTATTAAGTGATTATGACTGTGAAATCAAATACCATCCGGGCAAAGCAAATGTAGTAGCAGATGCTTTAAGTAGAAAGGATAGAGTTAAACCATTACGAGTACGTGCCATGAGAATGGAACTACAATCAGACCTATTAAATCAAATACGGGACGCCCAACAAAAAGGTAAATTGGAATTGAAAGGACAAATAAAAGATTTGGAAGAAGATGCAAATGGAATTTTAAAGTTCAAAGGAAAAACATGGATACCCGATAATGATATGCTTAAAAGAACCATATTACAAGAAGCACATAAGTCAAAGTATTCTGTGCATCCAGGAAATAACAAAATGTATAAGGATTTAAAAAGCCATTACTGGTGGCCTGGCATGAAGAGATCAGTCGGAGAATTTGTAGAAAGATGCAATACATGTTCAAGAGTTAAAGCTGAACACTAAAAACCTTCAGGATATCTGCAACAACCTGAGATTCCAGAATGGAAATGGGACCAGATCACCATGGATTTTGTAACCAAACTACCAAGAACTTCAAGTGGATATGACACAATTTGGGTTATAGTAGATAGATTGACCAAATCAGCACACTTCTTACCAATAAGAGAAGATTATAAAATGGAGAAATTAGCAAGAATTTACATGCAGGAAATTATGTCTAGACATGGAATACCTATTTCAATTATATCCGACAGAGACAGTAGATTCATATCTAGGTTCTGGCAAACCCTACAAAAAGCTTTAGGAACTCAAATAAACCTTAGTACCGCATACCATCCGCAAACAGATGGACAGAGTGAAAAGACAATTCAAACATTAGAAGATATGTTACGTGCTTGTGCATTGGATTTTGGTGGCAATTGGGATATACATTTACCCTTGATAGAATTTTCCTATAATAATAGCTATCATTCCAGTATTGGAACCGCCCCATTTGAAGCCTTGTATGGAAGAAAATGTAGATCACCATTATGTTGGAATGAAATAAGAGATGGGCAACTTATAGGCCCTGACCTAATTCAAGAAACATCTGACAAGATCAAGGAAATCAAAAATAAATTGAAGTCAACACGTGATCGACAGAAGAGTTATGCTGATAAAAGAAGAAAACCACTAGAATTCCAAATTGGAGATAAGGTCTATCTGAAAATATCACCCACAAAAGGAATCTTTCGATTTGGAAAGAGGAGTAAATTAAACCCTAGGTATGTTGGACCATTTGAAGTCACTGACAAAGTTGGCCCAGTTGCATATAGGTTAGATTTACCCCAAGAATTAAGGGAAGTACACAACACGTTTCATGTGTCCAATCTAAAGAAATGTCTAACAGATGAGACATTAAAAATTCCAGTTCAAGAAATAAAAATAGACAAGAAGCTTCATTTCATGGAAGAACCAATAGCCATATTAGATAAGGAAGTGAAACGGCTAAAAAGGAGTAAGATTCCTATAGTAAAAGTTAAGTGGAATGCCAAAAGAGGTCCAAAATATACTTGGGAAAGAGAAGATGAGATTTTGAGAAAATATCCTCACTTATTGGAAAACAGTAACCAGATAAGTTCCCCTCAACTCTAAGTATTATCTCCCAAGTAAATTTCGGGACGAAATTATTTTTACGGGGGGAGAATGTGACGACCCTTAAAATAAGGTTAGGCAAAATTAATTTATGAATAAATTCTGTTATGTGTTCTTATATATATATATACAAATTATGAATGCTTATGTGCTCATATATGTAAAATTGTACGTATGCATGTTTACATACATGTCTTACGTATGCATGTGCCATCTTTTGTTAAATACATATGTATATTATATGTTTATGTGAATATATGTGTTACACATCGCATGCATGCACAATCTTTTATGTATGCATGTATCCATATTCATAACCTTTTGATACCAAACATTAAGTGATCAAAGTACCACAACCACATAACACCAAACAAACACTAAGTGAACCAAAATACAATCCAACCAAACACCTCAATACAAGATAACATCAAAGAAACTTGACATCAAAACAAAACTAAACAAATCTCCTACACTTAAACCTTAAATCTAAGTACCATTTAAGATTAAGATTCGGCTCATTAGCACCCTTAGACATCCGATTAACACTCTAAACAACCATTAATGACCTATGACTCACTACTCTCCTTGCTTGACACCTACACCCATCTTACCACTAAGCTAAACCACAACCCGCCACCTAGCACCCTAAGAACCGACTCACCTAGCCTATAACCTCCACATCACACTCTAAGCCTAGAGCTCATGATTGCAAACTCCAATACAAACTTGTAACCCTCGGCCGATAGGATGCACACACAAACCACAACCATTCGGTCGCCCCTCACCCGCATACCTCACTACCTTGTTCTCGGTTACCATCACACCACCATCTCTCGATCACCAACCTCACCTTCGGGTACTATCATCATCTTTACCTGCCCTCTCGGTTTTCATAGCAACCAACAACATCCAAGCCTTGTGTAACCACCATCTCCCGAAGGTTATCAAGAACATCAAAACCAAGCTTAACAAACGGATCCACCAAGACTTAGAGGCCATCTTCACCATCTTCTCATCCTCTCCCTCTATCAAAATCAAGGTTCTAATCTCTAAACCATAACTAGTTAAGATTACAAAAGTTATACATGTGTTTGCAGGATCGGGTTTGTCACTTAAACACTTGTATTTCTCTCAAACTCACTTATGGAAACACTCAAATTAGATGAAGTAATGTCTTTTACAAGAGTTGATAATAATATAATAAGTAGCAAAGGAACAAGCAGAAATAAATTTTCAAGGAACTTGTATATATTACTTCTCAACTCAAGATATTACAAGACTCTTACAAGCATGAAACAAGAGTTACAATGAGAAACTATATATACTAGATCCTACAGCCGGATATACTTTGATACCAGCTGGAAACCTAAGACTAAAGCATATACTACAATGCTAAAGTTAAGGTATCTTAGATAAAGTATTATCTAAGATATGGTAGTCATGACATGTCCATGACTTACCTTTTGTAACCAACTAAAGATGGAAACTGTACTAACATAAAAAGGTAAACAGTGGATTCAAGTATGGTCAACTACATGGCTTTTGAGAAAACGCCATGTAGTATCTCAGAAATTTGCAGCGGAGTGTCAGAGAGACCATACTTATGTCCAATGGATAATAGGAGTGTCTTCCGAAGGTTAGTTGGCTTCGGAAGAACAAGTTCTTTCGAAGCCACTTATACTTCGGAAGAGGCTTCTATACTTCCGAGGCTTTAAGGACTTCTGTACTTCGGAAGTTGACTTCAGATCTTTCTTTCTAAGTCTTGATCTTTGGAAGTAGGTTCTTTGTCTTCGGAAGTTGTAGTTTTTCTTCGGAAGTGAGTTTTACATGTCTTCGGAAGAGCTCCTTCTTCCTTCGGAAGTTCCATACTTAGCTTCGAAAGTCCTTTGTTTGTTGTACCAAAATCTTCTAAGTGACTTGGTTTTGGTTGCACCAGCCTTTCTAGATCCAACAAACTCCCCCTAGGCTGATGCTATCAAAAACTCACTTATTTCTACTTCTCAAAGCCTTCAGCACCAGGGACAAAAGGTATTTGTCTGTCTCTTTATTCTTCCCTGAAGTAGTGCTGAGAAGCTTGTACAAGTCATTGGTGGATAAGAGATCCAGTCTATCACTCTGAATGACATGTACCCTCTGTTGTGTCCCCCTGAAGAGAGTTAGTTGACGGGAGTTATAGTCATACTCCCATCTAACTATGGATTCAAGTTCAGGACCTTCAACCATTTGTAGAAAGGCTTTGCCTTTGGTTGCTGATCCTTTCCTTTCCTCCTCCTCTCTCAGTTTCAACTCCTCTTCAACCTTGCTTCTAGCAGTTAGCTCGGCCATATGAAGGCTGCCTAGATGATTTCTGATATGGGCAGCTACATCAGAGTTTGAAGGGTTGGAGAATGGCTTCTCTGCTAACTCAGCAATGTCAAACCTGCTCAAGTGTAGCAGAGTTGAGGCACTCAGCCTGTTGAGCTCTCCATTCTCTCTTTCAACAACAAAGTTGTGAGAAGAGTCTTCGAACCTCCACTGGATGATCTTCTTTCTGGGTGCAAGAGGTTGTCTTGGCACCCTGTCTCCTTTCTTAGTGTCCAGTAGAGTCACCAGCCTTCTCCTTAGCTTCTTTTCTTCCTCATTCAAAGTGTCTAAATTGAGGCCAAGGAGATCTGCAGCTTGGTCCAGAGTTCCTCTGGGCAGATCAAGAAATTGATCTCTTGTGAGGGAACTTGAGGATCCGTCAACATAGGTCAAATTGACTGAATCCTCCTCACAGGAGATATCGCTCAGTGTTGTGCAGTTTATGAGCTTTGTCTTGGCTGCCTTGAATTCTTCCATGGAGAGATGTTTAGAAGGCTGAGGGGATGGTTTGATGGGTTGATGGGTAGGTTGAGGTGTTTGGGTTCTGGCTAGAGTTTTGGGTTGGAGGATGGGTAGTTTAGGTGGTTGAGGTGAAGAGGTTGGTAGGGGTGATGATGTAGGTTCAGGAGTGTATAGTTCAGAGGTTGGTTCGATTTTGATTGGGAATGAAAAGGGTATAGGTTCAAGTTGAGGTTGGGTTTGGAGTTTGGGTTGAGTGGTTGCTTTGAAGGTCATCCCTTGTCCCCTTTTATACATCTCCTTCCTCTTCCCCGCGCGAATGTCAGCCTTAATGTCACCGACATGTCGCTGGAGAGTCTTTTCTGACATAGGACCCACCTGCCTGCCAGAGAAGCCATGAGCCTTGAGATAGCTCTTCATCCAGGCCTTCTCACCTATCTTCTTCGCAGCAGTCAGTCCTGCTTCCTCTTCCTTCTTCTTTTTCTGCAACAGCTTTTCCCTTGCAGCTCTCTTTCTCTCTTTCTCCATTTGATCTTGCTCTTTGTTGAAGAGCCATAAGATCGTATCATTGTTATGTGGAGACAATTCTTCTTGAGAGAAACCTCTGGAGATTAGAAAGGTTATCCTTTCCCTCCTGAGCTGCAGATCAGCTTCTCTTTCTTTCCTCTCCCTTTCTTCTTCTAAGGCCAACCTTGCAGCTTCTTCTTTTTGTTGTTTTAGCAGCAAGGTTGCCTTTTCCAGCTCTATTAACTCCTCTAATGGTAGCAGGAGTACATCTTCAGTTGCAGTCCCTAGACCAACAAGTCTATCGATGATCTCTACTCTTTTTCGGTTGTTGACTGCCTCCTGGTTGGCTGCAGCTGCTTTGGTACTTGCAGCTAGCAGTTTCCCAGTTGGAAGCCTACCTTTTCTTTTAAGCTTCTCCAACCTTTCTTCCTCCTGAAGCTCTTCCGAAGTCATCTTCTTCTTTCCTTTGATGTCTTCGGAAGTACTAGACTTTGGGGGTTCTTGGATGGAAGATTCAGGTTGAGTAGTAGAGATGGGAGCTGGAGTTAATGCTGATGTCAGAGCTAAAGGTTGGGTGAGAAAATCCTCCCTATTAACCTCAGATGCAAGTTCCAGAATTGCATCTGTGACTATTAGATCATCGGATAATAAGAATAGTCCTTCCGCAGCAGCAATCTCAGCTTCGGAAGTTTGAGATTGTTCTTCGAGGCTTTGAATTGTGCTTCGGAAGTCTGTGAAAATACACTTTCTGTCCCAACTGTTTCAGTTGCTAGGCCATCAGTCCTTGTTTCCCATTCGAAGTTAATCTCAGGTTCCACTTGGACCTTAGGTTGACCAACTTCCTCGATAGTGGTAGAAGGTGCATTTAACCTCTAAAGCTCTTGAGCTCCGAAGTAGATCACAGACATATCAGGGCTTGGCTGTTCTATAAGAGATTCCAATAGGAACTTGTTAAAGAACCTATTGAGATCTTGGAGCATCCTTTGATCCACTTGAAAAACAACTGGAGGAGGCTCAGGGAAAATTGCAGCTTGTTGCACAGGATACTTTGAGCTCAAGGAAGTGAGAGCTTGACTTTGGGTTTCCTCCTGTCTTTGACTTTGTCTCTGAACACTCTCCTTCTTTTTGGTAGCATCATCCTGAGAGCTTGATGAGCTAGAGGAAGAGGTCAAGGAGACCTGAATTGGTACATGCCTAACAGACCTCTCAATCTGTTTCTCAGCTAGTTTGGCCTTGAGAGTTTCAATCTCAAGTTGCTGAGTGGCAGACCTATCCTCTAAAGTCCTAACCTTAGATTCAAGATTTGAGACTTTAGAAAGTAGGTCTTCAATAGTGAGTTGCATTCTTCCCTCATCTTCTTTTGAAGAATCATGGGGAGATGAGGTAACATACCTTGTATGTTCATCCTCACCACCAAATGTGGTTTCTTGGCGCCCTGGTTTCCCTTGCACAATGATGTCTCTTCACCAGCTCCAGTCAAAAGGTCAGTAAAGGATATGGAATTGAAACCTAATGACCCGGGACTTTGATCAATGTCTAGAGGCATCGAGCCCTAGATAGGGCTGTCCCTTTTTGGCTGCTCAGGGGAGTATAGAGACTCTCCCTGAGGGCTATCAGCTTGGGTTTCGGGCTCATGGGTCTGAGACTGAGGAGACTCAAGACCCATATTGAGGTCAATTGTAAGGATGGTTGGACCTCAGGCTGAGTGGGAGCCCTTTGTTCCACTCTAGCCTTTTTGGGTAGAACATGAGGAGCTTGTTCAATCAGAGTAGATTGAACAAGGGTTCGTTTGTGACGTCTCTGATAGGTAAATGTAATGGGTGGAGAAGGTAGATTTGGCAGAGTGAGGGTAGTTGCTGGTGTGGGTTCATCACCTGTGGGGTTAACAGGGATGTCACCAGGAGCCATTGGCTCAATCATACCTGGAAGAAGTGCAGTATCTCTTCCGGTGAAGTTGGTGGACACTCTCTTCAAGGTCTTGAAGATGGTCGGCCTCATTTGAGGAGCAGTCAGAGCAGCTGCACAGACAAGCTTGCCCTGGTCCAGCTCACAGTTGATTATGTGCTGGAGAAACCTGGGATACATGAAGAATGTGTCCCTTTGAAGATTTCCCATTAGGTTAGTCAGCACAAACCTTGAATAGTTGAAACGGAGGCTTTTTACCAACCCATGAACTAGGCACCCAAGTTCATATGGGATTGATCCCATCCCCCAGATTTATTAGACAGGCAGTGAAGAACCACATGCAGCAGGAACTTCCATTTGTAGGAGAAGTTGAATTTGTAGACAGTTGACCTGCTGACATCTCCACCATATCCCATTTGGAGATAAGAATTGTCCAAATCTGTTTTGGGGAATTCCGTTGGAGCGCCCTCATCATGAAGCTCTAGATGCTCCCTGATGATCTGTTCAGATATGACCAACTCCTGGCCACAGATGCTCGACCGAATAACACGAACCCCATTTAGGGTTTCAATCTGACCATTTGCCCAAAATTCAGACATTTGGTTTGAGTAAATCGTGGGGTTTACAGTCAGAGCGGTGTAGTACGAAGATTGGGTCAGAAAGGAGATGTCTGAGAAGTCAACATCCCTTGAAGAATCAAGGAGTGCGACTTGGTTGTGCTGAGGGTTTAGTGCCATTGAAGAAGATGACAGAAAGATAGTTCAGAATAAGGTAAATTGGAGATGAAGAAAGCTTTTAGGGCAGTAATTTGGGTAAAAAGGATGTAAGTGATTAACCGGAAATATTTAAATGGGTGGAATGGCGGTTTAAAGAGGGTTTTGGATAAGACGATGTGAGGTTTCAGTGGATGATGTGACATGGGCGGTAAGGTTAGTCCATTTAAATAATCTGACATCATTAACAAAATCTTTACTTTTTACAGAGTGGGGCCCAAAAGATTTCCGTTACACAGTAAAATCTTTCTTCCGAGTATAAAGCATTTCCGAAGGTAATATTCTTCCGAAGGCAAATTTACTTCCGAAGGTAAATTGATTACTTCCGAGAGTATATGTTGCTTTTCAAGTGGAGTGTGTTAAAAGCTTCGGAAGTAGATCTGATATGAAATCAATCGCTTCTTCCGAGACTTAACACTCTTCCGAAAAGAAAATTATCCTGGGAGAAATTTGCTTCGGAAGATATGCAAAATATCTTCCGAGGGTTAATTTCTCTTCGGAAGAATTCATACTTAGATAAAATTTAGAAAAAGATCTTTTGTAACAGGGCTTAGATTGTTTTGACATGAGACTTTACACATTAAAAGGTTTTCAAATGAGATTAACTAATCAATGTTTATCATCCCAATAGCTGTAATGAGATATTTAAATCTTTGTTCATCAAAGGCTTTGGTGAACAAATCAGCATATTGTTCATTTGAGTCAACTTTGATTAGTTTGATAAGATTTTTCTCATGAATATCTCTAATGAAATGATACCTGATATCAATGTGCTTAGTCTTGGAGTGCTTCACTGGATTTTCAGTAATGGATATAGCACTGTTGTTGTCAATGTGGATAGGAGTGCTCATGAAGTTGAATCCGTAGTCTATCATCTGGTTTTGAATCCACAGCAGCTGAGCACAGCAACTAGCAGCAGCAATGTATTCAGCTTCAGCAGTTGATGTAGAGACACAGGATTGCTTCTTGCATTGCCATGAGATGATCCTTCACCAAGAAATTGACATCCACCAGATGTTGATTTCTTGTTGATGTTGCAGCCACCATAATCACTGTCAGAGTAACCATAGAGATTGAAATCACTATTTCTTGGATACCAGAGACCTAGTTTAGGTGCTCCTTTGAGGTATCTAAGAATTCTCTTGGCAGCTATTAGGTGAGACACCTTTGGAGCAGCCTGATATCTTGCACAAATGCAAGTTGCAAACATGATATCAGGTCTACTTGCTGTGAGATACATCAGAGAACCAATAATCGCTCTGTACTGATGTTGATCAGTATCGTCCCACTCAGAATCAGGGCAGAGATTGTGGTTTCTGGGTATAGGTGTTTTTGCTGCCTTACAATCCTTCATATCAAATCGTTCTAAGATATCATTGACATACTTAGATTGATTGATAAAGAACCCTTTCTTCAATTGCTTTACCTGAATTCCAAGGAAAAAAGTCCATTTTTCCCATGGAACTCATCTCGAACTTCTTCATAATGCTCTCAAAGTCTTTACACATTTGGTCATTTGAGGAACCAAATATGATATCATCAACATAGACTTGAACGAGCAAGATGTCTTTCCCAGACTTTCTTATGAAAAGAGTCTTATCAATGGTACCTCTAGTGTAACCATTCTTCAGGAGAAATTGAGACAATGTCTCATACCACAGCCTAGGTGCTTGGTGCAGCCCATATAGAGCTTTATCCAATTTGCACACATAGTTGGGATGATGTGGATCTTCAAATCCTGGAGGTTGGCATACATAACTTCCTATCTATATCCCCATATAGAAAGGCACACTTGACATCAAGCTGGTAGACAGTGAAATTCTTGGATGCAGTATAAGCAAGGAAGATCCTAACTGCCTCAAGTCTTGCAACAGGTGCAAAGACATCAGTATAATCGATTCCCTCCTCTTGAGTGTATCCTTGAACCACCAGTCTTGCCTTGTTCTTGATAATCAAGCCTCTATCATCTCTCTTGTTTCTGAATACCCATTTAGTGCCTATAGGTACTTGACCAGATGGTAGCGGACATAGGTTCCAAACCTTTTGTCTTTTGAATTGAAGCAGCTCCTCTTGCATTGATTCAACCCAGCTACTATCTTTCAAGGCATCTTCCACCTTCTTGGGTTCCATTTGGGATAAAAAGCATGAGTACAAGCAGACATTCCCATTGTGGTTTGTCCTCTTGTTCTCACACCTTCAGAGACTTCCCCTATGATGTTTTCAGCTGGATGAGTGTTATGAATCCTGAGTCTAGGAATCACCTCCAGTTGCAAAGATAAGTCCAAATTGGACATATTTTGCTCAGGAGCTTGAATACTTGGTCCAGCTGTTGTTTCAAACTCATTCAATGAGGACTGATTGAATGAAAGAGAAACATCATCATTTGTTTGCTGTGAAGCATCATTAACAGTTGCCTGTTCCTTCAAGATGGTGCTTTCATCAGCCTGGTGTTGTGCAGGGTCACCTGAAGAGATTTGAAAGTCAGCAGGTGAATCCCTTGTTGAAGTACCACTATCTCTTGAGATGGTTATACTGTCAGATCTTTCAATAGTGGGAACTTGATTTGTTGCAACTCTTGGAGAACTTGGAATAGGTCTGGGAAGCTCAAACAGTTGATCTTCATCAGAGTCACTTTGAGCACCTGTTCCAGCTGAAACATTCTCACAAGATGGTTTAGAATAGTTTGGAAACAATTCTAAATCAAAGATATGATCAGGGCCATTCCCCCTAACACAAGGAGTGTGCTCATTAACTACAATGTTGGAAGATTCCTCAAATTGTTGATTTTTAATATTATAAACCCTATAAGCTTTAGAGTAAGAGGAATATCCAACAAAGATAGCATCATCCGACTTTTCAGCAAATTTTGCCAAATTGTCTTTTGTGTTAAGTATGGTACACCTGCTGCCAAAGGACCTTAGAAAGCCAATGAACGGTGGCCTCTTGTTCCATAACTCATAAGGGGTTTTTCCATGTGGCTTTACTACAAGAACTCTGTTCTGCACATAGCATGCAGTGCTGACTGCCTCTGCCCAGAATGTTAGAGGCAGCTTTGAATCAGCTAACATAGTCCGAGCAGCCTCAATAAGTGTCCTATTTCTCCTCTCAGCAACACCATTTTGTTGAGGAGTTCTGGGAGCACTATATTGTCTGGCAATCCCTTTTGAGTTACAAAATGAGTCAAGAACTAGGTTCTTAAACTCAGTCCCTTGATCACTTCTAATTATTTTAACCTTGTGATCAACTTGATTTTCTATTTTAAGAATAAAAGATTTCAAAGTTTCAGCAGTTTCATCTTTGGTTTTAAAAAGAATACCCATGTAAATCTAGTAAAATCATCAACAATCACAAGGCAATATGATTTCCTTCCAATGCTCATTATACTTGTGGGACCAAATAGATCCATGTGCAATAAGTGTAATGGAGTGGTGATGGAGTTAACAACTTTGGATTTATGAGATGCCCTGTGTTGTTTCCCTTTCAGGCAAGCAACACAGTTATCTTTGCAGAAAAATTCCTTTTTAGGCAAACCATGTACCAAGTTATTTTTAGCCAATTTATTCATTGTCTTAAAATTTACATGACACATTCGTTTATGCCATAGTGTTGACTCATCACCATCAGCTTTGGAAAGAAAGCATGATACTTCTCCCATTGGGGAAGCATTGTTCATATCCAGCTTGTACATATCCCCTTTCCTGGGAGATCTAAGAAGCACCAATTCCTGAGGAATTGTCATCCTGGGTTTGAGGATAATGCACTCATGTTCTGTGAAGAGCATTTGATGCTTTTGATCACAGAATTGAGAAACACTTAACAGGTTGTGTTCAAGCTGTTTGAAAAAATTAACTTTGTCAACCTTTAACTTTCCATTGGATATACTTCCTCTGCCAGAAATATATCCTCCGGCCTCACCTCCAAACTGGACAGGACCTCCATCATAATGTTGAAATTGTTGAAGGAGAGATCTATTCCCTGTCATGTGCCTGGAGCATCCACTATCTACAATCCAAATGTTGTTATTCTTGTCATATGGATGTCCCTGCACATAAGGTGAGATAATTAGTTTTGATTGGAAACCCAAGCCTTATTGGTCTTGGGTTCTTCCAATGATAATGACATAATTGAACCAAAATTTATGCATGGGGGTTCAATGGATGTCTTTGAAGAAGAGGTTTGGGCTACAGCATCTTCCTTGATCTTCCATTCCATCCCTTGGTTGATCATAGAGGATGAGCTTGTTGAAGCTTTTGTAGCTTGGCATTTTCCGAAGCTTCTTTCTTTTCGGAAGAAACCTTCACCACCTTTTCTTCCGAAGCATTCTGGGATGGTTTCAAGGGGACTCTTTTGCTTTTCTGAGTCTTTACAGCTTTAGCTTCCGAAGCCTTTTTCCTTTCGGAAGAAGAATTTTCTTCCGAAAGAAGCCTTGCTTCGGAAACAAGCTTTCCTTTTTTCATCACTTGAACCATTTGACATGGTCCAAATGAGAAACCTTCCCTGACTCCTTCCTTTTTAACATTATTTGCATAATGTGTGCTAGCAGGATTGTAGTAACAATCTTTGGCCATGTGGTTTTGCAGACCACACATTATGCATGCAATGTTAACCTTTTGGGAATGTGAGGATTGCTGTTTCTTATTCTTTTTCTCTTTATCAGCAACCTTTCCCTTTAATTTCTGATCCTTTAGTAGGATAGGAGTACTGGTACTGCACTCCTTTCCTGAATCAGAATTTCCAACCACCTGGAATCCAGCTGAGATGAATACACCCTTTTGCTTTGGGTCTATCTTTAGCTTGGACTCAGCCACTTTCTTGGAAGTTTTTCTGGTTGCCTTAGCTCTGTTTCTTCTGGCTTTGGTGGTCAGGTTTTGATCATCATTGGCAGGGGAGGGCATAATTACCTGGTTCTTCCCTGTGATGGTCTCTATAGTTGCATCATTCTTTGACTCATGAGAAGGTGGGTCAGCAGATGGAACCTCTTGCTCTTCAGTACCACACCTTGGTTGTCTTATAGACTCATAAGAGTGTGGTGGAGCAATTTCATTGGTTCCCAACCCACCTTTGTTTTGGTAACAAAGCTTTGAGTGAGAGGATGATGCAAGAATGGCTTGGAAGTTTTGCTCAGAAATAGCATACTTCCTGGCTTGAGCCTCAGCAGTGACAAGCTGGGCTTGAGCCTCAGTCAATTTGGATATTAAATCCTTTATTTGAGTCTTATAGTTTGTACGTTCATGTTTTAATAGGGACACAGTTTTCTCTAACTCCTCAATTTTTCTTTGGTAGTCAGATTCAGCCCTTTTAAAGTCAGATTTTAAAACATTTAAAGACTCAATATCAGATTTAATTTCCATATTGTAGTCCTAATACAGTTTAACCTTAGCAATACAAGCAGGAGTACAGAGATGTTCATATACCTTGTTTTCATCTATCCCGGCCATGAGTGCTTGAGCAGGAGTCACATCCTGTACCATGAAGCTCCATTCAACTTCTTGAGCCATTGCAGCAGTCTTTGTTGACTTTCCGGTGGGCTTTGGTGTAGAGGGATGTGTGGAGGCCTGTGGGGTTCCCGGGTTGGACTTGGGAGCCTTGCATTCCCTTGCAAAATGACCAAGTTAGTTAAAGTTGTAACATTTGGCCTTGGTTTTGTCAAACCCAAATTTGCTGTTGATTGGGTTCTGAGGAAATTGCCTTCCAGTTCTCTTAAAGAACTTCTTTGCTCTGTAGGTTAGAAGAACCATTTGTTGGACTATGTCCACGTATTCCACGTCATCCGGGCTAAAACACTCTAGATCATCAAAGCAGTATTGATAGTCATTTGAGTGTCCACTTCCTGAGACAAAAGCACAGCTGTCCTGAAAGAGCTTTGCTGAGCTTGTTGAGACCTTGGAGTCTCAGGAAATGTGATGTAAGGCCCAGAAGAACAAGATGGCTGCTGGGTGTATGTCAGGTATTGCTGAGACTGGGAGATTCTTGAGCCTTCAGCAACCATTAAAGCGTTGCTAGCAGGAAGACTCAAGGGTCTGCTTGTCTGATGACCCCTCTTACTTTCCATTTCCAAACGGTATCCATCAAGGATCCCATAGAGTTCGGTCATGGTGAGTGTATTCAGATTCTCTGTTCTCTTGATAGAGACACAATAGAATGTCCACTCATTGGGTAGAGCACTCATGAACTTTCTTGTAAGGTCTCTGAGTTCATGAGTAATTCCCACAGATTGAAGGGAAGAAATGAGATCCATGTACCTAAAATATTGCTGGCTAAGAGTTTCTTCAGCAACATAGGTGAAGTTCTCGAACTGCTGCTTCAGTTAGTCCTTCTTGGAGTCATTTGAGCTTGAGTACATTTGAGCAAGCGCATCAAAGAGTTCTTTGGCAGACTTACAATGCTCAAACCCCACCATGATGGAGTTTGGAATTGCAGTCATAAGAACAGTCATAGCATTGCTGTCTATGTCAAGCTTCTCCTGTCTTCATCAGAATAATCTTCAACGGCTTTCTCAATCATGGCACCATTTCCACCAGCTACTTTTGGCTTATACGGGCCATTGACAATGGATTGCCACATCTTGCTGTCTTGATACCTGATGAAGCCTTCCATTCTTCTGCTCCAAGACCTGAAGTTCTCAGGGGTGATGATTGGTGCTTTGGTCATCGTCCCCATCTCTACTTCAGATTTGTTGAGGGCCATTTTGAGTGAGGAATAAGGAGGAGTGAAAAACAAGTTGATTAGGATGGTAAGATCTCACAATCAAGAGCCTAAAAAGCTCTGATACCAATTGCAGGATCGGGTTTGTCACTTAAACACTTGTATTTCTCTCAAAATCACTTATGGAAACACTCAAATCAGATGAAGTAATGTCTTTTACAAGAGTTGATAATAATATAATAAGTAGCAAAGGAACAAGCAGAAATAAATTATCAAGGCACTTGTATATATTACTTCTCAACTCAAGATATTACAAGACTCTTACAAGCATGAAACAAGAGTTACAATGAGAAACTATATATACTAGATCCTACAGCCGGATATACTTTGATACCAGCTGGAAACCTAAGACTAAAGCATATACTACAATGCTAAAGTTAAGGTATCTTAGATAAAGTATTATCTAAGATATGGTAGTCATGACATGTCCATGACTTACCTTTTGTCACCAACCAAAGATGGCAACTGTACTAATATAAAAAGGTAAACAGTGGATTAAAGTATGGTCAACTACATGGCTTTTGAGAAAACGCCATGCAGTATCTCAGAGATTTGCAGCGGAGTGTCAGAGAGACCATACTTATGTCCACTGGATAATAGGAGTGTCTTCTGAAGGTTAGTTGGCTTCGGAAGAACAAGTTCTTCCAAAGCCACTTATACTTCGGAAGAGGCTTCTATACTTCCGAGGCTTTAAGGACTTCTGTACTTCGGAAGTTGACTTCAGATCTTTCTTTCTAAGTCTTGATCTTCGGAAGTACGTTCTTTGTCTTCGGAAGTTGGAGTTTTCCTTCGGAAGTGAGTTTTACACTTTGTCTTCGGAAGAGCTCCTTCTTCCTTCGGAAGTTCCATACTTAGCTTCGGAAGTCCTTTGTTTGTTGTACCAAAATCTTCTAAGTGACTTGGTTTTGGTTGCACCAGCCTTTCTAGATCCAACATGTTTAATTAAACACATGTGGTTAACCCTTTTGACTTAACATTCAAGATTGTCATGAATTTTATAAACCTATCAAACTTATTTTAAGTTAGTAAGAAAATTATAAGAATCTCAAATAAATAAAGTGAATATTGATAATTAAAATCTATAAAGAAAATTATCAATAAAAGGGTTAAAAACCTAGGTACAACTTGTTAAATTCAGTTTATTGTGATACTAACTATGATTGTGGGAACAAACATTGAAAAACTGTTTAGAATATCAAGAGATATAGTTCTGTAAATTTTGATGCCATTTTTATAAGTAAAATAATTTATATAAATTATCTAAGTATTTAAAAGAAAAATCCATACTAGAAGAACCAAACCTGGAAAATGTGTGGAAAAATTATATATTGATTATTATAATTTATAAGACTTACTGAAAACGTTTCGTGGCCTAACTCAAAGATATGTTCAAGTTATGAATTTTTAAATGTTCTGCTAACTAAAAATCGGGAAAAATACTTAAGCGGTGAAATAAATTATGAGAAATTTACAGATATATGAAAATTAGAATAGAACAGTCTGTATAAAAATAAGAATTTTTGGACATATTCTGATATTTTTACTGAATATTGGTAAAATGATAAAAATCATGAAAATTGACTCTGCTATGATTTGGGATATGAGAAAATTTTGAGAAACTATAAAAATTATGTCAAGTACTCTGACCAAATTTGAGAATTTTTAGAGGCCGAAGGTATTTCTAATAAATTATTCAAATAATGTAAAAATTATAGAAAATAAGCTTAAATTAATAGTGAAATGAAATTTTACTATATTATGTCTAATATTAGGACCCACATACTGTAAAAATTTCGTGATGTATTCCTTAATATGATTTTTGAAATAAAATTTTATAAATTGAGGTGCTAAAAATGTTAAAGAAAAGATATTTTTCTAAACTATAAATATTTTTGTTTATAGGTTATCATTGGGAGTAAGAGGTGAGATTCATAGCCCCATTTTATTTTTATAAACTTTTGGGGGAAAAAGCATACTATTGATTTTTATGATTGATGCAAATTTTGAGATATACTGTCATTTATGTTACAACCATTAATTCGGATGTGGAACCGTTAGATAATATTGGTAGCGCTACTTAGGAAAATATTTCCTGCACCAATAGGATGAGTGTTGTGATGCTATATTATCTGATTTATGAATTATGTTATGACAGTTATGAATGATCTGTTTATTAAGTAAGGTTTGGTTGTAACTGATGCATCAAAAATATTTGTTTATGATAAACCTGTGAACTCACCAACTTTATATTGACTATTTTAAGTATGCTTTTTCAGGAATTCATCATGACTAACAGTTTAATGTTCTCTTTTGATGTATATAATGGCTGGGGAGAGATAATGGGGAAAGTTTGTGTGAATCTGACAGTTAACCTCTATGACCTCAGTGTATCGGTGGATGCTCATTTCCATCGTCTCTGAAGATGTAGCTGTTAGATCTTTATGATGTAATAGGATTATAATTAGATCAAATTTTGACTATCATGATTTAATGTAATCCTAACCTTATTATTATCCTATGAAGTATGTTATGTTATGTTTGATATATGTTGCTGTGCTATCTGATAAAACTCTGTTAATCAATGAGTTCTGAAACAAACAAGTCACACCCTAAGAATTCCATGCTTCCGCCGGGATGTGACATAACCGCCCCGTGCCATCCTCAACAACTTTACCTGCCAACTGAAAAATGCATAAAAAGTCAGTATTGCTGAATGAGTTCTAGTTTTATAAAGACATTGCATTACCTTCCATTCGTTAAAACACTTTCATTACCATCGTATGTGATCACACATCATACATATATCAAGATAACAATTATTATCTTCATCATCATTCATTTCATACATTTCGCACGTTTCGCACATATCGCACGTATGGAGTGGTTAATAGGACAGACTCCCCCTGTGTGTGTGAATTCTTATGGGTTAGCCAAGATCGCACGCTGTATAACACACAGTAATTAGGATATTGCACGTATTGGAGCAGTCACCAAGACTGAACTCTTACTGTGTGTACGAACCCTTATGAGTAGCCAAAATCACACGCTATAGACACACACAGTTGAGGTTACGACTCTCAATGAGTTGTGAACCTCCCTTCATATGCTTGCAAGGCTTTTCATTCGTTCGTTCATTATGTTCCACTTTCATTATCTTAAATCTTTCACTTTGTTAAGATAATACTTTACGTTCATTAACAATATCACACCCCATAAAGTCACATCATCATATATAATAGGGAACATAACAGAACATAACATGCAATCATACATAATCATCATACATCATCATTCACACATCAATCATGCATAACATCATACTTAACATCATCATCATCATCAAATCATCATCTTATATCATTCAAGCCCATCACATCATCTATGACCTCAAAAGTCAACTTACATGAACCCCCGGAAACCTCCCAAGTCAAAACCTACATATGTATTTTCCCCAAAACTCAAAAAATAAACTGTCTTCATCCGCATTTCCTATTGTTCATCCGCATTTCCTATTGTTCATCCGCATTTCCTATTGTTCATCCGCATTTCTTATTGTTCATCCGCATTTCTTATTGTTCATCCGCATTTCTTATTGTTCATCCGCATTTCTTATTGTTCATCCGCATTTCTTATTGTTCATCCGTATTTCTTATTGTTCATCCGCATTTCTTATTGTTCATCCGCATTTCTTGTTGTTCATCCGCATTTCTTCCACTCTTCCACATTTGCCAATGTGTAAGAGCAGAACTTGTCCGCATCACTTCTGGTCTTCCGCATTTGTTAATGTGGAAGAACAAAACAGTTCTTTTCCCGCACACTCTTCATCCGCATGAGGAACACTTAGGCAGTTATTTATGGTTGGGCGTATGAACTATTGTTTGGGTGCATGAGCAGCCTAAGACACACTTAACATCATAATTCGGTCCCCAAACACCATCTATCATGTTCTAAGCTTAAATCATACATTCTAAGCCTTAAAAACATGTCCATAACAACAATAAACACATACATAGCCCAAAATCAAATCCCACCGCAACATACACACATACATACATACGGGTATAAAACCCAACTTTATAAAATATTCATACATGCATTTCCAGCCCTAAAATAGTTAAAAACATGTAAAAAGGGGGGGTCCTAGAACTCACCTTAGCCGCCTCTTCGGGTAATACTTCCTTCAAACCCGTTGCTACAGGTTCAACACCTAAAACCCACCAAAAACACACACCCGAACACACACAAACATTCATAAGCACACAACCGAGGCTAAGGCCAGTTAAGAACATCATAAACACACGAATTCTTACCTTGAATTTGAAGTTTTCCGCTCTTGTTCTTTTTCAAAACCCGAGATTCTTCTGCTCTTTTCTTTCTCTAAGAAAACAGCCGAATGATGTGAGTGTAGGCAAACAACATGGGCGGCCATCACCTTTTACACCCACTTTTCAAACATTTTCTCCTTTTGACACTTTTAACCCTTCAACTTGGGTTAAATAATTTTTCTTTATTTTTCTTCACTTTATTCTTTTGTTTGAGCCTAAAAAAATAACCGAGTGTTACAAGTCTACCCCCTTATATAGGTTTCGTCCCCGAAACCTGTTATTCCTTAAACAATCATGGGTAATGTTGTCTCATCTCTTCTTCAGTCTCCCATGTAGACTCAGATTCCTTTCTGTGCTTTCACTGTACACACACAAGAGGATCCATTTTATTCCTTAACCGCTTCTCTTTACGATCAATGATCGCCACTGGTTGCTCCACATAATTGAGCCGTTCATCTACGTCGATATCTTCTACTGGTACAATCATATCCTCGTCTGCTAATCACTTTCTCAGATGCGATACATGGAATATCGAGTGAATTCCACTTAACTCTTTTGGTAACTCTAACCTATAGACCACCTCTCCTACTCGAGCAATAATTCAGAAAGGCCCTATGTATTTCGGCTGAATATGGTGCACTTCATCCCGTATAGATAGTGCCTCCATATCTTTAACGCAAAGACCACGGCTGCTAGCTCCAAGTCGGGAGTGGGATAATTGACCTCATGAACTTTCAACTGTCGGGATGCATAGGCTATAACCTTTCCTCTCTGCATCAACACGCATCCCATCCCCGAGTAGGAAGCATCGGAATAAACCACCAAATCTTCGCTTCCACCTTTGCCGGGTCCGCCATAATCCCACCGGGATTCACTACATGACCCAAAAACTGAACCTCGCGCAACCAGAATGCGCACTTGGAGAATTTAGCATACAACCTCTCCCTTCTCAACGTCTCCAACACCTCTCGAATGTGACCGGCATGCTCATCCTCACTCTTGGAATAAATCAAGATATCATCAGTAAACACAATCGCTGATTTATCCAACATCGGCCGACACACTCGATTCATCAGATCCATAAAAGCAGCTGGCGCGTTAGTTAAACCAAAAGACATAACGAGAAACTCGTAGTGTCCATAACACGTGTGAAAAGCTGTTTTAGGAATATCCTTCTCTTTTACATTCAACTAATGGTAACCAGATCGAAGGTCTATCCTCGAGAACCAACTGGCACCCTAAAGCTTATCAAAGAGATCATCAATTCTCGGTAACGGGTACCGATTCTTCACCGTCAACTTGGCCAGCTCACGGTAGTCTATACACATTCTCATACTACCGTATTTCTTCTTCACGAATAAGACCGGAGCACCCCAAGGAGAGATACTCAGTCTAATGAACCCTTTATCAACCAGCTCTTGCAATTGCTCCATCAACTCTTTCATCAAGTGTGCATTTATGATTAATGTGATTTCCTCAAATATTTATTTTGTCTATTATAACTTATATGTGTGCTTCATGATCTATAGACAAATTTGTGCAGATAAATACTGTACATTAATGGTTTATTTAAGTCATTTTGGTTTTACGTTTAATGTTTTATATTGAAACTTTAGTATGACTGTTGGGGGTCTCGGATTAACATTAATTCGAATGACTGTAACTATTTGCTATAAGTTTCAATATGAAACCTGATGAGTGTCTAACTTGGCCAAACTTATGTATACTCATCAAAATGATCACTCGGCCAAGTGGGAGAATGTTAGAAATAACCCGTAATATGTGGCCTACGGATCATTTAAATAAGTTTCACCAAATGACATAATTAGTCCCTAATAGTATAAGGGGGTTATTTGATAGAAATACCCCATAATTATAATTAGGGTTTCCCCTTAGATGTTATAAATAGAGAAGTAAGAAGATAACAAAAACACACCAATAATTTTTCTCTCAAGATCATCCATCGATCCCTCTAAACATCATAACGGGAACGAATCTCAAGATCATGGCTTCATCATCTTCATCAAAGATCTCTATTCCCACAAGTAAGTTTTAATTATTTTGATGTTAAGTTTATATTTGAGATTGAATAAACATGATTAGAGTCTCATGTTTTCATCTATGTTTCAAGATATAATCAACATGGACATATTAGCTGTCTTCAGAACTTGTTTTCCTTTAGGAACTTGTTGAATTCATAAGAGGTATATTCTCCTCCATTATCAGACCGATCATCTTGATATTAAACCCTGTTTCACGTTCTACATCGAGTTTAAATTCCTTGAATTTGGTCTGTGCTTCAGCCTTATCCTTCATGAATGCAACCCACAAAAACCGGGTAGGATCATCAATAAAAGTGATCATATATTCTTTCCCGCTAAGCGACTTTTGTCTTACTGGTACAAACACATCCGTATGCACTAATTCAAGTAGCTCGCTCGTCTTTTGTTTCGACCTATTAAAAGGTTGCTGATGCGATTATCCATATTGGCATCCTGCACAAACAAAGTTATTAATGACTTTTAAATTGGGAAGGCCACTTATAATTTTGTTTTTGGCCGTTAACGAGAGTTTCTAATATGCAACAAACATGCCCCAGACGAAGATACCACAGATCTGAACCGCTGATCTCTTTAGTCTTGTCCACGTAAGCAAATTCAGCTGAAAGTAGATAAATCATCTCTCGTTTGCGTCCTTCCAAAACAGGTGTAGAGTTGGTCTCAAATTTATCTCAGACTTGAACTGTTTTGGGGCCAAATAGAACATATTTTCCACCTTCTGTGAGTTGGGGTACATAAATTATATTCTTCTTGACTCCTGGAACATGATATACTTGCTCCAGTTCTAACCCTGTTTTCCCGCTAAGATAACGTCCCCGGTGTTGGAGATCGGGTGTCTTGAATTATCAGTGATCACCACGACTCGATCTCCTATGTACTTCTTGGAATTAGAGAGCCGTTTCTTGTCTCTAGTTAGGTGATTCGAACACACTGAGTCGACAATCCACTCATCTAGATTATTTGATTGGGATTCAATAGTTGTAGTAAACGCATTGACTTGTTCACTTTGAGCTATATACGCCTCAGTATCCCAACCTAGCTTGTTGGTGTTCACTTTCAGCACTATTCCCTTCATCTTGATGTTTGGAACGACAATCTTTTGCATTTAAACGGAAAACGTTTTGAATTGGTTTTTGGTTTTCTTTCACTGTCTTGATCCTGTCCTCTATTCTTCTTATCCAAACCATTCTTTCTTGTCTTCCAATCAGGTTTTCCTTGCTGTCTTTCGGTTCTGCTTTTGTCTTTGGTTCGATCAACATAAAGTGCTTCTAATGCGGTTTTAACTGTCACACCAGCTATCTGTTTGACAAGAGCGCGCTTCTTGGCTACACAACAGATTTTCAAATTCTGTTAATGTAGGCTGAGTTGGCCAGCCCTGAATAGCAGTAAAAATAAAACTACGGTATTCTGTTCTTAGACCGTGAATGAGGATACGCTTCATCCTTTACTTTTCGGATAAACTGGGATACGCCCGGATCGCCTTGAGACAACGACATCAGCTCGCTTTCGAGCAATTGGAGTCTCAGCTCCTCCAACAATCTCCCACAAATCTTGCCCTGTAAGATACGATTTCATACAGGTTGACCAGCTGGAATAGTTTGAGTGGTTTAGTTTTTAAAACACCACCAATTGTTTGAAGATCTTCCATTGCTGTGATTAATTCGCAGGTTCAGTCTGCTGTTTGGTTGTATCAATCAGTTTTTGGACTTCTTGCCTTTTTGCTATGATTGATTAACCCTGCCCAGGAGCTTTGATTGACTATTGCTCTGATACCAGTTGTTAAACTGGGATATCAAGAAAGCAGAATAATACCAACAAATAATTCACTTGAACTAATTGAAAACTGAGATTAGTAACCCTGATATGCTTTAAATACTAAACAAAAACCTTATCATCTGCTCATATTTTGAAATAGGATTTAAAAAAAAAAACAAACTAAACTTATCTAAACATAATAGATAAACATCACAATAATAATTAAACCTAATTACATTTATTTGTCACTTTCTACCCTAAACTTTAGATCTCCTCCAAACCACCCCTTGAGATCAAACCGAACCACCATTATTCAGCTGATCACTAATCAGGGTCGGTATTGTTTTGTTTTTCACAGAGGTTGTATGTATAAATCTTAATTTTTACTCTTTCAACAGTGTCTCTTCTGGTCCCTTCAGTTTAATACGCTGCACAGTATGATATCCATTAATCTTTCATTGTAATATTAGTTTCAGTGGGTTGTATGTAAACCTTACACAATGCCCTGGCCTGCCAATAGGTCATTCAGGGTTCGGGTCGAAATAGTCTATTTCTTTAATTGGTTCGGGTCAAAACGAGCATCTTTAGCAACTCTATCTAATAATTATTGTGTAACAGAATCCATCAACCAGGGACTTCCATAGTAATAAGATAATAGCATAGGGCACAAGGACAACAGCATCAGTTAAGATTCAGTCTAAAAAGCAGCTGAAATCTAGTAAGTAAAGACTAAGAAAGAATAACTGATCAATGATCAGAAGAGAAGTTATGGGGAAAAAAAGATGAATATTTTGTGAATCTTTTATATACAGCACATGCATAAGTTTGATGTGCAGAAAATTGGATTTTTTTAACATTTTTATTAGAGTTGAACATTTTTGGGTTCAAGCGATTGTGTGTATTTCAAGGGACCTGAACCAACACCTTGATCAGGTCAATTCCAGGCCTATCCCGGTTCTGGACAGGTTTTTAACCGTCGTTAGTCGGGTCTTTTATATAAACAGCATAATATATTTTATCACTGAGTATTAATATATTGCAAGGACAACAAGGGGAAATTGTAATAGAAGCAAATGAAAGAAGTGTTGTTGAACCTTTTTGAAGTTGAACCCTTCTGATATTCCAATTTCCATCCACTTGCAAGGTTAATTGTAACTCCTTTTATTTTGTTATCTCCTGATGAACACATTCTGGGGATCTTAATCACATGGTTAGAGAAGGGTATTGGGGTTGAAATCTGCCCTTCTTTTGGGAGAAAGCTTTAAATTTAGACAATTCCCATATTGCTGAAAAGAAAGAAGAAAAAAATAAAATGTAATACATTAAGTATTATTATATACAAAAGACTTGACCAAAATTTATTAACAGAAATCATACATACTTGATCTAGGCTCGGAAAAGTTATCGATATATTCGTTAAATAGGTGGTACTCTCCGGTTATAATTCCTTGATAAGAAAGGAGATCTCCACCAATGATTTCATTCCAAGACTTGTAATAACCCAATACATCTTCTTCTTCTTTTTCTTCCTCATACACAAGACCAATCCCACACTCCTTTATATCATCATCCAATCGAACTAATACAGTTATAGTAACATGGTCATCAGCTTTCATCTCACTGGGCCCAAACATCCAATGGCTTAACCAACTTAAACAACACTTTTCTTCTAAATTGACACTTTCAAGACAATGATAATAATACCATGTGAGGTTTTTTGTAACATTACTAATTTTGATAACCGGCAAGCCAAGAATCGTATTTGATAATTCAGTCTTATCCAAGGTACAACAAAAATTCAACCCTTTGAGCTTCTTAGGAGATGATGGGATGGTAAGTGATATTGATGGGCCCTCGTTTCTAAAACTAATAAAATCAGGCATTCCTTCTCCTAAATAAATTGTGCTGAATATTCCAAATTCATAATACAACAACTGCCAAACATATACAACACTGATTAATCATGTCAGTATTCAATACACATGTATATTCACACAACAAGAGATAATTAGTCAATTAGAACAAACCTGGGTTGGAATTAATTTAGATGAATCTTCATCTATATTATATATATTCAAGTGCCTTCCTTTAGTTACGTCAAAATCTGTCCACCCCAAACTATGTAATACTCTATCCTCAACACCTGTTATATCTTGGATTTTAATTATGCCATCAATTTCTAATGGTGAATTATATACACTAAAACTAGGTATAAATAAATGGATTGTGGATGATTCTGGATCAAATTTAAGATGTCTTAGCGATCCACTAAAAGAATCAATAAATAGTTTTCTTAGCGTACGTGGAGGATACTCGACTGATCTCAACCTATTACAGAATTGCATACTAAGTTTCTTAAGCCAAGGAAGGGTTCTCACACAACTAGGCATTGAAACAATTTGATTTTCATCTAAATATAACTTCTCTATCATGGCTAGGCGACTAAAGTCCTTGGGAAAGGATTCGTTGCTCAAATTACAATTTGCGAGTGACAAAATTCTCAATGAGCTCGGTAATGCAGATGCAATGTGCTTCAAATCATTTGGTATGGCCACCATTTGAGATTCACAGAAACTACAACCATCTAACAATAGTGTTTTAACCTTCTTTAACATCCGCATGGACATTGGAAGCCTTTTAAGCTTGCAACAGTAACTTAGATCAATGTAGACAAGTTCAACACTTTGCTCAATTGATTCACTCACCTCAACCAAACTTGTACACTTTCTAACTATTAACCTTTCAAGTGCAGGGAATTCGTAAAAACCACCAACACTATGAAGTTGTTCGCAAAAACTAAGATCAAGAATCTTCAATGATCCAAGCAATGGCTTGTCATTTGAGCTTGAGCCAATAAACCCCTAAGGTAAAGATATGTCAAAATAAGTAAATGAATGCATCTGCTCATGATGAAAGAAAAATAAGAGTTGTTGTGTGTGAGCGTGGTGATCAAGAGTCATCACTCATTATAGATAACTGATATTTACATGAGAGCTACAAATTTCAGGTTAAGATATTTACTAAGAAAATCTCTGTGCTTAACTGGTTTCGTGACTAAGAACTTAGTGTGACATTAAATCATCTGATTATGATTTCATGTAGGCATAAGAATTATTACCAATCTCATACCCAAAATATCTAAAATCATTACCTTTTGCCTTTTTGCTGGTGGCTGTGGATTATTATTTGACATGTCAAAATATTCAATATTACTATAGGACATGTCAAGAACAACCACATTCTCCATTGGTAAGTCTAAGGGTATAGACTTCAAAGGTGACCCATGCATACACAACCATCTTAATTCTTCTGGAAAATGCTTGAAACACCCATCTAGTTGCACATAATTGAGTTGTAGTAGCTTTAGATTATCCATCTGACTGAATGACTCTGTTTTTAGCTCAAATGGTCTGCATGACTTTGATTTGTCAAGCATTCTCATGTCTAAGGCAAGGCCTAGAAGATTCCCCTTACCCTAGAAAGAAAGTAATTGAATGCAATAAGAAATAATAAATGGTATATATAGACAATAAAAATACTTAAAACATGCATAACTACTAAAACTACATGGCCTCTTACTTTTTTATGTTTTAGAACATTGAATGACTCCTTGTGACACCATAGCAGACTACGCTTCCATGGCTTATCCGGTGATTCTTGACGTACTAAATCTCTTCCCATCTCTTGAACTAACTGATGCATGATCAACTCATTATCCCACCCAATAGAAAGAAGGCATTTGTCAATGAGAGTTGTGATCCCAGATCTTGTGTCTATATTACACGCATTCAATATTGTTTCAGTCAGATCTTTATCTATACCCACAAAAAAACACGCAATATGCTTAAACAACACCTTATTATTATTTAATTGCAAAGAGTCAAAGCTCATCTTTAATGCCTTGTTGATACGGGAATGAGGTTCTTCCTTTAACACTTTTATGTAGTTTTCCCAATAAGATACATTTTTCTTATGCAGAGACCCGCCCAAGACTTCAAGAGCCAACGGATGTCCTTCACAATATTTCACAAGCTCTTTTGAGACATCTTCATAACCTACCTTGGGCTCTTGGCTGTTGAATGCATGAATACATAAAAGCTTTAGTGAACTAAGGTAACCTAAGCCATCAAGTGATACCTGACTATGATTGTGATGCACTTGTGAACTAAATAAAGCACAACTTTCTGTTAAAGAAGCATCCCTAGTTGTAATTATGATTTTACTTCCCGGATGTAAACCTTTGTTTCCTAGTAAAGCATTCAGTTGGTCAAGACTACCAATATCATCAAGCACTATAAACACCTTTTTACGGGCAAGCACATGCTCAATCTTAGAGGTGTACTCGATGACATCATTAACTTGTAATGGGAATTTTTTTGAAATGTCCCGATGAAGTTGCTTTTGTAATTCGAGCAATCCATTATAGCGTTCTTCACATCTTATATTGATACCTTCAATAAAGCTACTTTTGTCGAATTTACTAGAGTGTAACCCAAAAACATATCGAGCCAAAGATGTTTTCCCAATTCCACCAATACCTACAATTGTGAGAATGTCGGCGGTATGACAAGATCCATCAGTCAACCAAGAACCAATGAACTCAATGTCGTAGTCCATCCCAATTAGACGTGGCAGGGTATTACTTAAGGGTACACGTAATCTATGATGGATCTCGGTAACAACTTCTTTAATAAAATCCGTCTGTTTCCTGAAATTATTATCAGTGAGAAATCAGTTGCTACTTAGATTTATAGATATTAAAAATTGAAGTTCCAAACATATTAAAAATCTACAAACTTTATTTAGTTTGGTAACAAACTTTTAAACAGATTGTAACAGAAGATGGTGGATTTACCTGTCCTTTACATCTTTTCCTTTTAAATCAGCAACTTCTGTGAGTGCCTTCTTCCATAACTCCAACTTTAGAGCCCACTGATTTATTTTCTCTACATCTGTTTCTGCCTCCATCTTCTGTTTATGCTTCGCCATCGCTTCCCCGAAACTGCTTTGTTGCTTCCTGACATCGGTCGGCTCAACATCATAGAAGATTGGGATAACGATTTGCTTACGAGTCCTCTTTTGCTCAAGTATTAATACCAATTCGTCTAGGCACCAGGTGGAAGAAGCATAATTCTTGGACAAGACGATGACAGAAGCCCTGGATGATCGAATCGCACTCTCGAGTTCAGGTTTCAATGGCTCTCCGGTTTCAATCTCTTCATCATCCAAAAACGTGATAATTCCCGCGTCGAGAAGGTTGTTGTAGAGGTGATCGGTGAAACGATTACGAGTGTCAGCACCTCTAAAACTTAAAAATACGTCATAAACATATATATGATCATGATCATGAGTTGATGATGAAGAAGATGAGGATTCTGGTAAAAGTTCAGTGAGTATAACCATGATTATTCGAAGCTTGAGTGATTTGAGTGAGGAGATGAGGAGGGACTGGTTTTCATTGTTTAAAGGTTTCAAGTAAATAAAGTCTAATACAATAAGATGCTTATGAAATGGAATCCACTGTTAATCAACTTCTTTTAATATTGGTGGAACCTACATGAAATTTCAGATTACATACACTACATAAAATTGAATTTGTGTGATTATGATTTGTTATAAAAGTTTATATATAACTAAAAAAATAAATCAAATTAACAATAAAGTATACTTTTACAATTATAAGTATGATAAATTAAGAAAACTAAAAGAACTCATTTACTTTTATAGATGATTTCATTTGATTTTTGTACATTTATTTTATTAATAATAAATGTAATATATAATAGATATCTTATTACGTTAAGGAAGTTGATGAATTATTGGAAGCTAGGTGAAGAGACGTGGAATTTGTCCTCATAATCTATAAAATGCGAAAGGTTTTACTTTTGTGGAATTTCCTTCAACTTTCGGTGATTGAAAATTCTAAGGGGTGGAGTTTTCACATTAATGATTAATGGTTGTATACTGATTGCTTTCCCAATTTTTTTTATTTGATACTTAAAATGAGGCTTTTTAATATTGATATTATTCCTTGATGGTCTAAAGCAAAAGCACCACCATAAAAGTAATAATTAATAGTTAAAATAGAGGCTTTTGAAAATGAAATAATCTTTCGTTCGTTTGATGGCATAAAAAGCAAAAGCACAACCGATGCAAAACACGATTTCTATTATAAATACAGACCTTTTATGTAGGTTTTGGTATTCATGGGTTTTAAGATTTGCTGATTGTGTATATAAACTAGAAATTAAAAACCGCTTGTTGCCGTGAGTTTCTTTTGGGTTTGGTATTTTACGAGATTGTGATTCCCGCATTGCTACGAGTAAAAAAAGACTATGTTAAATAACGAAAGATTAATGGTCTCAGACGGAATCCTTAGAAAAACAACAGATAAAAAATAGATTAAATATTTTTTTAAGATTATTAAAAAATTACGTTATATATTTTGTACTCTTATATTTCTATAAACATTCTTCACCTATTTGTTGTTAGTTGATAAGATTATAATAGCATCCAAATTTATATAATGTTAATTATATATTAGATATTTTCTTTTTTTAACAAATAAGTAAGATTTGTTTATTTATTTTTATATAAGTGCATTAATAGAAATGTATATTTAATGGATAGAGAGTTTTTTATGGTGAGAAAAGAGTAGGTGGAAAAGGTCAATTCTAGAACTTTTGTGGTTAATTTTAGGGTAATTTTATAAAATAGTAATCAAGTTTTAAAATTGTTCTAATTAGGTCACTCATAAAGCTTTTTGTTCCAATCAGGTCACTTGTAAAATTTTTATCCCAAACAGATCACTAAAGTTTCAGGATCGTTCTAACTAGGTCATTCATAAATTGCAAAAAAATTTAAAAAAAATTGAAGTTTTTTTAAAAATTAACAATGTTTATAAAAAACTGAATTATTTTAAAAAATTGTGAATTATTTAAAACAATTAAAAAATATGAGTGACCTGATTATAACACTCTTAAAATTATAATGATCTGACTGAAACAAATAAAAGTATTAGTGACCCAATTGAAACACTTTTAAAACTTCAGTTACCTAATTAAAACAAATAAAAACATGAATGACCTAATTAGAACGCTATTAAAACTTGCTTACTATTCTGTGAAATTTTCCCTTAATTTTAAAAGTATTAAATTTTCCCTACACAAATCGACTAAAGTTTTAATAAATATTATAATATATGATATATGAATTACTTGTTGTAACCCTAATTATTTGAATTGCATAATGTAAGAATTTTTAGGGTGTTTTTGATCTAGAGGATTTGGCAATTTATGGTGTATAATTTTATATAACAATATCATACTCGTACTATAAATAATAGATGTTGTATGATGGTTTTGAACTAAACAATTTAATAGTATTTTGAACTTGAGCGATATGATTTTATGATAGTTTTGAGATAGGCAATTTTAATGTTTTTAAGATGGACAATTTATGATATTTATGACCTATGTGATTTATGATGTTTATAACCCGGACAATTCTAGATTAGTTTATGGTATATAAAACGTAATATTTTTTCTTTTTTTTATATAGTAGTATCATACTCATGTTAAGGATAAACAAACGCTTGTAATTATGATATAAGTTTTAAAAAATATATTATCATTTAAAAAATTATTAACATTTTAAAAAGATAGGGGAATATACATGTGACTTGTATGTGCATGCTTGTAGTTGTATTTCTCTATTCTATCCTTTAAGTGTATCTAATTTGCAATTATTTACTGAAGTATTATCGAATAAAACTCAACCGTAAAACACTTTTATGGTTTGAGGTGTTTTCCTACACTTTCTAATTCTTTGTTCTACTTAACCTAACCTTTTACTATATTTAACAACATATACTATCTTTTCGCAGCATGAGTTTTTGTTATGATTCACCCAATCTTCTTCCTGGAAAGTACTTGATTCCATCAACTATGCTATTGAAATTTAAATAAATAAGGGTTATTGGATTTTAATAATCCTAACTTTCATTTATTGGCGGAGATTAATCCCAACTCAAGAAATATTTACAGACACTCCTAACTTTGATCTTATTTTCCTTCAACAATCCCTTATTAACAGAAAATTAACGCTCGTTAGTTTTTTTGATGAAATGGGGCTAACTTTGAGCCATTTTTTAACTCCTCCGCCGTCCAACCTCTATTAGGTCCTTTTTTAAGTGTCTAGCATCCATCGTCATTTGAAATCTACCTTTAACGAGTCAAGTGGTTCAAACAGAAAGTGAAGATTGACGGGTTTTAGGTTGCAGAAGTTTTAGATTGACAGACCCAACAATTGATTTCAACTTCCTGCTTAGTGTTTTGGTCTTATAAGTAGTTCACGTTATCAAAAAACTAACGGTGTTAACTCTCAGTTAGTAAGGGATCGTTGCAGAAAAATAAGCTTAAAGTTAGGAGCATCTATAAACATTTGTTGAATTGAGATTATTTCTTACCAATATATAAAAGTTGGAATTATTAAAATCCAATAACCCGATAAATAAAATAAAAAAGAACGGAAAAAGAAAAAGGAGACAGATACTCGTTACTAGTTACGCAAGTCAGCACAACCCACAACCCTATCAACTTCAGTTTCGTTTAAAACAAACATTAGTTTTCAAAAAAATTTATATATTATATATTTCTAAATATCAAGTTGAATTTACAATTATATATCTATATAAAATGAGAACCTTAGCTACATGGAACTTTTTGCTTTTTTGTTTTAACACACAAGTTTATTTTTTTACATAATGACCCCATGCCATTCATATTTGTATCTTTTAATGTATGTATTTAATAATAACTTATGTATTATGGTTTCATTTTTGGTGAAACAACATTAGTAGAGAAACACTCAATATCCGACGCAACGTATGGACGGCATTTCCTAGTTTATATAAAATGAAAACCTTAGCTACATGGAGCTTTTATGCTCTTTGGTTTTAACACAAAAATTTAGTTTTTTGCATAATGGCCCATTACATCTATATTTGTATCTTTTGATGTATACCATTTTATAAATCTTTATGTACTATGATTTCATTTTAGGAGCAATAACAGTAAACAAACACTTAAATCTCCGATGCAACGCGCGGATGACATTTTCTAGTTTTCTTAAATTAAAAGATTGACGATACGTATAATGTGAAGTCGGTGAAAATATTTTATTCATAAATGTTTAAACAAATGGATTTCTTAGTTATTCTATACGTTAAGTGTTAATTACTTTGTTTCAATGAAATCTAACTTTTGTTATCCGCCAATATCATACAATAAAATAAAAGGTGATGCTATACATGCTATTATTTATAATATTTTTATTTGTTGTACCCTACTTTTAACTTTTAAAAATAAACAATTATTTTATTTAATCTCTTTCGTTTAACATATTGACCCTTTAACATATTAATCAGAAAACTCCTAAGTTGTTTTTTTATCTTTTGTTGTTTCTATTTATATTAATATTATTATAATAACATTACTATCTATATTTCAAGAAAAGTGAGTACAGTGTTTTTACACACCTAAGTTTATATACGATACCTTTTAAACCATGTCGTTTAAGTTACATAAACTACAACTTTTGAATTAATGTAAATCAAAACTAAACAAAACTAATTAATAACTAAACCCTAAATTGACTTTTTTATTGAATCGAAAGATAGTGAAACCCGTAAAAACTCAAACCATTATAAATCTTGAATTAAACTACATACACCAATCCAATTGAAATCCATAAAAACTTATGTGATAGGCAAATCAATGGTGGTGAGAAACTTTTAAGTACCATGATGAAGTTGAATATCAAACTAATATAATGTTCCGTTAGCAACTATTATTGTTTTTAGAAGACGAAATTAGGTTTAGTATTCAATTATATTTTGTTTTGTGTGATTTAGATTAGTTAGATGCAAATTAAAAAACAATGTAGTTTAAGGGATATAATTTGACACCGGCACTATCACATTTGATAGAGATTGGTGATTTCAGTTTTAATCACAATGGAATCTTGAAGATCAAATTGCTAAAGATACAAACTCAAATTCCATTCGTGAACTAGTTATATTAGAAAGTTTCAGTTTTTATACCTACGTGGATGGGTGGTTCTCCTTTGAAAACTAAAAGAAACAAACCTTAAAAAATGAGAATATGTTGGGGGAATTAAGGTGACTTTCGTTATTTTCGCTTCAAATATATATAGTCTGAATAAAATAAAGTTAATGCTTAATTCATTATATATTATATTTATTAATTTAAAGAAGAACCAGAGAAATAGTGTTTTTTATATTAATTCTTAATTATATTGTTAGTTAGTAAAGATCCTATCCTCTTGCCGCTGGAGCTCTTGATGGCACGTTCAAACGAGTTTATAAATGAATGAAATCAGTTGAAGGAGTGGCCAAGGACGAAAGCTTTGATTGCGTGACGGGAAAGAGTTGTAATATTAAGAGATTCATAATATCCGGCGGGCAATGGGAACTAGATGCCAACGAGCGGCACATCATTGAAATTTGACAACCTCACCCCCTTTAATTGAAGTAGGGAAATGTAGTCGGATGGAAAGATAGATGTGATCGCGTGATCGACTGTTAAGGGAGAACCATCTTATCCAATGAGAAATTTTAGAATACATCTTCTCGAGCATATTGGTGTATAAATCCTTCCCAAGCGGACAAAGAGCATGTGTTACTAATAATTTAAATAAGGTTGGCAAGATAATACTCTTTTGTAATTGATTGGTTTCTCAATCTCATAATCAATCCTAATTATTAATAATGTAATGAATAAAACAAATAAACAACTGGTTTTGTATTATTATCACTATTGTGAATATAAATATTTTATTTATAGTATATAGCCCACTAACTTATTAAAATAATTTAAGATTAAGATATGACACTTGAATTTTCATACTCAGAAAACTTATTATAAGTTTATAGGAGGTTGTAAGTTTTAGAATGGTAAATGAGCACATATAGATCATAATATCTTCTAAAGTGATATTATGTGATAGAGAAAATAATTTCTAAGCAAAGACTGGTTAAAACAATTTATGTTTTGTCAAACCTTATATACATTACTGAAGTAGCAATATTATTAGAAGAACTAGAAAAGTTAGAAACAGCCATCATAAAAGTAGTGTGGTTCTAATTCGTTCCTTGAGGTGAATGTAATTATATAATGATCTCACGATCAAGTAAATAAGAAAATTGTAATTATGCTCATGTTAAGAATGATATCAACCACGTTAATAATGGAATCGACCACAAGAAGTGGTTCACTAAATGTTTGATTATATGTGATTATAATGAGTAAAATGCACTAAAACATGGACGTTTGAAACAATAATGCACTATTCTCTTGTATGTCATGTATCAAACAAGCATGAGTGCACTAAAACAAATATGATCATAAACCAAAAGTTTATCAATCATGGTTATTTAATAAATTGGCATGATTGGTTAGATCATCCTAAGTCAATAATAATGTGAAATATATTGAACGATCAGGATCGAAGAACCATGGATTTATTCAAATTGATAATTATACACGTGAAGTTTACTCTCAAAGATAGTTATTTGCCAACTAAAGTAGGGTATGAATCCCTATATATTTTAAAAATAATAAAAGGAATCGCACATCCCAACTTGATATGTTTAGTATTTTAAATCGATGCATCGTCTAAACGTTTATCATATTTAACTTGAAGTTTGCATGAGACTTAGCTAATGACATATCGGGCACATTATTCCAGATTACCATATTGATTTTTTGCAATAACGATGAAATTAATTCCCAAGTTATTAATGATTATTGGACTAAGGGTAACTTTAAACGGGTATAACCTAAGCTAGAAAAAGAGTTACAAGACCCACGACCTATCAACGGAACGATCTCGAAAACTTACAAGGGAAAATCAATTTCGTGTAGGGCGTGGCGCCACCAACGCCATACGCCACCTCTAAGCCTAACTTGACACCAAGCTAGAGCCATCGACGCCACTGTTGGCGCCACCGACGCCTAGCGCCGCGTTTTGATGGATGTTGACCTAATCTTAGAGGTTTTAAAGGAAATTAACTCCAAAACGAAATACACCTTTTTACACAACATTCTTGGATGAAAAGCTACCATCTTCCGTCATTCCAAAGGCCTTCGAATGTCACACCTCGACCGATGGCGGAATCATCAGGGCGGACGATGTGAAATGATTGTTCATAGCTCATGGAATTATATAAGTTGAAATATTATTAGATGTCATTCTCATTGAATATACTAAACAAATATATCATTACAATACAATCAAGATTTCCAAAAAAAATAAGATCTTTGATTAAACTAGGTCCAAGTCGTATATGTGCATGAAGAAGTCCTCAAAATAGCAATCCTGAAACATGTTAAAAATAAGGTCAACATATAATGTTGGTGAGTTCCCATGAATTTGTACATACGTATGAAAACAACGTTTAAGAGGCAATTCATGTCATAGGTTAAGAAATATTGCAAGAATATAGATAGCATAATGACACAATCAAACCTTGACAAAAGATGACCATTACAAGTTATAACGATTAGCTAAGTGTACTTGGTTCCCATGATGAACAATCATATGTCATCAGGATCCGGCAATAACCTCGGTTTTAGCACCAAACAGGCTTGTCAGGCCCATAGATTTATGATGTCGCTAGGCTAGCAATAGTTAATGATTGTTTTACAAGATGACTATCATATAAGGCTCACATATATCTCAAATAACCATTACAAGTTTATAAACGAATTGCTCGTGAATTACAAGTATCAAGATATTTTACAAGTGTATATTTATAAGTTTAACATGTTTCAACCCAAAAGGTGTGAAAATAAAGTAAAAAGGGGCATGAAAAACTCACATTGTATAATGATGGTTGTAGAGTACATAAGGAAGCTTGGATGTTCAAGAGTCAAAGGTGATTTCCTAAAGGATAAAAAGAAGCAATAACTTGAGGTCGAGATTCATAACAAGAAGTTAGGACGTTTAGAGAATGCCAAAAAGAGAAAGGTAGATTGAAAAATGATTATTGCACCAATATTAGATTCTGAACAGAAGGTTTGGTATGTGTTTGAACAAGTTTTAAAAATAGCAAACGGTTTCATAAAATTATAAAAATTTACAGTTGACTAGCTGAGAGTCTCCCGGACAACTTTCATTCAGAAACATCTTTATAAAAAGATCCGTAAGTAGGTCAAAACAGCAACACAAGACAGAAGGTGCTGAAATACGCACTTATCTTATGAAGGCTATTGTTGAGTCGTCCGATTGAGTTTAAAGACGTATAAACTATCGTTAAAAGGGTAATTCAATGAGATTAATATTGGAGTCTGATTTTACTCAAATTTAGTTTGTTATGATCAAGTTATGGTTAGTTGAAGTCAGACTATATTCTGCCAACATTTAGTAAGGCACTTATGTGCACTTTTAAAATTGCTAAAGCATGAAACGGGTTAGAATAAATTTATTATGTCGGTATATGGTATATTAGACTTCATTTGAGTTATAAAAAAATATTTCAAGACTTTGGAATAGCCATCATTTAGAGAAACAATCTTGTGAAATAACCGAATGCGGCGGCATAGCCGTCCATATGCAAACGAGATTCTTTGTTTACGTTAGCGTGTACTTAGCTTGATTTAGGAATGTTAGTGATGCTTATAAGGTTAGTGAATGTTAAAAGGTTAATGATCAAATGATAATGATTAAAATAAAAAGAGATTTGGTAGAAGAAAGAATAAAAGTAAGAACATGAGAACAATTTGATGTTAGGATGATTGAAAGAATATAGAAATGTATAATATATAAGCAATATAAGATTACCTTAGTATTAGAAAATTCTTGAAACTACTTGTAAAAGAAATTTTTGAAATTGATCATAAACAAAGGATGATGAAAGGTGTGTGTGAGATATTTTTAGAGAATGAGCAAATGAAAAGTGAAGCCTAAACATTGCTTTTATAGTTGAGGTTAGGAGGGGGTTATGAATGATGTTAATGGTGATTTACAAGTCTTTTAAAAGGGGGTTATGATTAAAATTTGAAATAAATATAAGATTAAATAAAATATATTGATAAAAGAATAAATACAATTTAAACTTTTAATGTATTTAAACCTTAATTTTAATTTAATCAACTTATTTTCTTATAAAATCTTTATAGACTTTATAAATCTCACAAAAACTTTACAATTTGATTATTTATTTGATTGAATATTTAAAATCTTATAAATATTAATAACCTTTCAAAATTTATAAACTTTATTTTATAAATTATAAGATTAAATTAAATTAATTAAGTGACACATTTATTATATTTGGAACATAAAAATATATAAAATGACTAAATAATGAATTTGATTTACAAGATTGACTCAAACGGGTTTGGGTTTGGGTTTTTAGTCTGAAAATGGGTGGGATGTTACATCGAACATCAATATCATCCAAATCTACATGCTTAATGTCATTGGTTTTGAAGATTCAATGATGATGCAAGGCTAAATCAATTATGATTCGCTTCGGGGGACAGGTTTGTGCAAGTTTTTGTTTATCTTAGTTTGTAACCTAGTTTTGAGATACGGTATTAAACCTCTTAAGTTCTCTTGGATTCAATTCAAAACTTGATTATTTAAATGATTTGATTATGTTAAACCTAATGTTAGTTTTCTATAACATTGGTTTCCTTTGATCATTGTGTAATTGATTATTAGAATTAGTGTTACATGATTCAAATTGGTAATTGTGTGAATGAAGTCCTTTAAGCTTTAATCTATAATTGTCACTTAAATCTTATCATGTGTAGGTCACCATTAATGACTTCTCAATAGGTTTTGCTAAAGAACGTAACTTTGCCAAGCCGGGATCCTAAAATGGATTGTTTTTTCTCCAAGATTATAAAAAACCTAAACTTTTATTTTCTCCAAGACATAACACCCGTAGAGGAGCCAAAGTCTAAAATAATCCAATTTTATCCCGGTCCTTCCCTAATGCATATTATTCCAACCAAAAAAATTGGAGAAGAGGGTTTGATGATAAAGAAAAAGAAGGTGGCATTACAAGACATAGGAAAAATCATCATAAAGTGGCTCTGCAACAACTATTCAATAGACTTATCGATCATTGGGAAGCAACTATGGAACTAGAATGTCAACTAGTGACCATTTGTTGGGAATTCGGTAGGCAAATATGCACTTAAACCACCATAACAAATATCAGGTACGGTCTGGCAAAAGACCTAACACTTAGTGCTACTTGAGAGGCAACCTGAGGTAATTTGTATATTTTTTAGTCTTATTTTAAATATAGTTATGATTTTGTTTATTTTATTTTAAGAAATTTGTGGGTATGTTCACTAGAAACCCTCATAAGAATACACTCGTCCACCTAGGCCTACTCGATGGTTTAAAGGCTTGTTGCATATGCTCAATGCAACCGTGATTGCTACGAAAATGAGTTTAGCACTTTTATCATTAAAGTAATTTTCCTTTTAATTTTTATTTAAAAAGTTAACTATCTTTAATCAAATTTCCACTTAAAGGTTGCATTGACGACAATGCAATTCTTTAGGTGTGGGGACGGGATGCAATGTTGATTTAAAGGTGAGGTGTTAATTATAAAGTGAGAAGTTCGCTTCTACACAGGTTTTACTATGTTTTGTAGATTAATGGTTGACATGTTGAAGATCACTAGTTCAATTGAAGATCTTGTCAAAACAACATAATCAAATGCATTGTCTCCCTTAAAATTATTGAAAATGGTTAATTTGTAATTAATTTTAAGTTTTGTTGTTAATAATAAGCCTCGGATGTTAATACCATGCTAGAAATTATGATGAGATTGGTCATGATGTTAAAAGTTCATTTATTTCCACACCATTATAAATGTTTGGTAATACATTGGGGATAATGTACATATCAAATGTGGGATGAGAGGATTTGTTAAAGCTTATGGATAACATCGACCAAACGGATAAAAAATTGATAAACTTTTTAATTTTTGCAAAGTTTTCAAGTAAAGTTTAATATGTTTATTAAACTGAAATTTTCAGTACACATCACTAGCTTGCTGCTTATCAAAATATTGGTATAGATCCTAGGTCATGGTCATATTGTTTAAGTTGCAGGATTAAGCATTTCTAGCGGCTCGTGTTTGAAAATGATGAGGATGCTAGTTAGGGTTAACAAGCTTTGCTATAATAAACTTAATTATTCATTTGTTGAGGGTAGGTTATATACCACTCTCGTTGTAGAACTTGTATTGTTGATGCATACCAAGACCATAAGCAAGATGTTTGCACATAACTGAAAAAAGCAATCTAGGACCCTCCTTTACTTGTTATCTTTTGTTTATTGTTATTCATCCTAACCATTAGTAGCCATATCAAGCCTTAAACCATTCTTTTGTTAGCCCAATACGTAAAACCCAAGTTATTAGTTGATAACCGACCTTGAAACCATTCAAATTGAAGGAGCATCCAAAGTCAAGCTTATATTAGAAAAAAAATTGATGAAAAATAATTAAAAAAAGAAAAAGTTGTTGTCTAATTGGATCAAAGTGATCTAACTTTGTTTGTAATGTTAATAAAGATTGTTTAATAGTCTGGTTTATCTTTTTGTTTGTATTAGCCACTTTTAAAAGCCAAAATTTCCTACCTTTACTTAAGCCTAAAAGGTCGTAAGTCCTTTATATATGTGCAAGGTCAATGTAAGTTTGTAGAGGTGTGATTGCTATACAAGTTTATGCTAACAAGGTGGTATATTGGGTTGTTGAGTGATTACACTAGTACATATTTTACTGGTTTAGATATAACCTGAAAGGAGTGAACTATTATGAGAGGTGTGTGCATGAATCTAAAATTTAAAGCATGTTAAGCCTAGTAAGGTGATTTCCTGTTTTACTTGAATGTAATTCACTTGCTAGAATGTAAATCTATTGAACGATTTAAGTCTTGTGAATAAGGGCATGACCTTGGACCTTAACTAACTTTTAATAAGTGATTTGTGATATGTATTCGAAATGACGGGTTTATAAACTACAATTAAGCTTTGCTTGAGGACAAGCAAAAGATAAGTGTGGGGATTGTGATCGGATGGTGAAATTTTGATATTTAAATGCTCTATTTCTGTGTTTAACATGTCAATTTATGAGAATAAAGTTACTTTTGAGATATTCTTGTGTTTGTATGATAAACGTGAAGAATACAAAAAAGTTGGGAGAAACATGACGAAAATCGGAGCTCAGGCGGTGAAGAAATGTAGAAGAGAAGATGCAAGATAATGGTAACATAAAACGGCCATAACCTGAGCTAGGAAAAGAGTTACGAGGCCCACAACCTATCAACGAAAAGATCTCGAACAGTTACAAGTGAAAATCAAGTTTGTGAAAGGGGTGGCGGCACTAACTCCATTCTGGGCGCCACTAACATCAGTAAACTTGAAACCTGCTGACTGATGCCACCTCTAACGCCTAGCTTGACGCCAAGCTGGAGCCACCGACGCCACTGTTGGCGCTGACCGCATTTTGATGGATTTTGACCTAATTTGAGATGTTTTAAAAGGGGATTAAACCTAAAACAAAAGACACCTTTTTACACAACATTCTTGGACGAAAAGCTACTATCTTCAATCATTCCAAGGGCCTTTGAAAATCAAGATCATCCAAATCTACAAGCTTAATCTCATTCCTTTTAAAGATTCAATGATGATGCAAGGCTAAATCAATTGTGATTCTCTTCGGGGACGGGTTTGTGCAAGTTTTCATTTTTCTTAGTTTGTAACCAAGTTATGTAATTCAAATTATACATATAAAACACATCAATTGTACATCAATTATTTTAAAAACTCTTATTGAAAATGATTATTTGATACTTAAATCGCTCATATTGTGTTCTCAGGCTTAGAAAAGGTCAAGATGAACAAAAAGAACTTAAATAAAAAGAAATTAAAGAAAACCAAGCTTTGAAATTCAAGCATGGGATCGTGTCTCATGAGGCACACCCCCATGCCCAGCCTGAAACACACCCCATGCTTAAATAAATACACCCCCTGTTTGTGAGTCTGACAAGACAAAAAGTTCGGTTCCCCGAGCAGAGGCACAGGGGCGTGCCCCAGGAGGCACGGGGCCGTGCCCCACCACAAACACGGGGCCATGCGGCCCGACAACATCTGAGCGTACGAGCCGACCAACTTTTACGTACATTGTACTAGCACGGGGCCGTGCTTAAACACTCCAGAAAGCCTATAAATAGGACTTTATTTGCAACTTTAAGAGTAGCTTTTGGAAGGTGATGTGCTGGTGTTCCCTCATTGGAACCTAGCCTTTGGAGGTCCTTAGAAGGTTTTGAAGGTTCATTCAACACTTAGAAGAAGCTTGGGATCGTTTAACATCATCCATTGTGGATCACAAGTTTGATTGTTCTATTTTACCAATGATTTCATTACTATCTTTTATCTGTGTTGTTATGTTCAAGCTTATTATAAGCTAAAGTTCATTTGTTATCCTAATATGGTGAAACTTTATGTAACTTGTGATAAACTAATGGTTTGATTTATATTTGTGTTAATGTTATGGTGGTCTTGGAAAAACTTTTGAAGGGTAGCATCTACATTTGAACGGGAAGTTATAACTTTATGATTTGTAATTGTGATTGTCATACAGGTTGAAAAATGTATAATCAACTTTTATTTGCAAAACCGGTCTTCATAATAAATCCATAGCTAATGAAGTAGAAATGGTTATTAGAAATCATATCACCTTAACATTCTAATCATTTGTGGGTTCCCTTTTATTAGTTTGAGAAATCTACAATAATTGTTATGGTTTTCTAAAATTAATGGTATGTTAGAAAGGAACCTCATCAACTCTTTTTTTTATCATTAAGTTATGTTTTTAGAAATCGTATGTCAAAAGCTCACAAGAGATTACCTACATTACTAGGGCATTGATCTAAGTAGTAAAACTCAACCTGACGTAATCCTAGTCACTATGGAGCGGATAGACAAGAAATCGTGCCAGCTCACCTTTATAAACATTAACATAATTACATTAATCAATATCTTTAATCACACCAACAATTCATCACAGTTACATAAGTGTAATCTAAATTAGGATAACAATCCTGCTTCACTGAAAGAATCACCAAAAGTCTCAAACTATCTTTATCTATCTTTATTTATCATTATTATGTTTAACTTATCATTTTCTTGAACATAAAACTGATAGTCAATTATAAGGGTTGTTGAGTAGGCTTAGTGTGTCCACGGATTGATTCTCGGTTCTTACCAACACTATATTACCATATGACAAGTACACTTGCATTTTGTGTGTGTGGTTTAGTAAATAAAACTGAATATGTGCGAAAAACATTTATCAAAATATATATACTATCCGCACGCATCACCTAGTTTTGAGATTGGATCTTGAACCTCTTAAGTTCTCTTGGATTCAATTCATGATTTGATTATTTAAACGATTTGATTATGTTAAACCTAATGTTAGTTTTCAATATCCTTGGTTTCCTTTGATCATTATGGGATTGATTATTAGAATTAGTGTTACATGATTCGAATTTGTAATTGTATGAATGAAGTCCTTTAAGCTAGAATCCATAATTTTCACTTAGATCTTATCATGTGTAGGTCACCGTTAGTGACTTATCAATAGGTTTCACTAAAGAATATAACTTTGCCAAATCGGAATCCTGAAGAGGATTGTTTTTTCTCCAAGATTGTTAAAAATCTAAACTTTTATTTTGTTATCTTAATTATTTCTCACTTCAGTTAATCAATCAAGTTACTATTCAATGTTTAGTATTCTTAGGTTGATCGTTACTAGCACTTTCATGTGATTCCCTGTGGATTCGACACCCTTCTTACCCTTTACTATTAAGGGTGATTAGGCACTATTAATATTTTTTACCACCCACATGACATCGATCAAGCACGAAGGCGTGCCCCACTGTCACACCCCAACCTTGACGGCGGAAACGTCGAGGAGTGAGAGTTAAGATCGTTCACAGCCACATAACGCTATTAGTTGGAGCGAGAGGAACGATTTCATAAGTTCCAATTGTACCATTACAATCATAAGTCATAAAAAAATTAAAAGCATAACATAAAATGTAACATGTCATTCTTATTTCATTTATTTATCTAGGTTCATTCCTAGATGTGCAAGCTTCAATGAGTAGAAATCAAACTTGAGTATTTCCTGAAACATGTTAAAAATAAAAATGTCAACAATAATGTCGGTGAGATTTCCATGATTTGTCTTAACCATATTATTAGTTATTATTAGTATTATTATTTCTATTATTAATTTTATGATCATTATTATTATTATTGCTTATTATTATTGTTACTATTATTAGGGTTATTAATAACATAATTATTATTACTCTTATAATTAGTTATTATTATTATTATTATTATTATTATTATTATTATTATTATTACTATTATTATTATTAGCATTATTATTATTATCATTATTATCTTTGTTATTATTATTACAATTATTATTATAGTTCGATTTAATAACTAGGTTATTAACTTTACATTAAAATTTAAAGACCAACTAAGAATTAAACATAACTCACCCATAAGTTTCATATATGGCAATAATGCCCCAAAGAATTAACAAAGCTAACTTATGAATAACCCTAAAAATACATGATGTTACAGTCTCCCCAACTTAAAAGAATTTCATCCCGAAATTAAGAATGAACTAGACGAACAAATGCGGGTATCTCTCCTTCATATGGTCCTCACGCTCCCAAGTGAACTCAGCTCCACGTTTGTTCTACCACACCGATCGTCAAAGTTCGTTGGGAAAACAAACATGGAGCTGAGTTCACTTGGGAGCGTGAGGACCATATAAAGGAGAGATACCCGCATTTGTTCGTTTAGTTCATTCTTAATTTCGGGACGAAATTCTTTTAAGTTGGGGAGACTGTAACATCATGTATTTTTAGGGTTATTCATAAGTTAGCTTTGTTAATTCTTTGGGGCATTATTGCCATATATGAAACTTATGGGTGAGTTATGTTTAATTCTTAGTTGGTCTTTAAATTTTAATGTAAAGTTAATAACCTAGTTATTAAATCGAACTATAATAATAATTGTAATAATAATAACAAAGATAATAATGCTAATAATAATAATAATAATAATAATAACTAATTATAAGAGTAATAATAATTATGTTATTAATAACCCTAATAATAGTAACAATAATAATAATAAGCAATAATAATAATAATGATCATAAAATTAATAATAGAAATAATAATACTAATAATAACTAATAATATGGTTAAGACAATAATAATAATGTTTTATAAAAATTATTAAACTTAAAAATGATTAAAACATAATGATTTGTTTTTTTTAAACTTTAAATGAGAGTTTTGGCATAAAATGATAACAAAACAAACTACAGGGGTAAATTGTGTAAACACTTAATAACCCAAACCGTTTCCCCCCTTGTTCCCCGACTTTCCGGCGAGCCTCCGGCCACCGGCGGCCGCGGCTCTGGCAAGGCCTCAAACCGGGTTTCATGCCTTGGTTTCGACCCCAAGTTACACCAAAATGTTCGTGAGGCAAAATCGAACCTGTGTATGTCCGTTAATGTGGGTTTTAATGTGGATTTAACGCTCTTTAATCTTGAAACCGAACCCTCAACAATAATCAAATCGGTTTACAATGAAATCATAATAACAATACAATTAAACGACCAGAAACGCTCCTTTAATTACCACAAACTAAATGTGATGAATGATTGCACCTGCAACAAAAATTGAATGACTTAATTCGATCCGTAACCTCCGATTCGAACATTGCAGCCGTTGGGTACCAAATCGAACGAATTGAATCTATAAATTAGAGGGTTTTTACTCTAATCGGGTTTCCTGAACTCCCTGAACCCTCAATTACTTGAAAAACATACACACACTACGAATTGGAAATCAAGAACAGTCGCAAGTCTCGCCCAAGCCTAAAACCTTCAATTCAATCCTAATCAAGTAAGTTAAATACATGATTATGTTCGTCTAGGTATGGGGAATAAAAGCCCTATGGTTAATTTGGTTAACAACATCGAATTGACGTTCGATTTGATTCAAGAACAATATAGGGTTCTTGGATTTGGGGGCGCATTAAGGATTGAACTTAAAAGAAATTGAAACCGAGTATTACCGCGGCTGAGAGCCTTGGTTCAGCGGTAATATGGGAGGAGGTTAAACAAGAGGTCCCCGGTTCGAATCCGGGGGACCCCATGTTTTATTTTTAAGGCTTTTTAGCCTTCATTTGAAACTAGTTTTTTTTCTAAAAATTATAAAAAAATCATTTTATAAACTTTGAGTATTTTAAATTATTTGAACATTTTCTGTAAATTGTTTATTTAAAAAGAAATGCTTTTAAATTTCATTAAATATTCTAAAAAGAGATTTAAATAGTCAATTTTTATAGAAAGTAGACTTTAGGTAATATTTTGTTCACATAAATATTATTTCATCCAACATCTTCAAATTATTGTTTTAAATTGAGATTACTAAATGTTATTTAATCATTATATATGTATACAAATTGTTATAAATATTATATTTTACACATATGATTTTACATAATATGTAGCAAATTTCTTTGAGTTCAATAAATATAATTAATTCCATTTTGTTAAACATAATTATTTGACAAGCCCCAAATCCCCATCGAAACCCTAGTTCACGTTATAATGTCAATCTTACAATTAAACTTTAACCTTGTAAATATATATTTTAGGTGCATTGTGAAGGACCACGTTGAAACGTTGCTTATTATATTTCTTATTAATCGTCAATTATATATTTATTGACCATGTGAGTATTTCTATACCCCTTTTTGCACATTTTTACACTTTGGGGTGAAACATGTTACCATATAAACATTACACTTGTAAACATGTTTGATGTTTGTAAACTTATGGCAATTCACATGTATGTTATGGTTAGTTGATCTTTGTAGCTACCATGTAATGTCGAATATATGTACAATAATTAACTATTGCTAGCCTGGCGACGTCATAGATCTATGGGCCTGACAAGCCTGCTTGGCTTATCCAAGTACACTTAGCTAATCGTATATGCTTGTAAACGTTTGAGACTTGTAAAACTTTATCAAGGTTTGATTGTGCATTCTGTCTTACATCCCTAGTTACTTTGCTCTCTAACATATAACATGAATTGCCATCTTTTATATATCTATGTATTTCAAACTATGGAAATCTCACCGACATTATTGTTGACATTTTTATTTTTAATATGTTTCAGGAAATACTCAAGTTTGATTTCTACTCATTGAAGCTTGCACATCTAGGAATGGACTTAGATAAATAAATGAAATAAGAATGACATGTTACATTTTATGTTATGCTTTTAATTTCTTTGAGACTTATGATTGTAATGGTACAATTGGAACTTATGTTTAATATATATGGGTTATTAATAGCGTTATGTAGCTGTGAACGATCTTAACTCTCACTCCTCGACGTTTCCGCCGTCAAGGTTGGGGTGTGACACCCACCACCAACGTGGTTGTGCCCGACCATCTAGGCACGTACGAGCCAATCATTTTTCGTAAGCATTTTACTAGAATGGGGTCGTGACTTTTGAGGCACGAGGTCGTCTCTAACACTACTAGAAAGCCTATTAATTGCAGCTCATATGCAACATTTGAAAGAGCTTTTAGGATGGACCAAACTCTATTGATTTCTCTTCATAATCTAGACTTAAAGGCTCTTAGGAGGCTCGGGAGGTGCATTCAACACTTAGAAAAAGCTCGGGATTGTCTAAACATCATCCATTATGGATCACTAGTTTGATTGTTCTATTTCACCGGTGATTTGATATTTATCTTCTATATTAGTTGTTGTTATGTCCAAGCTCATTATGAGCTAAACTCTTATTATCATCCAAATTGAATAAAACTTATGTAATTTATGATCAACAAATGGTATGTTTTATGCTATATTAATGTTACGGTAATCTTAGGTAAAATTTTGATGTGTAGCATCTATTTTTGAATTGGAGGTTATAACCTTATGTGTGACAACCCTAGATTTAGAAATTTTATACACTAAGTTCATTCAAATATTCTAAGCCACACCTAGGTTAATATATATATATATTTTTATACATACATATACGTATGCATGCTTTCATTTTGTTTACATAAGTATGTTGTTCACTTATATATATATGTATACGTATGCATGGTCGCATGCATACCCTTTTACGTGTGCATGTACCATCTTTTGCTAAGAAACATATACACATCACATGAATATGAGTATTGTTCATTGCATGCTTACATGCAAATACAAGAAGTTACGTGCGCATGTATCCATATTCATAACCTTTTGATACCAAACAATACATGAACAAGAAACTCAAAACACCAAACAAACACTAAGTAAACCAAATACAACCCAACCAAACATCATAAACATAAGTTAACATCAAAAGAAACTTGACACCAAAACAAACCTAAACAAATCCCCTACACCTAAAACCCAAACCAAAGTACCATTTAAGATCAAGAATTAACTCGGTTAACACCCCCTTGAACCCTCGGTTAGCACCCTTAAGCACCGAATTAGCCAACCAAATATCTAGAACCATCTTGCAATGATTGTTTGGTGACTCATGCATTCCTCCATTCGACACCTAGCCATCGGGACACCAAGAGCATTCACAAACCGCCACCTCTCAACTCTACAAGAGCAAACTAAGCATTCCTAGTTACACCACATAACTCTAGGAAGTAGACTTAATAATGACAAGCTCCACTACTTGAAGGAGCGGCCGAAGGAACCATGGGAACACAAAAACTCTCGGCTATTCTAACCCCAACCGTATACCACCTTCATTCGGACACCTTTTTAATCGCACCACTCCCGAACACCACCACCGTAAGCTACAAACCACTCCCTCAACCCTCTCGGTCACCACCTCTCCAATCAAATACCATCATCAACTTCACTCGGTCACACACTTTCGGACACACGGCAGCAACATCCAAGCCTCGTGGAAGCATCATCTCTCGAAAGACTATCAAGAACACCAAAACCAAGCAAGCTTAGACCATCCTCACCTTCTTCTCACACTCTCCTTCTGTCAAAATCAAGGTTCTAACTCCTAAAACCTTGCTTGATTAAGATTATGGAAACTAAACATGTGTTAAATAAAGCACATGTGATTAACCCTTTTGGTTAAAACAAAGTTCTTATAGAAACATATACAAAAACAAACCTACTTTTCAGAACAAAAAGAAAAGTTTTAAGAATCTGGAAAAATAAAACAAAACTTAAAAATCAAAGTTTTAGCAAGAAATTATCAACAAAAGGGTTAAAAATCTAGTCATAGTTTGTTAAATTTATTCTGCATAATAAATAACTGTGATTGTGGGAACAAATATTAAAAATGTATTTAGAATATTAGGAAATAGAACTCTGCAAAATTTGGTACCATTCCTATAAATTAGTTAATTTATATGCAATATTTAAGGATATAAAGAGAAAAATTATATTAAAAGAACCGATCCTAGTAAAGGTATAGAAAAATTATATACTGACTATTAAAAATTATAGAATCCACTGGAAAAATCTCGTGACCTAACCCAAAATATTATCTGAAATATTAATTTTTAACTATTCTGTCAACTAAAAATCAGGAAAAATTTTTAAATTATGAAATAAATTATGGGAAATTTATAGAAAATATAAGAATAAAAATAGAACAGTCTGTGTAAAAATTAGAATTTTTGGACATGATCTGATATTTTTAGCAAAATAAGAGTAAAATAGGAAAAATTATAAAAATAACTCTGCTATGATTTAAAACATGAGAAAATTTTGAGAAACCATACGAATTATAATTATTAATCTGACAAAATTTGACTAATTTTAGAGGCCCGAAGGTATTTCTAAAGAATTATTTGAATAATATAAAGATAATAAGAATTAGCCTGAAAATAATTTAAATATGAAATTTTAGTATATTTTATCTAACACTAAGATACATCTACTGTAAAAATTTCGGAATTTATACTAAAACCTAACTTATGAAATAAATTCTTCAATCTGAGGTACTAAAAATGTTAAAGAAAAATACATTTTCTAAACTATAAATATTTTTCTTGTTTATAGGTTACCAATTGGAGTAAAGGTGAGTTTCATGGCCCATTTTGTTTTATAAAGTTTTGGGGAAAAAGCATACTATTTGATGCATTATTTTCTGAAATTTATGTTACAACCATTAATTCGGATGTGGAACCGTTAGATAATATTGGTAGCGCTACTTAGGAAAATATTTCCTGCACCAATGAGATGAGTATTGTGATGCTATATTATCTGATTTATGAAATATGTTATGACAGATATGAATGATCTGATTGCTATGTAAGGTTTGGTTGTATATAATGCATCAATATTACATGTTTGATAAACCTGTGAAGCTCACCAACTTTATGTTGACTGTTTTGGGTATGCTTTTTCAAGAATTCACCATGACTAACAGCTTAATGTTCTCCTTTGATGTTTATAATGGCTGGGGAGAGGTTGTGGGGAAAGTTTGTGTAAACCTGACAGTAAACTTGTATGATCTCAGTGTCTCGGTGGATGCTCACTTCCATCGTCTCTGAAGATGTTGCTGTTAGGACTTTAATGTAATAGGGTTATGTTAGTTCAAATTTTGACTATCATGAATTGATGTAATCCTAACTCCTATATTATTAATCTTGTTATGTTATGTGTTATTATATTTATTTAATATGCCTTATCATGAAATATATGTTTATGTGATATTTGGTAACAATTGTATATCAATGAGTTCTGAGCAAACAAGTCACACCCTAAGTATTTCACGCTTCCGCCGGGATGTAACATTATGTTTCTAATTGTGAATGTCATACAAGTTTAAAAAACATATGAACTAACTTTTAATAATGAAACGGGTCTTCATAATAAATTTATGCCTAAATTGAAAATCAAATCACCTTATTATCGATCATTTGTGGTTTCCTTTTTATTAGTCTGAGAAATCTACAGTATTTGATATGGTTTTCTATTAATGGTATGTTAAAAAGAAACTTGACAAACTTTCTTTCTAACATTAAATTATGTTTTTAAAATCGTATGTTAAAAGGGTGCACAATCATTACCTACATCACTAGTGGTTTGGTGGTTGTTTCGTAAGTTACTCGGTGCAACTTTCCTTGTCACTACGGATCCAGTTTATGATAACTCAACGATGGCTCACGTTTATAAACATTAACACAACTATTTAAACCTATATCTTTATTCACACCACGCAATTATCATAGTTACATAAGTGTAATCTCAATTAGTATAATAGCCTTAATTCCCTAATTTATCCTCAAAAGTCTCAAATTTACTTTTCATTACTTTAAATTATTGTTTTAAAAATCTAGGAAATTTGTTTAACTTAATGCAATTAATCATTTTCTCAAATCATAACTCATTACGATAGTCAATTATAGGGGTTGTTGAGTAGGCTCTATGTATCCACGGATTGATACTCTGTTCTTATCAACACTATATTATTGTACGACAGATACACTTGTCTTTTATTTTTGTAGTTTAGTATAAGCAAAAAATCAATTAAAACTGAATTTGTGCAAAAAACATTTATAAAAAAATATACACCCATCGGCGCATATCAACGATCTAAGGTTATAACGTACAAAGATGGCACCTCAAAAGAGGTTGTGAATGCATTTGGGTATAAAATTAAGTAACTAGAGCCATCAACGAGAAATTTACTACGGCTTAATTAATTGATTTTTCTTTTTAAAGAATTATCATTCCCAATATGAGGGGGACATATAAAGTAGTTGGGTCATAAAATAAGTTGCAATTATTTATTAACGTCTCATATTAATCTTTAAACTAAATAGCATGAACTAGAAGTTTAAATGATAATTCATTCTAAAAAGATTTGTGAAATTATATTCCCTAATCTTAAGAGAACTGCTAATGCTCCAATTAAAATTAAATTCATGGAAGGACAACCACGTATTGATAATAAGTCTAAGACATGTTTGATCAATCATTTCAGACTAGTCGATTCCAAGAATAAAAATCCTCCAACATTAGAGTAAGTAATGAAGACAATCAAGTCGAGGTACCACTTAAAGGTCCGTTGAAAACACAACGACATAATTGTTTCTATGAGAACCTTAGGTACCAAAAAATAAAGAGATCTTAGTAAATTATATCATGTCTAGAAATATATAGAATAAAAAAATCAATTTTGATAATAATTTTGTATATAATAGTGCGTAAATAATGAAAATTATAAGGATGAAGAAATAAGATCTGCCAATAAATAAAAATGATTGGCCGAAATGGAAAGAAGCAAATACGACAAAGTTAAAGTTCTCTAATGAAACGAAAATTTATTAGACTTGTTATGCATATACCTAAAGTTATAAAATATATTACATATAAGTGATGACTTTTGTGCAAAAGAATTATGTCAAATAATAAAAGATCATTATAAATCAAAATTAGTGGCACATGGATTTTCGCAAAGACATTGATTATGAGGAGCTATATATTCTCCAGCAGTGGATACCATGTTTTTCCGATATATTATTAGTCTAGTGACACTATTGAGATTTGATATGCGACTTATGATGAAATTTATATGAAATACACGAAGGTTTTAAAATTTCAAATCAAGTAAATTAAGAAAGTTATTGATAACAGTATGATTAACATATCTAAGTATCTTATGACTATATGTATACATTGACTGATTGAATATAACTATAACTTCTCATGAGTTCTCTAAAATAAATTGATACGTAAAAGGCGATAAAAATTGACGAACTTTAATAAATAAGTTGTCTAAAGTTACATGTTAAACACCTTAAAGGTGTAATCTTTTTGCATTAACAGAGATATATCAAAGAAATTGTGCCTAATGATTGATGATTATGATATCTCAATATGTTACGAAATGGTACAATATGGATACTAGAAATGTAACAATTTTAAATTTTTTTTGTATTGCATGTGATATAGAAATTGATGTCATATATGAAAATTTTATACATCAAAACTTCTTAAGATGATTTGTTCTTACATAACTCAAAATCTTACAATTAAGTTAAATATGAACTAAAATAGTCAAGTTGAATGTGGTATAATCGACTCACTGTTTATCTACAAAAATAGAGATATGATGCAATTGGTCCGGGTGTCATTATCGAAACAACATTATGTTTACAAATATATGTTTATAATATTATGTCTCATAAAAAGATTGAAAAAATTCTAACTTACTAAAAGAAAAAACTTGAAATGAAAAACAGTGCAACAAATTTATGACCGATGTGTTCGTATAAAGTATTAATACTATAATATATTATATATTAATCAAGCTACATCTCAAAGATGTGGAACATTTTAATATGGATAAATTCCATCCTTAAAATATATTTAAGGTTGTACAGTTCCTTGATGAGGAATACATTACTTTTTATTCTATCGGAAAATAAGAAGTATTTGGTGCATAAATCTATAGTTAAGTGCAGGGTATGAACATGCTTTTACTAGCTAGTGTTCAATAAACAAATATTAAAAAGAGGTCAAATAGTTTTTAAATACCCTTAAGATACACATGATATTAGTTTACATTTTACTAACAAATCAAATTGTTTTGAAGATCAAAGAAATGTAACACGCCACCATTATGGATCATGTGACATTTGTTCACAAGAGGAGGCCATGGAAGTTTCACATGAAGATTATATGACATTAATAAATTACATATCAAGAGATTAAATGACAAATCAGCCACTACATAATTTTCTAGAAACATTCATACAATATAGTTTCCTTTCTTGTAAAGGAGATATATTATAATAAGGAGGAACATTATACGAGCTACATTCTTTTTCCCTTGACTAAGTTTTGTCCTATAAAGTTTTCTTAGTAAAGTTTTTAATGAGGCAAGATAACTGTCTAGTTGTATCAGTTCATTTTATAGGTTATGAATGATTAATTTAAAAAAGTCCTAAATTATGATGTCAATAATATATAATGAAAGGTAATATGTCTAAGGATGTTTTATGTACAATTATTTCTTCTTATTATTATAGATTCAATTACGTGCGTGCGTGCTATTGAGATAGATGTAATGAATATAAGAATTCTCTTTTTCTCCATGCTTTTGTTCTTGTATGTTGCTAATTGGTCGTTTGTTATACAACACTTACAAAGTTGAAAGAAGATGATGAATTATTAGAAGCCTAGTCAAAAGATGAGCCAGTGGGTGAGATTGTGGAATTCATCCAGGCAAATTTTAATAAAATAGCCATTGATCTTTATGGTATGAAAAATCGTCAAAATATTTGTTCATTTGGAATCTGAGTTCTTCTACTTTATTTTTATTTACTTATTTTATTGATTTTGATTTAAATTTTAACAAAATAGCCATTGGTTTTTAATTTTATAAAATATTCATTTCATAATACGACACGGAGCCAACTTTTCAGTTCTTGCGCCACGTTAATGATCACGTGCTAATATTTTAGTGTTTAATTATCTAAATGCTTGATTTTACATCATAATTATTGTGAATAAATTCACTTTGGTTATGTGTTATATCATAGGCTTTTGGAGCTTACAAGGGCATAATTTGAGGCAAACAAAGCAAAACACGAAACTAAAGATATTGAAGATGTAAATATCAAAAGTTACAGAAAATGCACTTTTGAAGGTAGGCTAGCGTCTGGTATGGATCAAAATTCTAGAAAGTTGGGCGTATGAATGCTGAGGGCGGATTATGGTATGACGAGGGTGGAGTATGATACGGTGGTGGCTGAACAAACTCTGAATTTTTGGGATTTTCAAGTTTATTCAAACGAAATTAATCACAATTCGATCTACAACTTTCCCTACACAAAATCTAACATATTCAAGGAGATTTTGGGTTCTTCAAGCTTGCTAACATCTTCCACATCATCATTGATCATCGTTCAAATCAAGATTGAAGATTTTAATGAAGATGATGTGTGGCTAGGCCTTTCTGATTACTTCCGGGAATATGATTCTTGTCAAGTGAGATATTTGGTATGCTTTGATTAGGTTTCTTGTAATGAACATTGAGTGATTGAATGAAGTCTTATGTTTTGATTGATTTAAAAAGTTTACTTGTAAATAAAGTTATGTGTTTGATTATCAGTTTTTGGTTTTCTTGCATCGTGAGCTCATTAAGAAAGGTAGAAAACTTGATATGAATAAATTGGTAATCTTATGAACGAACGACTCTTAAAGATTTTTCTTTGGTTATCATTTTAATCAAAAGTTAAACTCTTAAAGTTAAGTTATTGTAAACCCTAGTTTAAAACACACCAATTGTTGATCCTACGGAATTGGAAACCCGAAAGTGATTGCCTTATTATTATTTAGTAAATTCATTCCAAAACTGTTGCTTTTTTGCACTTATGTTCGTGAATTCATCCAAAGTTCTAATTTTTAATCTTAAAGTTCGGGTCTTTAAGTTAATCGAGTCATATTGATTAAACACTTTTCAAAAATCTCTGCGGAGACGACATTACTTACCCTTGAACAATAAAGGTAGTTAAGACCGATATATTAACTTGTTTTTATCGAATCTCAATAACCAGATCAGATAATGCAAGAATATGTGAGTCTTAAGGTCAAAATTATGAAAATAAGTAGTTTCTTTTGAAGTTTTTGTCACATCAGGGCAAGAATATGTGAGTCTAGCAGTTAAAAGTTAAAAGAGAAAAAATATATTGACAGAATTATAGATTCAACAGGTCGGCTGTATTAAACAGAAAAGATAGGCCCTTTTCGAGGGGGGCAAAGTCTGCAAATGCATAAACTAATTCCGTAAAAATATCAACAACAAAACGAAAAAGCAAAGCTAATAATGACCCTTTTCAGATGCTAACTACTTCTAGAAACAAGCTTTAAAGTCCACGCCACTCCATTTTTCCATCATTCTCTTAACCAAGTGGATCCACACCAAAAAGTACATTGAATTGACCCAAATCAACACCCAACTAGACCTATTTGGTATTATTTTTTTTGTGTAGATCTTTAGGAAAGTTGCATCATTTCTTCCTTCCAGGTAAAATGCCTTGTCCTCTAGTGAAATTAGCGAACTGGTCAACTAGCAAGTCGTAAGATTCCTAGGTAGTTTCTTCTACTAGCCTATTACACAAAGAAATTAGCAGTTCCAGAACCGGTTGGCCGGCCAGCAGGCCTCGAAAACCCACGATGAGTAATTACAAAATCTTGCGTGGAATCAATCTCCCAATCTTTGGTAATGGGAAGTGAAGCAACATCATCGTAGAATGAACCATTTTGAGTGGTTTATGGTAGGACCCAACTTTTAGAATTAGCTCGAGTCCTCATACAATCTTAACCCTTTTGAAGAATATGACGGAGTAACTTGAACATATCATGTCAGTCGATTAGTTGTTGCTCCAACTCAGCATTATTAGTTTTCTCCCATAATTTAAGGAAAAATATAAGGTGGCTCCCTACCATAAACCACCAAAAAAGGAGTAGTGCATGTTGAAGTGGATAGCCGATGATATAGGAATCTTCAGCTCATGATAAGTGCTCCCTTTAATTGGATACTCATGAGCAAAACATCATAGATAACCCTCGAGGCAATGATTGAGCACCTACGTTTCCCGTCGGTTTATGGATGTTAGCTAGTGCTTAATTGAAACTTTTCTTGGCTCGAGCAAAATAATACGTGCAATAAGGTAAAATTAATACAAAGTAGCTAACCAACAATAGGCCTTCAAGACAGTATGTTGGCTCCCCGATTCCCTTTCCCTGCCTTATGTGTAATTGAAGAGTCGTATGGCATAAGTTTAAGTAACAATCATTGTTGGTCGATTGTAGTTATACACTACTCAAACAACAACTTTAAACTTCATCAATCAATTCGAATGAGGAAATGACGTTTCAATAGATAGTGATTCCACTTTTGAATCGTTAACATCAATGCAAACAATTCACGGTCATAGGCTAATTTAACACTTTTAGTATCGGAGAAACCTTTACAAAATATGTGATAGGATGATCATCTTGAGAAAATATGGATCTTATTCTATATGACGAATTGTGTCACATTCCACTATAAATGCTTTTGAGAAATCGGGAAGTCGAAGGACAGGACTAGACATCGACGCCTTTGTTAAAGGCAAGAAAGGCTTCATTAGAGCAAACAAACACATCCTTTTTAGTTAGGGTTGTTAGAGGATATGCAATTAACCTATAATTTTGGATAAACGTTTGATAGTCCCCGGTAAGCCCAAGATAACGTGAACTTTTTTTACCGCGAAAGATAAGCACCATGAATGTATAGTTGAGTTTATTTCTTGTTCTACCTACACTTCTTCAAAAGTAATAACATGCCAGAAATTAACAACCCATGCTTGGCCAAAAGAACACTTTGTAAGTGTTAGCAGAATTTACAATTAAGAACAAAGTAACAAGATCAAGAATTTTACTAAGTGAATCAAGATTTACAAGAGATTGAAGAAGAAGATGATACAGATGATGTGCCCCATCTATTTGTACTTAATCGACTAACTAACTATCTTAACAAACTAACTTCAAGGAATGACAAACAACCCCTCAATCAAACACAATATTACATAATAAGTCCTTCACAAGAAAAACTTATATATCCAACACAACAAGTCAATAGAACATGACTAACCAAACTAATACTAATCACTTCTTATTAACAGCATGGTATTATCACAATATAACAATCTCCACCTTGATAATCCATGCTTGGCACAGAACATTCAGTATGAACTAAGCAACACGAAGCTCATCCAAGCAATGTTCAAACTTTGAACCTGGTAATGACTTGGTTAGCATGTCAGCTGCATTCTCACTAGTATCAACATACACAACTTTGACAGCCTTTGAGACTAGCACCTCTCTAATCCAATGCAACCGTACATTAATATGCTTGGATCTTTCATGAAAAACTTGATGCTTTGATAGCTGAATAGCTCCCATATTATCACAATGTACCACAGGATCAGCATCAATCAAACCTATCTCTGTCACAAAGCCTTTCAACCAAATGCACTCTTTAATGGCTTCAGTTAATGCAATATATTCTACCTCAGTAGTAGATAGAGTTACTACATGCTGTAAACTAGCTTTCCAACTTACTGTACCACCAAGAACCTTGAACACATACCCTGTAATTGACCTGCCTCTATCAACATCTTTGGCAAAATCTGAATCTACAAAACCATCTATTGTAGACTTTAATTCTGAGTTCAAACCAAACACCAGCCCCAATTCTCAAGTGCCATTTAGGTACCTTAGAATCCATTTAACCCCTTCCCAGTGTTGTTTTCCAGGATTACTAAGAAACCTACTTACTACACTAACAGCATAGCTAATATCATGTCTGATACATACCATCAAACGCATGAGACTACCAACCGCATTAGCATAGGAACTTTCATCATAGCTTGTTTCTCATCATAAGTCTTAGGAGAATCCATACTTGACAACTTAAAATGCATACCTAAGGGAGAAATGACAGGTTTACTTTTATCCATGAAAAAACTCTTTAAGACCTTCAGCACATAAGACTTTTGTGATAACTTGATAACCCCTGCCAATCTGTCTCTAGTGATCTCCATACCAAGAATTCTTTTAGCTTCTCCCAGCTGCTTCATGTCAAACTCTGCCATCAATAAAGCCTTCACCTTCTCTATTTGACCTTTTTCTCTACAAGCAACCAACATATCATCCACATACAATAGAAGATACACAAACTTGCCAGGAGTATACTCACTAAAGTATACACAAGAATCATACTCACTCCTGCTAAATCCATGTGAAACCATATATCCATCAAACCTCAAATACCATTGTCTGGGTGACTGTTTAAGCCCATACAATGATCTTTTCAACAAACATACTTGTTCAGGCTGACTTCTCACTTCAAATCCAGGAGCCTGCTTCATATATATTTTCTCCTCAAGATTGCCATGTAAGAAAGCAGTTTTGACATTGCCATGTCAAGGCTAACATTACCCTGATTAAGGTATGCTTAACAACCGGAGAAAAGATTCTTTATAGTCTATACCTGCCCTTTGAGTAAAGCCTTTAGCCACTAGCCTTGCCTTGTACCTAGGCTCTTCCCCTGGTAACCCTTCTTTAATCTTGAACAACCACTTACAATCTATCAACTTCTGGCCCTTAGGTCTTTCAACCAAGACCCAAGTTTGATTCTTCATTAGGGAATTCATTTCATCATTCATAGCTTCTATCCATTTATCTTTATCAGGAGCACCATTACATCCTGTTATGACAATGGTTCACATGTACTTTCTTCCTCTGCAGCATGAAACACATATGCAGATATGTCATCCCTAAACCTTACTGGTTGCACAATTTGCCTTCTAGGCCTATCAAGGGCAATACTATGCTTATTGACTTGTGAAGGTCCTGATGACCTTTGTGAGCTCTCAGACTGATCTAGATCATTTCTATCATCTGGTAATTCATCATCTGATAGCTCCATCTCAACATGAACACCATCCTTTCCACTTGCTATCTTTGCAAGGACATCCTTATACATGACATGCTCATTAAATGTTACATTCCTACTAACAATGACTCTTGGGCTGTCATTTTCTAGCCACAACCTATATCCTTTAACTCCATCAGGGTAACCTATCATTATACACTTGTGAGCTCTAGGGTCTAACTTACCCTGACTCACATGTGAATAAGCTACACATCCAAAAACTTTAAGATGATCATAGGTTGTTGATGCCCTTGTCCACTTCTCCATAGGAACCATCATGTCAATTGCTGATGATGGTGTTCTATTCACTGTATATACCACAGTCTTTAATGCCTCTGCCCAGAAGCTTTTGGGAAGGCCTGCACCAATCAACAAGCACCTTACCCTCTCTAATGTTCATGCGTTCTACTAAGCCATTCTGTTGTGGAGTGCCAGGCACTGTCAAGTGTCTGTCAATTCCACAAGATCTACATAAGTTGTTGAACTCTTTATTGCAGAACTCTAGGCCATTGTCAGTTCTTAATTTCTTAACCTTCTTATCTGTCTAGTTTTCCACCAACAACTTCCATTCCTTGAACTTTCCAAAGACTTCATGCTTGTGCTTTAAGATATACACCCAAACACATCTGGAATAGTCATCAACTAATGATAAGAAGTAGAAGCTCCACCTAGAGACAAGTTCTTGGTTGGCCCCCACAAATCTGTATGGACATAATCCAATATTCCTCTTGTTTTGTGTATACCTTTTGAGAACTTGACCCCTCTTGCCTTCCCTAAGATGCAGTTTTCACAGGTACCAAATTCACAGCTAGTCAAGCTGTTTATGGCCCCTTGGTTCTTCAATTCTATTAAGCCTTGATGACTGACATGGCCTAATCTCTTATGCCACAACATGGCATTATTACTTTCTACCATATCCGCTGTTGAGGCTGAATCATCTATCACTCTCCCGTCTAGGATATAGCCTGTTAACACTACCAAGGAACCTTTTGACACCTTTGCCTTACCATCTTTGAGACTTACATGGTAGCCCCGTCGTTCAAAGGTCCCCAGTGATATTAAGTTTCTTTTCAACTTAGGAATGTACCTCACACCATGAAGGTCAATTGTTGTCTTATTATTCAACTTTATAGTAATAACACCTATACCTTTGACAGAACAAGGTCTATTGTCACCCAGGTGTACTATCCCCTGATCCTCCAACACAAGATCTTTAAAGAATTCCTTGTGTGGAGACATATGGTAGGAGCAACCAGAGTCTAGGATCCATACCTCATTGGATTGGGATCTTGACACCATTAAAACATCAGCACTTTCATAGCCATCTGCTGCATCATCTTGAGTGCTATTGTTTTGATTCTTGCCTTTTCCGAACTCTGCCTTCTTTCTCATCCACTCCGGGTATTCTCTCTTAAGGTGTTTGTAAGAGTTACAAACAAAACACCTAAGCTTTCCCCTGGACTTTGATCTGGGCCTCATAGTCTTGTTCTTTTGGTGTCTGGTTTCAGGCCTCCCCCTCAAGATTAGGCCCTCTGATCCCTTTTCTTTTACATCACCTCTCTTGTGCAATTCTTTAGAGTTCATAGCTGAAACCACCTCTTCCATGGACAAACTTTCTCGCCCAAACATAAGTGTATCTATGAAATGTTCGTATATGGTAGGCAAGGATGACAAGAAGATGATTGCCCTGTCCTCTTCATCGATTTCCACTTCCATGTTCTCAAGATTCAATAGGATTTTGTTGAACTCATCGATGTGATCTTCGAGTGATCTCCCTGAGGACATCTGAAACATGTACAACCTTTTCTTCAAATAAAGCCTATTTGCCAGAGACTTTGTCATGTACAGCCCCTCTAGCTTCGACCATACACCCGCTGTAGTGGTTTCCTTCGAGACCTCTCCCAGATGAACTAACAATGCTCTCATCTTCAATCGCCATAGGTTGAAGTCGTTCCAGCCATCAAATTTTTCAATGTCGAACTTAGCCGAATTCACCATCCTTCCATTCACAATCGAGAACTCCTTCGTCTCTCGAGTCGTAGCTCCGATACCAATTGTTAGCAGAATTTACAATTAAGAACAAAGTAACAAGATCAAGAATTTTACTAAGTGAATCAAGATTTACAAGAGATTGAAGAAGAAGATGATACAGATGATGTGCCCCATCTATTTGTACTTAATCGACTAACTAACTATCTTAACAAACTAACTTCAAGGAATGACAAACAAACCCTAAATCAAACACAATATTACATAATAAGTCCTTCACAAGAAAAACTTATATATCCAACACAACAAGTCAATAGAACACGACTAACCAAACTAATACTAATCACTTCTTATTAACATCATGGTATTATCACAATATAACAGTAAGCTTAGCAAATATCTGATTTTGTAGATCTAACTTTAAAGCTTATTCAAGATGTATTAAGTGTTGTTCCATGTCATGGTTGTAAATTAGTATGTCATCAAAGAAAACAAGGATAAACCTGCGTTAATAAGGATGAAATAACTCAATTATAACACCCTCAAATGTAAAGGGTGTGTTAGCCAAACCAAAAGTGTAACCTTAAACTCATATTAATTAGAATGAGTTTGAAAGTTTGTTTGGATGTGTCCTCGACTTAGACTTGGATCCGATAGTACCCCGAACGTAGGTCTAACTTGGAGAAAATAGTGTCACCGTATAACTCTTCGAGCAACTCATCAATGTTTGGTATAAGGTACTTGTCACTCTAGTTAACTTGTTAAGTTATCTTGTTCAGAGTCTAATAATCGATACACATTCCCGAATAATATATGTTCCTACACTAACGAAACAGGGCTAGTGCTTGGTTTAATAAACTTAGCTTGAAGTAATTGTTCCACTTGTATGGTTTAGTGGGGTGGAATTGGGAATTAAAAGGATGGAATGTTTTTGCAATCGAAGAGGGGGCAAAATCTAAGGTTCCTCAAAAATATGTTTTAGGAATCAATAATGGTCTAGAATATCGGGTCTGTTATCTGGTTCAATCGCTAAGTGTTAGAAGTTAGAAGATTTGGGCCTAGATGATGTTTTTTGCAACTTGTATTGTTTCCCATTGATGGTGATTATCACGAACATTTCATTACAATCGGATTGCAAGGTATTGAAAGTCGCTAACCACTAAATGCCCACACCAAATCAGGACCACCTATGGAAAACGGGTAGTAATCTTGAACGACTTTGAGGTCGTTCACTTTGATGGTTAAGTCCCTACAAACTTTGCTACAACGACTCACGACTCAATTCCCAATTTGGACCCAAAATGGTGCCACAAATTGAGATGTTAGTCCTAACTTAGTCATCAATACATCATAAATAAATTATAGTTTAACTCACCATCAGTCATGATAAAAATCTCGATAATTAAGAGTACTATGTACCTTCATTGCTGTGGGATGAGATTTTTCGAGAATTGCATGCAAATTGATCTCAGCCACTGTCTCTGTTGTTAATACGAATTCTCCCCATTTTCATCTCAATCCCCATTTTTGCCTTAGCTCAAAGGAAGATGATTGTGATTGTTGCCAAGAGCATGCAAACTCTTCAGAATTTCTATCATTTATGTTATAACCGAATCCATATGATCTCCAATCGTATCAGATTTTGACGTGTAGCCGCTTCCAATCGAAGAAGCGAAGCATTGTGATCTTGAATTCACTACTCCGGTCTAATTTCATGGCATGGCCATACTACTCTAGCTCCAATTGTACTCCGATGATTCTTCAATCAAGAGAGTTTGAGAATCAAAGCTCTGATACCAATGTTGCTATGAGAATCAAAAACAAAGAACAAAGAGGGAAATTCTTTCAAATCATAGTTATACTCCTTCGGCTCATTCATGTCTTAATAGTGGTTACAAACCTAACAACCAATTAACTACTCTTGTTAAAGTCGTTAAGACATTATCACCATCTAAACCCTCAACTATACAAGTTTAAACTATCAACCCCTGGACTTTAACTAAAGAAACAATTACTAACACTATTATATGCAACAATAACCAACTTATCTAATTTCTAAATATTGGTCTCCATCGTCTCCAAACACCATAATTCTGTAATCCTCAATATTTTTTAACAATCTAGACTAAATAAACAATAAAAAAATGTAAAAATAAAACTAAAAAAAAAAAAACCTTTAAAAAAGTTGATACATAATTTGATCCCGTAAATGACGATTGCAATTGTTTCACGACACATCCTTTAGAGAAAAACACGTAAATCGCAACACTAAATCTCTTGATTCCTTACCACAATGACAAGCTTATCCAAGCACTTCAACACAGTCACAACATGATATCGTTGTAAGAAAATATATACTTTCCAAATTAACAAATGCTGTCCATCTACTGTAAATCGATCTCAAATTCAAGCATCAAATCATTCAATCTCTTAAATTACCCTTTTCGGGTCACAGCTGCAGCAAGATGATCCTGCAAAACCATCATGAAGTTAAAGATATAAAAGATTACTGATATGATATCGAACAAACTTAAAGATACGACAGCTTACAGATATGAAATCAAATGCTTTAGTATCATCTTTCTTTGAACTGTTCATTGTTGAAGTAGGAGTTTGACTTGCGATCACTGGATTAAAAATATCTGGAAGAGCCGAAGAACTACTTGCTGCACCGATATTATGGGCTTGCAAGTTATTCATTGTGGATAAAAGTTGCTGCTGAGCTAAAAGGTTGCTCATGACAGCGTAATTAATCTGTTGAGAACCAAACGCCATAGGATTCACCATCATAGGGAACATAGGATTTGGATTCATCCCTTGTCCTTGAAATTGAAGCATGTTACTCAAAACATCATTCACCTGAGGGTTTATATTACTTGTAGAATCTGAAAACATTGCTTCTAGTGATTCCTGTTGAGTGGGTCCATTCTGTAATGGTGATGACTCGTTTACATTAACAGATAAACCAGCCATCAAATCGTTAACATTATCTTTAGAACCAAATAGATCAAATGATTCTGATTGACTTTCACTTGATTTGTCAGCAGTAGTCAATCCTGAAAAGATGTCGCCTGATTCATGTTCTTCTATATTGTTTTGGCTATGAAATGACACGTCAGTGAACGGGTCATCATTGTTCACAGATTGATTGTTGTGCACATCAGTACCCGAGTCACCAAAAAAATCATCCATCAAAGAGGTGGTTGATGTTAACACAGATGCATTGTTCACATTTTCATTCTCGTTTGGATCGTTGGTGTCTATTAAATCAGGCATCTGTATTTTGGGTTTCTCGATTTCCAAATCTTTGTTTTGTTGACTCATCCTGCTACCGCTTTGCTCTCCGGAGAGAAGGCTTAACACCTGGTGATAGTAATGGAAAAAGAAACCAAACCCATATTAAAAAATATTGTTTTGTTATACATCATATAAAAAATTGAAATGTTTAGAATACTTCACTGGTTGAACAATAAAAGTAGGGTGATATGCATAAAGATAATCATTTAAAAATAAATAAACTGCAATACCTTATTCGCCTTTTCCCTCACAGAAGCCTGGGGAGATTGAGAGCATTTTACCACAATGTCTATATTTTCATTGAAGTATGAAGCTATAATGTGAAAATGTTCTTCATCTTTCTTCCTCAAGATTGCCTCAAGCACACATAATCCTCTCACACAGACCTATTAATAATCGATCAAGCAGAAAAAGAAAAATGAGTGGGTTGGGTAACGGGTCAGATTGAGTTTACCTAATGCTTTGTGTCAAAAAGATTATATTTATTTACAAGATAACTAGTATGCCAAAAAAGATTACAAAAATATTATTTAATGTTTTGAGTAAAATTAATTTAAGAGGTTAAGTGAAAAGCAGAAGCTAAGTCAAGCATTGACACGCCCTTTTATGCATGAAAAGAAACACCAGGAAACGATCAACTTGTTTGACCCGTTTCCTTTTATCCTAAAGTTTTTATACCCAAATCGACCGGTTCAAAAGTAAATGGGTCGAGATTGACATCTTTAGTGTTACAATAACATAAAAAATTAAGAGACTTTAACAGCATGCATACCTGCCACATATGTGACTGAAGCTTTGCTTCAAGTGCATGACTTAAAGCTAATGCATCCAATTTGGATGCCTCAGTCAGAAACACCTGAAGAGCATCTCGAGTGGGTTGTAACCGAATTCCACCAGATGTTACAATGGTCTCTAACAATCTCTCTTCACGGCTCTTTACACCCGAATAACGTGAACCCGCGCCAGAACCGCCACTTGAATTATCTGTCTGACTTGTTCTTACCTCTTGACCCCATGGTCCAGACACATCAGATGACAACCTGGCAGAAGGTAGAGTCCCACTGTAGCTAGTTTCATTAGTCAATGATCTTCTCAGATTCGGGCTCTTGTAAGTCCCCGTGTTATTATTCATGTTTATGGTTTGATTTTGTGTTAAATTATTCAATCCCTGTTTAATCGTCGCACTTCCAATGCCAACCACCTCATTAAGAAATGACTTCTTATCATCCGATGGAGGGTCAAAGTTGGTATTTCCAAACCCTTGTATTCTTTTGGCGAGACCTTCATTAGGTGGTGGTTTACTGGTGTCTTCTCCAGAAAATAGAGCTGATAAAGCTTCTTGGGCCGTTTCCCTAACAGCTTTGTTAAGGGCATCACCCTTTAATGGGTCGGGGTGACCCTTATGATGAATTAGTTCACGGATGGCCACGGAGTTTCTTTGCATTTCTCTCTTAAAATCCGCCCCCGACTTCCCTACTGCATACTTGATCACTCTCAACGCCTAAAATTAAAATTTGCACCAAAAAGTAGTTTATATTAACAACCAAAAATGGAGTATATGTGGATACAAGTATACAACTCATACTTTAAACATATATATGTATTTTGAATTTGAACTGATCAAGAGCTTCATTTTCAAATCCATGTTATAAACACTACTTCAAGTACAACTTCTCAATCGGACAAACGATAAATGCTAGGTCAAATGAGGATTGATTGTTAACTAAAATCACACTAATGCTTCTACTGTGGTTTTTCGCCTTTGACCCCTTGTAGCCCCACCAGCAAAGCTGCATTTTATCTGATCTCATTGCTTAGCAGGTATTGATTCAATCATGTATGTTTAGTTTACCAGTAACAGGTTCTCACAGTCACCTAAAACAATCACACTAAGGGGTGTTTGGGTGCAAGTTTTCAAAGAAAATCTTGATCCATTCAAGAATCAGAATCAGAATCAGAACCACAATACCCATTTGATTAAAACTATACATATCAACCAATTCTTCCAAGCTTATAACTTTTTCGAATACGATTGTTTTGACCTAAAGAACCACCAACAAGATCATACCCATTAACCACCACATCCAATCACCCTCCTAACTCACCAATTGGGGCACCAACACACAAATCTAAACCAAAATCAGCAACCACAATCAGAAAAAAGAAAAGGGTAAACTGTCAATCACACCTTTTGCTTGACAACAGGAGACTTATGCTGCAGACGCTTGAATATAAACTCTGCAACTTCTTTAACAATGGAGACATGGGAAGAACGAAGAAGCTCACAGATTTCATCCAGCTTATAAACAGGAGTGACTTTATCTTCATCAGAAGTCGCATCATCGATCATCTTTGACCTCCAGTAGGATTCCACCGCTCTCCTGCTTTTATCCATCTTTCTCACACTATACAGCAAAATCAGGAGATATAAACGCTAATTGAACTGCAAGAATCAAACCCTTTTGTGGGTGAAGAGATTAGAATCAATGGGGATGATTTTGATTGAAATTGGGTTGTGAAGATTAGGGTTGATTGTGAGATGAGAGGGGAATCTGGTGGTAAAGAACAGCTGGTGAGTCACTATAATACTGGTTGTCTGGAGTGATTATTTGGAAGGTGATAATTTATTTTACTTTTAGTTTGGTATTTTATTCATGTTTTGTTTATTTTAATATTGAGCTTTTGTGTGTGTATTTTATGTTGATTTGGTGTCAATTAAACAAAAAGACAAGAAAGGAATGAAAAGTTGAAACGTTTTTAAATGGAATGAAGGGGTTTATATCTTGACTAGATTTAGTAATCTCGTGTAATATACGGGTTGAAAATATAAAAACTATATAATTCATAAATGTATTAATATTTTTTATGATTAAGTTACGTATTACAATAACAATAAAAAATAAAAATTTACATTTATAAGTTATAAATATTTGAATACTTTTTTTAATAATATAACATATAATTGACTCATTTAAATTAAAAACCAGTTGTTTAAAATCACACTAAACTAAAATATATTATTGTATCAATAAATATTTTTTCTCTCTATTTTTTTAAATTGAATATTATTTAGCTATAAAAACATGTATAGTTCAAAACAATATGATTACACAATTAAGTTGATAATATAAAAATTAAATTCAAAACAAAATAAATTATAACTATTAGTTTAGTTACTTAATATAAAAACTTGACTTAAATAATATATTAATTTAGACGGAAAAAACTTTTTGAGGAGTAATATGAGAGTGCCATGTGGCATATTAGTTATTTTTTTATTATATACTATAGATATAGATATAGATTATATTATTGATATTTAGCTAAAGTGATTAATATAAAGTACCCGAGTTACGTAAATATACAAAGGTCATAGGTTCAAGTTTCACTTTAAATAAAAATGGTTTGGGGTTGAGTCAAGTGTTTTTTCAATTACGGATTTTCTCCTGAAGGGGTTGGGGGTGCGACCCGATTAAATCAAATTTTATCCTTTAAAGCACGGCCCTATATCTTTCATAAAAAATTAGCTTGATTACTAATAACTAATATTGAAGGCTACTGTAATTAAATGCATCAAATTATACAAGTACGTTAAATTAACCATACATGAATATGAAACGATAAAGAATAGTTATGTTTTGGTCATTTGTAAGTTTTAGTTGTTTTTTTTAGCCACAGCCTCCTTTTATCTACTTAATTATCTTCATGTGAAGAGACGTTCTATGTTCGATAAGAGATAAAATAGAGATGGGAACACAGTGTCGTGTCGTTCCCAGCTGCCCTTTGGTCCGACCAATGGCCATTTACGTCGGCCTTTGCTTTCGTCGGTGGTGGTTTGTTCTTCCTCGAAGCCAGGCTGAGTAAGTTGAAAGTTCATGAGTAGCTCGAACCAGCCAAACGGAAAAATCGAAGCATGGGGCTTGAGAAAAGCAAGGCGGCTTGCGAAGAAACTCGTAAGCTTTTTAGCTCCGCTCCTAGACTTCATATGTGCTCTTTATTTTTCTCTTTGAACTCTTTTAGTTTTTTCGATTTGCAAAGCTAAAAGAATATAGGTCGGAGTCCTACCATTGTCTCGGTTGTTTCATCCGATGAGTTCTTCTCTACCAATGGCTTTGCGCGCTCTCTCTCTTTCATTTCTCTTCCTCTCTTCGATAGTTTCAGTTGTTGTCGTTTATTATAATTCTATTTGAAACTTTTGAGGCTTTTAGTTTGTTCGCTCAATGACGATGAGACTTTAACCTCAAGTATTTCGTTTATGAATAAGAAACGTTAAGTAATAGTATTGAAACTTTTGATGTTTTTAGTCTGTTGTTCGCTCATTCAAAAGGTCGGTTAGTTAGTGTATTTTTGGTTGTTGAAGGATGCGATGAACTATCTAGGTCTAGCTTGTCGATTCTGTCTGGAAGCCCGATGTTTTTGATGTTGATGGTTGTGATGATGAGCCTATCGTCATTTGAGCCTTGATTTAATATTATCTATGGCACTGGTTCTGTTATTCAATAGTCCTTGTAAACCCTAACTATTTTAGGTGTTTAGGGTTGTGATGATAACCTTACACGCAAATATTCCGCTTTCATAATAAACTGTATTGTATTTTGGTGTTGAGGGCTATGATAGTGAGTTTGAACTCACCTTAGCCTTGGTATCATTTGAAATCAGATACTATCATTTGCAAAGCCATGAATTGCTTTCATTTTAATTGCAAACAATTCAAATCACACTTTTCTTCTTCGTTCTTTATTCATGTAAGGTTAATAATTAATTGTCTTTTTCACTTGTCTATGATAATTAATTTGAAACTCATTTAACTACGACGAGGTGGTAATACTCTTGATATGCCACGAAGTTTTAAAAGAATTGTCAAATTCGTTGTTTCAACGTGGCACGTCTTACACTAATGATAATACCTGAATATGCAATGATTTTACAAATCTGAAAACTGTGATACATGTTTTTGTTTTTGAATAATTGGTTTAACGAACATAAACTTATGTTATCTTTGTGATTAGAAATTTAGAGTCGAGATAATGTTTGTGATATATTGACCTTTAATATAACTAAAAATAATAACGAAATAACAATATTAGTTAATTAAGCATAAATGAAATAAGCCTTTATTTAAAAATTGATTTATGATGCCACGGTAGCCAACCAAATGTTGAGCAATTTTTGTTTAGATTCAAATAAAAAGTCACGATGATACTTCTACTACCAAAACCCTTTCATCATCATCTTCTCAACTCACCAATAGCACTTCTAGCCACTACCACACACTACTCCGCCACTCAGATCCAACATTGTCCCCTTCACTCCTCTTGTCGTTTAAATACACACACCACGGTCACTAAAACACCCATTCACTCACACCCACTGATCTAATCCAACTATCGGCAATGATGGTTCCGTAGTACTAAAAGGGTGAATAAAATAGTAATAAAAAACAATTATTGATAAAATAAATGTTACCAGCAGCGAGCACCGGAAGTGAGAGTAGGATCAGGATTGCAAATCAATCAAACGAGCACTAAAGGGGATGAAAACAAATGAACTTTCGCATCTAGGGGGTGGTGTCATAGAGAGAGAAGATATCAAAAGAAGATAAACACTAAGAAAAAAACAAGATAAGGCAGACAAAGTCCTTACACATGTTCCTAATTGCAACATACCTTTGTAAATGTTTTATTATTTGTACTTCATGTTATTCTGGTTCTTGAATCGGGTTTCAAGTTCCTTAGGTTTTTAGGCGTAGGAAATCAACTCGAAGACCAAACCAAATAAGTAATGTTTGATCAGTTTTCAGGTCTCTTATTTCATCCTTGTTCTTACAAGACTAGTGGTTATGGTTAAGTGATGCGAACAATGTGTTCAAAGTTAAGTCATTAACGCAAATTCTTGAGCTAAATCGAATGACTTTGGATATTAATCCCCGTCTATGGCCATCGAGGGTGCCCAACGAAATTAACTGTTTCATGTAGTAGGCTAGACTCAATAGAATCCAGTCAAAACATGCACTTTCAAACAGGGCGTACACTTGGATTATTTGGTTTTTTCTCCATGTTCTAATTTGATTGAGACCTATCTCATATAATTGTAAGGAATCTCATTTTCCAATGGTGCTATAGATCTTTTTCGATGCCCAATTTCATCAAGTCCATCATGAAGTTGTTGACCATGCCTTTTGAGTGGTGTCTTAAAAAAAGATGTTTTTAACTGTTTTCATGTCAATGGTGTGGGGAATTTCGAATGCATGTAATAATCTTATTTGAAATCGAAGCAAGTTCCGATGTCAAGCGTAGTGGATGAGATAAAGTATGCGTCATTCTCTTGGAGACTTAACTTGGCAATCATAGTGTAATTTTTTATTTCTCTTCGTTTTCCATTGTAATTGTTGGTGTTATTTTCTTTGTCTTGACGTCTTGCTAGTGATTTCTTCTAATAAAGTCACTGTTCAAAATATATATATTCCAAATCGAAAAGGCTCAAGAGAAAAAGTAGAACAGTGCAAAATAAAGTTTGCAGTGGATTGATTATGTAGATCTAAACAAAGACAGAAAAAATATTGCTTCTCGCATGTTACGGAGTAAACACTACTTAACATTAGAAATGGCAAATTGTTAAAGAAACTAGAAGGCTTACCCGCGCGTTGCGGTGAGACTTTGTAAATAATCATCATTTTTAAAAATACTAAAAAATTTATAAGGATTGAACAATATTTAATCAAATCTCTCGTCCACCGATCATTTTATATAATATAAAAAATTCACTTAGGGAGCGTTTGGTTGGAAGAATGAAATGGAATTGAGAAACTAGTATAGTTTTCAAGTAAAATTATTTTTGAGTGGGTAATGAAATGTAAAACTCAAGAGAATGTTTCACCTTAATTTCCTTGGTTGTGGGATTTCAAAATCCTTCCACCTAAAGAGGGAATTTGAAATCCACAACCAAGGGAATTGAGATGAAACATTCTCTTGGGTTTACATTTCATTACTCACTCAAATATAATTTTACTTGAAAATTATATTAGTTTCTCAATTCTATTCCATTTCATTCCATTCTTTCAACCAAACGCTCCCTTATATAATTACAAAAATTGAGATATGAATGCTACGATAATAGTAAATTTACAATTTAACCTTTCACAATAAGTGTGAAAAAAAAAAAAAAAAACTGTATACCCTAACAACAGCCTCTCTGATCTGCTCGGTTTGCTTCTTCGTCTCTCTCGTCTGCTTCGTGACCTGGTAAGTATGTATCAAACCTGCTTCGTATATTTCTTGAATTTATCATTTGGGCTATGCTGTTTCATGTATGCTGTTTCGTCTTTACTGAACTTTTGTACATTTCTTTCTGCCCACTCGTCAATCCTACTGAAATCTGTTTCTGTTTGTTTGTTTTGTTTTTCGATTGAACTCAACTTTCACAGCTTCAGTTATCTATGTTGGGTAATCCAATTTCATTAACTTAATAATCTTATCATCACCAAGAATCTTGAAACAATGTAATGCGAAGTTGTCTGTGTGTGGTTGATAAATTCAATAAAACAAACACAATTAACCCTAATTTTGTTCTGTTTCCCCTCGGTAGAAATCAAAGTTTTTTTCTTTTTTACCCAGGCTTCTATTTGGTTAATCTTGCGGAAACATGTTGATGATTTGATGTGTAATATGATAAGTTGTTTAAGTTTGATCCTTTGATGTTTCTGCTATTATGGTGTTGTGTAATTAGGCCCTTTTTGGTGTTAATACACTATGGGTATCAAAGGAGTAGTTAATTGCTTAATTGGTACACAGGAACACAGTTCTTGATGATATAAGCTACCTTTATGGTTTATGTTTATCAAGGCGTGTGTTGAGATGTGATAAAGTTATCTGGTTTATTTATTGAAAATAGCTATCTTTCGGTTATTGTGTTCTTGTTGTGCGCTTCTGAATACTACAAGCAATGGGTGTATGGGAGGCAAGTGCCTCGGGGCTTTTTCTAATATGCATCCCCAATCGCCCCCAAATCTTAAAGTTAATGGAAACCTAAATCGATCCTATTGCTTATTGTATATCTTTTTCTGGTGTTTGGTTCTGTGAAAATTAGTTGCTGCTGCTGGTGTTCATATTTTTGGGAGTTGATTGTTATGTTCTTTACTTCTGTTTTGCACTTCTGCTTCTGTTAATTTCTTGATTGAGTGCTTACTGTTGGTTTATTTCTTAATGGACTGCTACTGTTGAGTGTTGACTACATTCTTAATGAATCTTTACCGACTTACTGTCTAAGTGTTGTGTTTTCATTTCAAATAAATTACTTGTGACTTGTTAGTTGGGACAGCTACTAGCCTAATATTTACTTCTTTCTGTATTATTCTCACTTGTTTGTGAAATGGACGCTGCACCACCTGTTTGTTTTTTTTGCTACTAAGCTACTTATAGTGTTCTACTATATTTATGATGGTGTTTCAGATGTTAAATGCATATTAATGTGTTTCTAGTATTAAATGTGATTTGTAAATAATTTATAAGTTTTTGTACAAAAAAGATGCACGCCTTGTTTACGTTTTGTGTGCGAGCCTAGGTGCCCCTCGTGCTTTCTAAAACCAAGCTTGTATTAATAAAGTAACTTCATCTCAAATAATGGCAAGATGGTGTGACCCAATTTTATATCATCATGTTCTTGTATTATTGAAAATAGTAAACTGATGTTTTGAAAAAAAGTTGGAAGAACTAAATGTTGCAGTTTCTGTTGGGAGTACTGGGCGTTTGAAAATTTATGCTCCTAGATTATTAAGGTATTTATATGTCTTCTTTTGAATCTGCAGAGGCGCAAACTACAATGGCAATGTTATCCAGAGCTCGTTTAGTTTCTTCAGCTTTATTTGGCAAGCATGCTTTTAGCTCTTCTTCCAGTATGTTTCTCTCACATGGGTTTTAACTGTCGGTTCATATCTGGGATGGAAAAAACGAGCGGGTTGGGTTATGTGTCTAACTGGACTCGCAAAGTTATCTTTTTTATTGATATTTTTGGTTTTTATAACAATCATTGTGTTAAATATGCTTATAAAAGCTTTATTGCTATGATAATAATCTTAAGATTTTACAGTTGTCTATTTCTTTCTAACAAGGCTTGTGTTGAAATGCGATAAAGTTATTTTATTTAATTAATGAATTGTCCAAAATAACTTCACCTCAAACAATGGCAATAACAGGAATTGTGTGGTCCGAGTTCAATATCATCATGTTCTTGTCTTGATGAAACAATGCAATAATCTTCTCAATCAGTTGGCGAAAATGAAATGTTGCACTTTCTATTTTAGTACTGACAATTGTGATTGTATGCTACGTCGCTAGTAGATTGTTATGGTATTTATATGTCTTGGTTGTAATTTGCAGAGGCACAAACTACAATGGCAGTGTTATCCAACGCTCGTGTTGTTTCTTCAGCTTTATTTGGCAAGCGTGCTTTTAGCTCTTCTTCTAGTATGTTTCTCTCACACGGGTCTCAACTGTTGGTTCATATTAGGGGTGGGAAAATGGGCAGGTTGGGTAACGTATACCTAGATTTACAAACGTCTCCTTTTTTATCAATATTATTTGGTTATTGTAAATAATCATTGTGTTATCATAAGGTTTTTCAGTTGTGTATTTCTTTGTAACAACCATTTTCTGCAGCTGAATACGAGTTCTCTCCGGACGTAAGTTCACAAGTTGGTAGTTGCATGCCCATATCCATGATGCGAATTGGGACCCTAATTCATAATATTGAAATGAACCCGGGTCAAGGAGGGAAGCTGGTTCGTGCAGCCGGTACCTATGCCACCATCTTAAAGGAACCAAGCGCCTCTAAACTGTGTTTAATCAAGCTGCCTTCTCGTGTAGAGAAATTGATTGATTCTCAGTGCAGGGCAACAATTGGGGTGGTGTCAAACCCTGAGCATAAAACCAAGAAGCTCAGGAAGGCTGGTCATAGCCGGTGGCTCGGGCGCAGGCCTGTGGTTAGAGGTGTCGCTATGAACCCTGTGGACCATCCTCATGGTGGTGGTGAAGGTAAAAGTAAGAGTAGTGGGTGCAGGGGTCAGGGTTCAGTCACCCCGTGGGGAAAACCGACCAAGGGTGGCTACAAAACTGGTCCGCTCAGGCGCAGGAAATAGGTCTAAAGTGAAATTTTATTGTTTGGTTTGTTTTAGAGAGTATTGATTTGCACTTTGATGCAAATTTTTTGGATGTTTTTTATTTTGATAGTGTTTGTGGTCTTCTATTAATAATATTTTGGATCTTTGAACAATTCATGTCTTGTTTTGTTAGGTATATTTATTACTTTAATCTTTTAAATAGTTTATTTAGTCTTGCTAGTCGCTATAAGTGAGATTTTAACTAGTCACTATAAGTGAGATTTTACCTATTGGGTATCTTTTTAAAATTATGTTTTTAACAACAAATATATGACCCTAAACCCCCACATAAGGGAACCCACACAAAAAAAATTCTAACTCAATCCAAAGCATTTTGCAATTTCTAGCTCAATCCAAAGCATTTTGTTTCGAGTGAGACTCATACCCAAAACCTCCTCAATTTTAATTGTCTTGGTTACCTCACGTCAACCACTAAAGCTACTGATCATTAGTGTATCTTGTTTTAAATAGCTTATCATTTATCAGTCTAAAAAAACCTGTTGGTATAATTGGCACTGAGAAAAGAATAAATAACAGATGAAATGTCTACAAAATTGGGTAAACAAGGTGTAAATAAGTCTTTTTAGTTTTCCCTTAGATAACCAACACTAGTTTCTATAACTGTCCAACAACAAACACGCCCTTCATCTTCAACATCTTTTCAAAGACACTAAAAACTTGTTTGTCATCTCCTGGTTACACGATGGCGTTCTCGCTTTCTGAACCGCTCAAGCATGATCTGATCCGTTGCTGCTTGTCTTCCACCACCACCACCGCCACCGCCTGCACCGCTATTACCATCATCACCGCCACCTCCATCTACAGCAGCAGGATCACTGGCTCTAGATTCCCCATTTTTATTTGCACCTTTGTTCTTGTAAAGCTCAGGATGGTCTGTTAAGCATCCATTAATACCATTAGAGCATATTAAAAGATATAACAGAAAGTGAAGACAGTTGGAGGTGTGAACATTTTAAGAAGACATACCTCTCCTAAGTTTTTCAGCATAGTCCTTGCCACGTTGGAAATAGTCGGCACTGTAACTTGAAGGTATGGTCGATTCGGTTTTAGCCCGGCCCATTAGCCTCTTCTCTTGCAGGAGCTTTTTGGCAGCCTCTGTTTCCTCTATATTTTTCAGCTTAAATCTGCAAAGTTTTAATCACTAGCAGGTTAACAGCTTTCTATAGGAGGCATACATGTGACCAATTTCAGTAAAATCAAAAATTATTACCAAACCAATCACCTCAGACACAATGACTCACACTTCAGGGTCTTCCCATTTGTTACTAACTTTTTAAATAAAACAAAGTTCCCATAAAAGCATTTGTTTAATAAAAAAGAATACAATGTGTGTGTGTCTCTCTCTATATATATCGAAGGGTTCAAATGCAAACCAAGAGAAATTGAGAGAGAGAGAGAGAGAGAGAGAGAGAGAGAGAGAGGCATACTCAATGGGAAGTTGGATTTCAGCAATTCCAGTTGTCCATTGAGTAGAGCTTTCCTCCGAGTTCCGTCTTTTGACCTAATTCAACACATGAGATTGTAAACATAAGTATATACCATAGGTTTGTCTTTATTTATAACATACACACACACATATATACATATACATAATACACACACATGTATAGGCAGAGAGGCATACTCAATGAACATTCATAGGATTTAGCTATAACAAAAGTCTGTCATTATCAGTTTTTTTTAAATCATGATTCACACACTCATCTACTCCTACTACTAAACTACACCAACTCCTAATCTACCCCATACCAGAAATTGAATCTGGTCTTCTCCAAAGAATCCGACTCCTACCACTAAACTACCAAGGTAATGTTTTAATGACAATACATGCAAATTTGATCGTTTATTAATGTTAAATGGAAGAAAGCTTTTTATTACTACATGAATGAAATTGATTGTTTATTTAAGTAATAACAAAATTAAGAAAACCCATGGAAGGAATAGGATGAGTAAAAGAGAAGGTATACTAAGAAGCCAGTATTTCACCTTAAGATGCTCTGGAATTTTGTATAATTCATCCTCTGCATGTTTTATATCATTCTCAACTTGATTAGTCACATCAATATTCTTCCCTTTTTTCTTAGCCAACTCTTGCTCAATATATTTTAACCTGTGCATTTGCCAAAACAAAATTGTTATGTTTTGTCATGTAAATACTATACACATAAGGTAATTCTAGATGTGCAAATCCTCACATGACACAAAAACCCAACATGAAATTAATCAAGTTTTTGGTTGTCATGTCTAACCCGTTTGATAAATAGGTTGTGCTTGGGTTGACTTGCATAACCTATTTAATTAAACTAGTTGACTCGTCAACCAGTTTAAAATTAAAAATATATATATTTTATAAGTTCAACCCGTTTTAACACATATATTACAACCTGCCAACCCGTAGTTCTACCAAGAGTTTTAATTCTTATAAAGCTACTAAGCGTTCAAATTATTTCCCTCAATGAATTTACAATAAATAAGCATGTTGCAACACAAGTGATATCTAGAGAGAGAGAGAGGGAGACTTCCAGAAATTATCATTTTAGTTTTTCAATTTGATAACCATAGATGTTGCATTAGATTTCTTCGGAATTTGGAACATCAAATTCATGTCACCTAACATTCTCTGGATGGCTCCTACTTTCCTCTTTTCACTCAACATATGCAGCTAAGTGGTGCTTTGCTTAACTTTTCAGAAGATAACATATATGTACCTTAATTAACATACATATAACACAACAGTGCTCAATATTATAAAGAGTGCAATGATGTGGGTCAATGGTACTCTTACCAAAGATTAATTGTTAATACATAATAGAAAATATGTCACCAAAGAGATCAATCAACTTTTGTGCACTCAGATTATTCAAGAATATAATTACTTGAACTTCAAAATGAAATAATCAGATCAGAGTTCTATAATTCTGCAAATTCATCATTTCTTTAAGTGGCTATAAGCTGCAAAGTGATTTGGCTTATTCAAGATAATGATTAATGTTTGAAGTCTGTAGCGACTTCACCAAATAGAAGATAGTAATGATATAACTAACACATAGTTGGTCAGCCAAAAACATTATTTTCCAGCAAAGCGTGAAAGCCTGATAATGATGCTAATTTGGCATATAAGGCAAATTACACACTAGATACAACGGTAATGTTGCTGTTTAAACTGTTTAAATGCGCATAATAATTAAATAAGCAAGGGTACATACATATGTGGATCTTCATCCATGACAGCAGTCTCCTGAGCAAAAGTATCCTGTAAAACCAAATCATCTTTTTCTCCATCTCCTTCACCCTTGTCACCGCCTTTAGAAACCAACCCACCCGCACTATTACCGCCACTGGCGGCAGCCGCCTGCCCTGTTTTAACTATTGCTGGGACCCCTGACTTCTTCTCCCTCAGTTTCTGAAGAAATTTGATCTCTTCTAGAGCTAACCTGTATCCATCAATCATCGTTAAACCCTTTTTTCAAGATCATCTAACTAAAGAAACCCTGTAATCTATAAGAGTTTTACTGCAATTACTCAAGATTAAAGGTACCTCATTTAATATCTGAACTGATAATGTCGTTCTTTTAGGGTTTTGGGATATTGATTCGAACCAATATGAATTAGATCATACAAACTCGTGAGGAATTGGTTGTGATTCAAGCCCTAAGTAACTGATTTCCCCAATTTCAAATATAAACCCTAAAATTACTAAAAAAGTAAAACCCAATGATTGATGAAAAATTGAAAACAGATAACTCAATTAAGCATCAGAAAGAACGTACCGCATGTCATTGCCGTCTTCTGCAACTCCTGTGTGCTCATCTTCTTCCTCTGCGATACTTCTTTTTCGGAAATTCTTGTTTTTCTTCATCTTTTACTGTTTTTTTTCAAATCTTTTCAAGATTTAGCTTGATGAAATCAATTGGGATTTGCTACCTGGGGTTCGATAACGTTTTGCGAATGCACTTCGATTCGTAATCTTAGCGTGATTTTCTCACTAGCTTGAGTAGCAAACATGGGCAACGTGCCCCGCTTAATATATTCTTTTTACTCTAACGTTAATCCGTTAATCACAAGACATTCAATTCTTTGTTAAAAATGTCTCACGTCCTAAGGTGCTTGAGACGTAGGAAAAAAGTCTCGTTCTGTTGTGATTCAATCAAAAACACATGTGACGTGCTAATGTGTCTCGTGAAGGGGCATCTTAAATAGGAGATTAGGGTTGATTAAACGTACATTAAAACCATTAGTTTGTAAGAGTTGCAAACCTCAATCGGCCACATGTTGGGTTGTCTTGCCTCTTGTCACCGGCCCTAACCCCCGTCTTGTCGTCATTGGTAGCCACCCTGCCATTACCAATCATCGCCTTACATGCCTCACACACTTGCGGGTGCATCCTGTGTTGCCATCCGCCACTGTCTCTTCGCCGCATTGTCAATGATTTGCTCCGGTTTTGTTAATTTATGAGTAGGAGTACTCGCGTGCTCTTAGATTTCAGTTTTTTTTTTGTGTTTTGCGAATAGATCATGAAGAGTTTAGATTTATGAGTGTTTTGCAAGTAAAACTGAAATAGTGCAGATTTTAAGGTGATTCATGTGGGGGCATGGAGCGACTTGAATCGTTGTTTTTAGGGTGTTAGTTTAATTAGTTGTCATATTTGTGAAAGGTATAAAACCGTAATTCTCTATGGTTATGTTGTTTTCTATTTGGTTTGCAACTTGACTTTTAGCGCACACTCTAGGGTGCCTAGATTGGTTCGTACGTTTAATTCCGATGCGTTGTTTTAATATAACCTATCTATGAAACTTAAAAAAAATGTACACCCACTTAGCAAAAGCTAATTTGTGTTTTATACATATATTTATAGATGATGTGCCTAAGTTGAAAATCTAGAGTTTATCGAGTCTATGAGGATGTGCATCAAAAACACCATTGCGTAAAATATTGTACATATTTTTGGAAATTAAAATACATTAAAGAAAAAGTTTAGTGGATGTTAGTATTCTTATTTGGATGATGGAGCTAAAGTTCTTTCATCACATTGATTGTGTTAAAAGAGGAAGGTATGATTCCGTTGATATTAAAGTTATGATTTTGTTTGTTTTAATGTGATTTCATTTAGATTGTGTGCATCCTTTTTAAACAACATCAACTCGTGTTTGAGTTTTGACTCGTTTAATTGACATTTAAAAGACAAGATAACAAGACAAAACATATAGTAGTTAAATTTGTAAAAACGTGAAGGAAAAAAAATGAAATATTAGTGATGGAGAATAAGATGTGAGAGGTTTTTAGAAAATAAAAAATAGATTTACAGGATGATGATTTTTAGATAATTTATAGAGATGATGATAAAAAAAACCTACTATGAATACTTTAAGCTTTGATATTTATAATTTAGGTGTTTCATGTATGTGAGTGAGTCTTAAAGGCAAGAACTTAATTTTGGAGGAGGGTGGGGGTGTGTGGGTTTAGTGTGAGTTAACATTGGAAAAAGATGATATGATGTATAAAATGATGTTAAAAAAACAGTAAGAAAAACATAAATTTAAGGTAATTAGAGGCGATGAAAAGCATCAAACAAACACCAGTAAAAAAAATTTCTTCACCTTTTATATAGATATGTCGTTCTTTTCTTAAGCTAGTAGTTGATGTTAGGTTTGTTTTAACACTTTCTAAAACTTAAAAAAAATAAAATGTTGTTTACCACTTAGTATGCTACGTGCATGTTAGACGAATGAATGTAAAATTAGCTTAGAGCAATCCAAATACACGAAGTTAAGAAATTGGTGTGCAAAACACCTAAATCATTGCTTAAAAATCTTTAATGATTGATAGGAACCAAAATTCGAGATGGTTACTTTCTTAAAGAAAATCTCGACTATGTTGAATAGTTTTCGGATTAATTTATTTTATGCTTGCTTCTAATTATTTTTAGTGATTGATAAATTTTTATTAAAAGACCGACAACTAACAAGGTGCTAGACTCCAAATTACAACAAAAAGTTCATAATATAAACTTGAAAGAAATTAAGCTTGAATTGCAAAGAATCAATTTAAGATTTAAACTACACAACGATGTCCAACGTGTACGCCTTGGCTAATCAAATGATGAATGTATGTTGCGATGTTATTCGTCTTATGATTTAATGATTATAATTACACATATTTATATATTACTAACTAGGCTAAAGACCCGTGTAACACACGGGTTCAATCCAAAATTATTATTTTATTTAAAAAGATTCGTAAGTTATAATGTTGTTGATAATGCTTTGTATATCAACTTTTATGTAAAATTTTTAACATTAGCTACATCTAATATTAGCATGTTTTCTTTATTAATATTTATATGTTTAAATATATAATATGAAATAAAATAAACTTATAAATAAGAATTTTAAGTAATAAATAAATTATATTGAACATGAAAAACATTATTTTAAATTCAAAAACATCCGAAAATTTATTTGTATACAACATTTGATGTTTTGCTTGTGATTTGTCTATTATTATTATTATCTAATATTAATAGTTTTAAAATCTGTCTCCTTTTAACTCAAGGCAATATAGAGCTGACCATGATCACTGTTTAAAAACAAATCAACTTTAAATAGCGAGTGTCCATGGCTCTTGTTTATTGTTATTGCAAAACACACTGCTAACATAAACTGTCTTCTTTGGAATTTAAAAGAAATCATTTTGTCTAAAGGCGTCAAAGTCAACCGTGAAATAAAATTACAATTTTTAATATTACTTCCAGATACACCAAAACAATTTGCACACATATCAAACGAATTCCAATCAAACATAATAATAATATGGCAGTACACACAAAAAAAAAATAAAAAAGTTTAAAAATTAGAAACATGTAATACCTTTCACAGATGGATTGTTAAAATATATCACTTTCAAATCAAAAAAGTGAAAGTAAACACAATTGTAAACAATGATCAAAATGGATGAAAGCTCAAATATAACAAAAAAATACATTTGTTGAAGAAAACTTGATGAAAACGAAGCCAAATTAAGAACGTTGATGAAGTCTGTCGAAAGCGATATTATCAGACTTTATAAAGACAAATTGGGTCGTAAAATTGGGATGGTTGAGAAATATTTTAAAATCGGGTATGATTTCATTTCCAAAAAAAGATTCACATGAATTCCTTCAAATTGGAGAGGAGTCGACGAAAAAATTCCGTAACTTTTGTCAAGATTCGAATATAAACCGAGTATTTAATAATAACACACAATCAAGGAATCGATTTCATACATGAAGAAAATGATAAATGATTTCTATAGTTTTTGTTAATGAATTATTTGAAGAAAGAATGAATATTGGGTATAATTTTATTTTCAAAAAAAGATGTGATCTAATTTAGGGTTAAATTTTTAAATTTTCCATAAACATCTCTTGTATCAAAAGTTGACTTTTAATCAAATGAACCTAGATTAACACTAAGAACATATACATATTTAGGCGGGAATTGAAAAAAGTAAAGATTTAAGAGAATGTCATGTGACATTAAAGTTATTGTTTTATTAATAAGTATAGATTCCCAATTTTGTTGAATTTAAAGTTGTACAATATGCTTAATAAGTTATACCCATCTTTGTTTCTTTTTCTAATTCTTAACTTCTTTTTTATCTTAACCTAATACTTTTATAATTTTGTAATTTGACCCTAATATTTCTTTTACTTTCAATGTTGGTCTCTTATGTTTTTTATATTTTTTAATTTATTTTGTTTTAAGGTTTGGTTTAAATTCCGCGAGTTAACTCACCGCAGCATGCATGTGTGGTTCAACGTTTTTACACTTATATTTTCCATATTTAATAACCCCGTCGCAATGTGCTGGTTCTAAATCGACTTACTTATTGTATTATATGTTTTACGTTCCGCCTACGCGGTTTAACATTTTTACACCTACTTTTTGTTCGTTTTATTTTTATTTTTTACTACGAGTTTTTTGGATGTTAGTGGTCACTGACGGTGGTGTCATTTGTGCTACTTGATAGCGTTTTATGCCACCGCTGCAACGCAGGGGCTTAAGACTAGTTTCATCTCTTTTTTGTTTTGCTTAGTTTCACAAAAAGTTAAAAATAATTTTGTACAATTGCGCTATTTTTTACAACATATAAATAATATGTTAAAATATATCATACCAATTTAAAAAAAAACTATATTTCTTTAGAAACGGACAACACATCAAATCATTTGTTACGATAGAGTATCATGCCTGTCTTATAAAAATATTTTCCGCTAACTTAAAAAAGTAAATAAAAATGTCCTTTTCGTTCCTGACGTTTTGTTCAATTTGTCATTCAATTCAAAAAATTTTTTTTTTGTTATTTCAATCACTTTAGTTTACCAAATGTTGTCATTTCCATCCACTCCACCAACTCGTCAAGAATTCCGTTAAATATGAGGGTATCTTAGTCTTTTTCAAAACTCTAATTATCCAATTAAAACAAATTAATCAATTATTATTCAATTAAAACTACAAAACATATGAAGCGAATGGATTTAAAAGTTTTGATTAACTCTTACTCATGTTGTTCGATTGAGCTCTGTTCTAAGATTTCAATTAATCTTCACATTTTATTCTAACACGTACCTTTATTTGATCGAGGTCTGCTGTTGTCACGTGTTGTTTGATTGAAGTCTGCTATTGTCGCGTTTGTTTGAACGTGACAACAACAGACCTCAATAAAAAAAGTGACAACAGTAGATCTCAATCGAACAACGGTGCACGTTCAAACAAAACGTGAAGATTAATTAAAATCCCACAGCAGACCTCAATCGAACACATGAGTTAGTGTTAATCGAAGCGTCCGGTCTCACTAGTCGCTTCGTATCCCGGTCTCACTAGTCGCTTCGTATATTTTTTAGTTTTAGTTAAATATTAATTGATTAATTTATTTTAAATGGATAATTAGAGTGTTGAAAAATATTAAAATACCCTCATATTTAACGGAGATTTTAACGAAGTTAGTAAAGTATATGAAAATAACAACATTTGATAAACTACAGTAACTGAAATGACAAAAAAAAATATAAATTGAAATTACAAATTTAACAAAACGTCAAAACAAAAATAATTTTTTACTCTAAAAATTATTTACAATAATCCGACATTAAACAGACCCATAATGCAAAGGTCGATGGGCGCATTTGCCATGTTTTTATCGTTTTCTTCTTTTGCTTTATTTCAAGAGAAAATGAATACAAACATCACCGGTGGAATCTTTCACAGGAGTGTACTATTATATACTTTATAATAGAAATAAACAGTATTATTTCATTTGCTTTTAATTTCTTTTTGGTGGTTAAATAATATTTTATCAACATATAGGCTCAAAATACCTGCTCATCCTGTCTAAGGAATTCTTGTAAAATATTCATATTTCAGATAAAAGTAAATATAAATTATATTCAAACGAGCGACGAATCGCAACAGGATAATAAAACTTGTATGTCTCGATTTCGCTGACTTAAACATTAATATCGAAGCGTTGATAAAAAATAAACACGTGATTTGACGGCTTATAAGTTTGTGCTATGGTTACATGTATATCATTACGCACAACTCAGTTTTAAACGAAATTTATATACAAACGTAAGAACAAGTGATAAATATATGGGTTAAGAGAATGACAAGTGGCAAAAAAAACTTTACTTCACTAGATTTATAGATTACTAGGTTAGTCCCCGTGTATTACACGGATTAAGTAAATAAAACATTAAATAATTAGTAATACAAATTCATGCCTTATAAAATCATAAGTATGATTATAATTTCGTATAAATAGCTACTTTAAATAATAAACAATAATTTATTTTTCTTAAACTTTTGTTTTATAAAAAATTATGATTTTAAATATTTTGTTTAAGAAAAATGATTTTTCTAAAAAAAGTTCATTGTATTTTGTATTTTATAGAATTTTTGTTTTTAAAAATTATGTTTTTAATAAAAAACAGGTTTTTTTAATATATACATTTTTTAATTTGAAAATGGTATGAGTAATATTATTAGTATTCAATATTATTATTAATAACATAGAAAAATAAGAAAATTAGTATGATGTTACTTATAATTATTTTAAGTTTATTTTAGTTTTTTTATAGATAGATAGATAACGTAAAAACTCATTCATTAAACAAATTATAGTTAGTAATAAAAATGAAGATTTATAGTATAATATTTTAATACAGAATATAATTGAAATTATATATATGTAATAGTTCAAGAAATAAAATAATTATACTATTTTTTAACCCTCTTATCTAAATAGTTTTATTTTTAAACATTTGTTTTAAGATTTTTTTTATAAAAATCTTGTTTTTTAAAAATCTTAATAGTAATTCTTCTGTTTGTTTTAATAAGACTGTTTTTAAAAAGTTCATCTTTTTATAACATTTTTTAAAAACAAAAGATAAAAAATATTTTGTTTAAAAAGCTTTAGTGTTTTAGAAAATTTCATATTATATAAATTTTTTTTATTATTCAGATTTTAATTAAAAGATGTGAGTTCTAATTTTCTTAATAAAATCTATTTTAAAAAAAGATAGTTTGATTTTAAAAAAATCTAGATAAGAGAGAAAAATAGAGCAATTAATAAAATTCAATTTTAATAAGAGAGATAAATTTATATGAATATTTAAATTACTATAATACCCTTTTAAAAGAAAAATTAATGTTTAAATGTTTATAAGCATGACAAGTGGCAAGAAAATGATTCAAGAGAATGATAAGTGTTATAAAAATCTTATTTTATTAGATACTATAGATATAGATATATATATATAGATTATAAATATAGATTCAATGAAATATACACAATATTCACACAATTTGCGTATTTAAAGTTTGTTAGAAATGTAATAAATTCAATATATTTTCAAAGAAACGCATTGAATCTATGCATAGACTTGGTCTATTTCCATATCCCAAAAGAACAAAAGGTTCATTCATCTCACTTTCATCAACAAAAAGAAACCATTTTTCCCCTCTTTCTCTCTCTAATTTTCATACCCATCAACTAATTTCACCTCCTTCGGATAATACCCAATTCATTTCATCTTATGATCGATCACTACACCTTTCGTCTTCACAAATCTTCGATTCTTGCATTACCCATTTGCTAAATCCCCTAATCTTGATCAAGAATGTCGTCTTCATCAACTTCAACTTCAGCTTCAGCTTCAACTTCGACTTCAACTTCATCACAGCCCACAAAACCCCCAATCTTGAAGAAACCAATCGCACCCACATCGTCAAATTCAAAACCCTTTTGGGTTCTGAAGCAAAAGACCCCAAATCTTCAGCAGTTGTACACAATCGGGAGGAAATTAGGCCAGGGGCAGTTCGGTACAACCCATCTATGCACTGAGAAATCCACTGGTGTGGCGTACGCCTGCAAATCAATCCCCAAGAAGAAGCTGATTTGCAGAGAGGATTATGAGGATGTGTTGAAGGAGATTCAGATAATGCACCATTTGTCTGAGCATCCTAATGTTGTGAGGATCAAAGGGACTTATGAAGATGCGTTGTATGTGCATATTGTTATGGAGTTGTGTGCTGGTGGTGAGTTGTTTGATCGGATTGTGCAGAAGGGGCATTACAGTGAACGTGAGGCTGCGAAGTTGATTAAGACGATTGTTGGTGTTGTTGAAGCTTGTCATTCTTTGGGTGTTATGCATAGAGATCTTAAGCCTGAAAACTTCTTGTTTTCCACCACTCATGAAGATGCTACCCTTAAAGCCACTGATTTTGGGTTGTCTGTGTTCTATAAACCAGGTTCAATATCTTAACATTTTTTTTAAAATATTTTTTAATAATTTTTTGGATATTATTTCTTTGGTTATCTTGTGTGTAATGTACATAAGCAATCTTATGTAGGTTTATCTCATCTCTATCTGTTTTGGGGTTTTGTATGTTTTGGTATTAGATTGTCTTTTCTGTTTCTTGGATTATATCTGAACTACCTTTATTTTGAAGTTATTTGTTGTGTGGGTGATGTAATTCATTAAGTATGAATTTTATTTTTGTTTTTGATGAATGTATTTGTAACTTAGATGTAAGTATGTAGTGGTGTGCATTATTGGTTAGAAATATGGAAAAATTTGTAGTTTTATGCCCATGGTTGAGTAAATTAGTGTGAAATGTATTTAAGTCCCTGTGTTGTCCCTCTTGTGCCTTTAAGTTTTATTTTGCTAGAAATAGGTGACATTGATAGATGTAGTTTTTAATGCAAAAGTTGAAGTAATTGCATTTGGCCTTTTGATGGAATGGGACTGACTTCTTCATGAATATTGTGATAAATTTGTTATTTTCTTTTCTTAAATTGGACAGCTTCAAGTTCTTCTTGATCTTATAATTCTTGTGAATTATTTCTTTGAAACATGTTTATTGATGCATCATTGTTGCACTATATAAAACTGCATATCTTAGTAGGTTTCTTGATATTGGTTTTCAAAATGATTATTGTCATAGTCACAGTCATGGAAAATTTGAAATTATATAATCAGATTATTACGACTTCAAACAACAAAAGCACACACTCTATCTCATACTTCCAAATCGCACATCCAAAAACCCACAGAATCCTCTTTCATTCTTTCAAACAACTTAACATTTTCATTCCAAAATTAGGTGAAACATTTCGAGATGTGGTTGGAAGCCCTTACTATGTTGCACCAGAGGTCTTACGCAAGCATTATGGACCCGAAGCTGATGTTTGGAGTGCAGGGGTAATTTTGTACATTTTACTGAGTGGTGTCCCCCCCTTTTGGGCAGGTACATTTGTAATCTTCTACTATAATCCATTTAATTTAGTCAAACTTATAACCTTTATTGTGTGAAACATGTATATTTATCTACAGAAACTGAAATGGGCATCTTCCGTCAGATATTACAAGCGAAGTTAGATTTTGAATCTGAGCCATGGCCTGCAATCACAGACAGTGCTAAAGATCTTATAAGGAAAATGCTTGATAGAAATCCTAAGAAAAGGCTTACTGCCCATGAAGTTCTATGTAAGCAACTTTGGCTTAGAAGAATTGCACAAAGAATTATCTAAACTAGCAATTTATTTTACTAACATTACTCTTGCTTTCTTTAACAGGCCACCCATGGATTGTTGATGACAAAATCGCACCCGATAAGCCCCTTGATTCTGCAGTATTATCGCGCCTGAAACAGTTCTCTGCAATGAACAAGCTTAAGAAGATGGCTTTACGGGTAATCTTTTTTTCATTCTTTTAGTAAAACTATTAGGTTTATGATCTTGTTGTAGCTTTCTTTGAATAATATTAGGTTTTGCGGTCCTTTCGATATGATAGGCTGAACAAGGATAAAATTTGAAGATAGAACAAAAGGGTTCTGGTTGTCTTTTCTTTTCTTAGATAAACATATTACATTTCTTAGTTTTTGTTTGGAACATGATAGGATTCCATGGTCCATTTGGTATGATAGGTTGAAGTGGGATGTATATTTAAATGGTCCAAAAGGGTTCGGGGTACTTCCCTAAAGTTCCCTTTTTAGATAAAGATGTTAAATTTCCAATATCATATAGGTTTCTTTTGAAATTTATAGTACTTAAAGGCCCTTTTGATATGATAGGTTGAAATGGACTAAATTTCATGCCGGTCCAAAAGGGCTTGGGCTGGGTTGGCATGTCTACACTTATCTTGGTTTTTTTGTTAAATTTTATAAACAATAATATGTTAGATATTATTATAGAAACTATTATTGCATAGTAATCCGATAATTTCAAATAAAACAATTTAGAGGTCTTAAACACACTTGAGTATGCAATGTGTGGATTTTAAAATTGACTGACTTATTTTTTCTCCAAGTATTTTACCCATTAACCTGTTTAATAAACTACAACCAGTTGAGCTATTTCCACATAAGTGGTTTGAGTTACTGTCGCCTTTAGATTTCATCTAATGGAGCAAGGTGGGATGTACACCGTAGAGGCTCATAATTGGATTCTTATGAGCAAATTCATTATTATTATTGTATGGGGACAATCTCAACCCATTTAATTGAAGTGGTAGATTTATCCTCCAGTGACTTGAATGCGTCAAACATAAAAAGTTATCCAAGTGAAACGGGTCAATTGGGTCAAATGGGTTGAAAGTTACCCAAAATGTTATTGAAATGTTTTGAACTCCTTAATCTATTTATTTAAAAAAATATATGATAATATTAATAGTATAGTTTTTATAATCATATATTCCATCAGATATATAAAACTCAAATAGATGGGACATAACCCGTCTTACCCGCACTAAAAGTACCATTCATGATTTGTTACCATCCTCTTCGTCACCACCTCTAATTAACTTTAGGTGTTTATGTACATTTGTCAAATCAAAAGTCACCATAAACTAGATGGAACTATGCTGACTGTATTATGTATAGGTGATTGCCGAAAGGCTTTCAGAAGAAGAAATTGGTGGACTGAAAGAGTTATTCAAAATGATAGATACAGACAATAGCGGTACAATTACTTTTGATGAACTCAAAGAGGGTCTAAGACGAGTGGGTTCTGAACTTATGGAGTCAGAGATAAAGGACCTAATGGATGCAGTAAGTGCAGATTTTTGTTCCTGTCTCATAATTTTTTCGCACTACACTTTTCAAATTATTGAAAATCTTTGACTTGTTCTTGGTTGCTGTTTCGGTCTTTCGGACATTGTAATTTTGTGAACATATTGACCTGGCAGGCAGATATTGACAACAGTGGAACAATCGACTATGGTGAATTCATTGCTGCAACTGTACATTTGAACAAACTGGAGAGAGAAGAGAATCTTTTGTCTGCATTCTCATTTTTCGACAAAGATGGAAGTGGTTACATTACAATTGATGAGCTCCAACAAGCGTGTCAAGAAATGGGCTTAGGTGATGTTCGTCTTGATGAGACAATCAAGGAAATCGACCAAGATAATGTAAGTATTCATTCATAGGGTTAAAAATAGTAATGTATGTCACCCTGAACACTTATCAAACAGTAATGTTTATTCAGAACTTAGCGCGGTCACAGTTGTGTCTTAGAATGAAATATGGTTAATTGAGGCTGTACTTTAGCATCAAGGAGTCGAACTAGTAAACAAAGCAAATTTTGCTAGCCGGAAAACAGGTCAACTAGTTTGAAAGTACTTGGGTGTTTATAATCGTCTAAATTGATTTTTTCAAAAAATTGGGTATATGTTTTTATAATAGGTTTTGTAATCATGTTTGATGTATTAATTTTCTTATGGAACTACAAATGAACAAAAAGTATTGGTGGGTCAACCCAACCTGTTTTCACCCTAAAGCCAAGTCAACCTCTTTTAGCTATTTTTTCTTTACTTTGTATTAGGTTGTGTTCTGACCTGGAAGTGACAGATTAATCAATTTATTTATTAATGATTGACTTGTGTTGCGTTTTATCTCAAACGGTGGGTCAATCCAACCTATTTATTAATGAAACACAAACAAAAATTTCAAACATTTGGACAAAAGAACTTTTGAGGGTCAACACAATCCGACCCATACTAAAAATCATCGATTATGACCCGTTACAAAACCTTCTCGCCTGGACAATTTTGTCGCCTCGAAGGGGCCAATTTTCACATAAGTAGGTTGCAGTTGCTACCAATGATTGCACAAGCACCATAACTAATTCTATAAACTGATGATAAATCAAACATGTGTGGTGCAGGATGGACAGATTGATTATGGGGAATTTGCTGCTATGATGAGGAAGGGAAATGGTGGAATTGGGCGGAGAACAATGAGGAGCAATCTGAACCTAGGTGAAGCTCTAGGAGTCATACCACCACCTGAATAAACCCCTCTAACAACCACCCGCGCCAGTGATATTAATCCTTTTTACTAATCAGTTGGATCATTTTGGTATTTTGTTAGATTCAAGAACTAATTTTGGGTGTTGATTACTTTCACCATCCATGAATTTGAACTTCAATATTAAACTTTTGATTTTGAACTATGACTTGGTCTTTTGTTATGACTTGTGGCTACTGCATTCAAAGTCAAAATTAGGAAGCCATACCTAGTGATGTTATTGAAGTCAAAATAGGCTGGTTTTGACATATTATTATTGGTTAAGTTAGAGTGCCTGGTTTTTAAAAGCGAGAATGAGGCGTGAGGCGGGGCCTTGAGGCGCTGCTTCATGTACATCCATATCAAAGTCACTTAAAGATAGTATGTAGGAGGCTGATATGTAAAATGACCAAATGGATGAAAATACTATAAATGGTTTGTTTGACAAAAAGATTATACGAAGACATAAAGCTTATTTGGTTGTATGTAGAGCAATGGGCGTATTTAGACCCAAGCTAGAATGGGTCAAAATGGTTTGGTCAGGTTGGATTGATCTGTTAAACACACTTGTTATGTTAGATTATATAAACTTTATACTTATATATTGTTTAATCTATTTGAATTGTATTCGTTTATAGATAATATTCTTATAGTACTCTTTTGACTAAATAATATCCATGAGAATGACTGGTGTTGGAAGTTATCTTATACTTGACCCAATTATTGAACCAAACAACTTGTTGGTTTGTGATGGATAATGTTACTTTAGTCTCCAATGTCTCACTCCATATCAGCAGCCACTTATTATCCAATAGTTGCAAGATAATAATTATAATGACATGAGTGTGTTATTGTTATGATTGTACTGTGATAACTTTAAACTAAGTGTTAGATATATAGGTTTGTTGTGAAGGTAGAGAGGACAATAGAGATCAATCACAACTACCACACACATTACATGTATATACATATAATTCAAAATTTAAAAATTATAAATATTAGGTTGAGTCTAAAATAGTTTATAGTTACAATACACTTTAAGCATTTTATATTATACACTATAAATATTATTCTACTGGATAACATAACTTGATTCTTCATGAGCTAAATTAGCTAATAGTGTAAGATTAAATATGTTGTCTCGTTAAAAACCTTAAAAAACACACACAATATGACAAAAACTTAGTCAAGTGAAAAAAAATAGTATAACATGTATAATACTCCTCTAATTTAACTTATATCTTTCAGTACACGCAAAGTCCAAGTTTTGTGACAACTGCTTGACTTAATTTGACAAACATTGGTTCTCCTTTCCTAATGCAATCACATGTCGAGAAATAATTTGACTAGATGTTTTTTCTTTTCAATAACCTTAATATAGTAATCTCTTATTTAAAATATGTAAGTTAAATTGTCTTCGTAGATGATTATCTGGTCCTTGATATGTTTTAAGAACGATCTTAATCACACACATTCTCAAACATGATCATATACACTGTTCATCAGCATACCCAACTAGTTGGGATTTATGGCAGAAGAGACCTGAATATTATGTCCTATTGTGTCCTGGGAATATGTCTTTTAATTCGTTCAAGTGACTACATGTTGACTTCAAAATATATTTTACTAGCATATGCACTAAGAACTCAATATCATATTATGATATTTACGAGTTACATTATCGCACCTATCATGCATAGGAAATATATTTTCGGACATATACTTTTTCGACCTCTTCTTGAGAAGGTAACGATCTATGTGTGCGTCTAGCAATAAGACAAACATTGTGTGCTCAACGGATAATATTTATTCCATTAAAAATTGTGCTAACATCCTCTAGATACAGTTTGATTGATAGACAATTATATAATTACACAAATACTGAACTGTAAGACGATGAATAATTTAGTCATGTTAAGGTTTTCAAGATTATCACTCTAGTAGTTTGAAATTTCTTTCTACCTCTTTAGAAGATTCAATGATGTTTAGATCATTGACATGAACTATGATTACAATAAACTTTATAGTTTAACAATTTCCATCTATGTTTTTAGAAGATCCTATGATGTTTAGATCATTGACATAAACTTTAATTCAAGTGACATTTAAGGGTAAAATTTTGACAAAAAGTTGATTGCATCACATACGACTCAATTTCTAAAGACATACTATATATTCATAAGAAAAATCTCGGGTATTTAGAATTTTCGTGAAAGATGTTATTCTCAAGAATATCATATAAGTATGCGATGACTACATCCATAAGTTTCATTTGAAGTTCTTCTAAGATTGTGAGGCTGATTAAATATCGTAGGGTTATATCATCTATTATAAGGAATACGTTTCCGCATCATCAACTTCTGGGGTTTAAGAAAAACCATTATGCTACATGTGCATTATATAGTTTGACGTCTAAAAGTTCTCGGCACTTGGTTTGAAAATCTTTTATTTGGCGAGCGAATTTAATTTAGCCTTTAAGGTATTATGTCATTTTGGCCGGTCATTTCTACGTATGTACCGTTATAGAGTTTTACGTACATTATATTTTTACCAATTACATTTATTGCTATACTGTATGTATTTACATGTGTTCTATTTTGGTTTAATTTTTGTACTATTTTGTACATAATTTACAGAGATATCATATTTGTTTATTATCAGTGTTACTTCTTAAATTTATTTTCCTTTCCTGGAATATTATTTTCTTCTAAAATCTTATTAGTCTCTTTTAGGACTTTACCTCCTATCAAACATTATTAATTTGTTTTGGAAATATTTTTGCCTCGTATAGGACATTTACCTTTTTCAGTATTTTATTTATAACCTTTTTGTAAGGTTTCAGCAACTGTTTTATTTTTCTCTTTCAGTTTTCATGAATTGTCTTTGGAGCTTCTTTATCTCTTTAGTAGTTTTTATATTGTAATCTTTCTATAATTATTTTAATTCGAGCAAATTAATTAATTTGATGTTACTATTTTTAAATTTGTTACTCTGTTTGTGTTTATTAACGCATATGACAATTACTTTGCTATTTTCTCACACATGTATGATCTTTTGGACTTAAGATTCACATTGGCCATTTTCAAATTCAAAAATTGATAGTGATGATGCATTTTGTGTTAGTTCTTGTGTCACTAGTATTTCTTATTCAATGCAGGGCCAGTGCCGAAAATTTAGAAGCCCAAGGCGAGTTAGAAAAACGGGCCCTAAACGAAAAAGAATCTCTTACTGTATTTTTTAAGGGTTTAGATTGTTTGTGCGTGAGGGACTAATTAAACAGGTTAAATGGTTCAACCCAAATCATATCTGGGTAAAATTTGCTAATTTAAAGTGTGTAATAGGCTAATTTAAAGTGTATAATAGATCAATTCTATAGAAGATTTTATTTTAATAAAACACACACACACACACACACACACACACACACACACACACACACACACACATATATATATATATATATATATATATATATATATATATATAATATAAGTTTTTTTCTTTTAAATTTTGAGCCCCTCAGGGAAGTGAGTCCCGTACGATCGCCCCTCCCTTGCTCCGGCCCTGATTTAGTGTCTAGTAATACTGAGAGTACCATCTCATTAAATAAACATCAACACATTCCGGTGAAACATGTTCCACTTTGGTCGTTATGGTGACATTATGTTTCATTTTGATACGTAATGGTGGCAATATGATAACATAATCAAATAATTTTAGTTGAGATAAATTTAGTTCTCTTCTAGAGAATAGTTATATACAGGTATTTATGATTAGCAGTTGGATTTAAGTTTATTACGTAATGCTTGCCTTCATGTTAAAGACGACAATTACATCTTATTACAAGGAATGTGGGTAGGAACTATAATCATTTAATTAATGAATCAACTAAACCATTTTGTAAGTGAACATGAGTTGCTTTTATTAAAATCTTATGATGTAAATTCTTTTGCATTATAGATTATCCTGAATTCTTATATATAATGTCGACTAGTAATGAACAATTGCTATAATTTAGATAGCTAAAATACTCATATGTGACCATCTAGAGACGTGTCTATTAAGACCATAAACTACAATAATGATCCATATGAAGGATTACTAGGTATGCATAAATTTCTGAGATTTTTTCCAAAAAATAAGAACTATATTTGTAGGAGTTTGTATCGAAAGTCCTAATAATTAATATGTCTAGTTTTCTGGTAGCCAAATTTTAAATCAATTAGGGGTGCCCATCAACACATTTGATTATTCACCTTATCAGGGGCGGATCTACATGGAGCCGAGGGGTAGCCTCCGCTACCCCTCAACCTTTTACGTGGAGTGTATTTACGGTTTTACGTGATAAAAAATAAAAAGAATACGGTTTTACGTTACCCCTGAGAAAATATTATGTTACCCTTAAAATTTTCTAAACTCAACACTTTATAAAAAGTTTTGAATTTTATAAAAATTAATCTTATATTTTATAAAAAACATTACATTTTTAAAAACATAAATAACTAATAGCTCAAAATACCCAATAGTCCAATACAATAATAATTAACAAGCCCAAAATAAAAATAAACCCAAAAACATTAAACAACTTAAAAAACATAACTAATTAGCCCAAATATCCATAACCCAATCAAACATAAAACTTAAAATAAAATAAAAACATCATCCATCGCCCTATGCCCCCATCGACCCTACGTTCCTTCCTCGGGCTACAGCTAGTCAGCCACCATTAACCCACAATACCAATCACCCCACGTCCCCACCACTGGCCGTAAGGCTGACCATCACCAAACTGCCTCCTGCTGCGACGCCCCTTGCCACCACTCACATGTGATCTTTCATCATTTTACTGCCCGCTTCAAGGTAATATTTCTAGTGATTTTTTTCTATTACACTATGGAATTAAGGATTCAGGATTAATATTGTTCAATCTCTAATATTTAAGTGTTATTTGTTATAAAAATCAATGGTTATGTGTTCAATTTCTAATATTTAGGTTTTATGCAATTAGGTATATGAAGTAAGGATTTACAAGATGAATTAAAGATTTGATATTGAAATTAGGTATTTGAATTGTGTTATTTTTAAGTGCAATTTGTAATCTTATTGTGTTATTTTTTATAAATTTAGAGATTTAAAAGAGAAAAAATAAGTTCTTATTGGCAAATTCTTTAACAGAAAATTTCAAAAGTGAGCTATTGGTTCTAAAGTGAGATATTGGTTCTAATAATGATGATGATATTAGGTCTACAACTCCTTCGAGTTTAATTTCTTCGCGTTCAATTCCTCAAATTCAAAATAGATTTAATTTGAATGATCTTACTTCGCACCCCTTTATTAATATAAATGTACGGTAAAAAAATGTTTTACGTTACCCCTAAACTTTGTTTCTAAATCCGCCACTGCACCTTATCATGATTGCTACCATGTTGACCTATTTGAGTATTTGGTCATGTTGTATGTTAAAAGTATCTTTAGCCAGTAATTTCTTTTACTCACTATGCTTGATTCTTTTGGTGTTTATTTTTGTATAATATATATTTCAGTTGGAAAATCATTTAGCTTTTCTAACATGGTCTTCTTTGTAATTTGAAGATGTACAATATTGTTTTCAGGCATGGTTTCAACGTAATAACTGTTTTAGTTGAATATATTTGGAACTTAGTAAGTTTATTTAGGATTTACTAGAAAGCAAAAATACAAAACTTTGTTGTAGCACATGACTTCCTGTCATCATAAAAAACAAACCTCAATAATAGCATGTGCAAAAAACCAAATTAATCCTTATTGGATTTAAATACCAATTTGTTAAAAAGAAGTTACCAATATATTAATAAGCAAACTAATGACAGAAAAAAAAACAAACCTTCGTGGCAAAAAAAAAACTATAAAAGTCATTGTAACACTTAAGTTGCTTTTTATAAATTATATAATTTTAGTAACCGCAGGTAAGATTACTCGTGCTCCTTCGAGCAATCAAAAGTTACCAACACTTTAAATAGTACAAATAAATGTCCACAACCTCTTTGGGGTCACGTTTACTTCCTCTCCTTTATCTACGCTAATGGTAGTCGCATTCGCTTAGAGGGAAGTCTTGTATTGTTAAGTTTTGTCACTCTCATGTTATATGCTATCAAGTATATGTTGATATCTAAAGTCTAGGGGTGGTTGTTGTGTCTAGAGATATCAAGTACAACATACGTGAGTTTGGAAGGATTTGACCTTGTGTTTTATAATTAGTATTTAAACTAGAATTAAGCCCCCTCGCGTTGCGACGGGGGCGTAAACTCATGCCAAACATCACCAATGTCACACAATTACCAACAACCATTATTTGAAGTTGCGGTGTGTTAATACAAAGAAATTAAACTGAAACGTAAAACATATAAAAGTATAACTAAGTTGAACTAGGACACGCGCATTGCAACATACCAACGGAAAAAATAGATGTAAAAACGTTGAACCACACGCGCATCCTACGTCGTTTTAACTCACAAAATTTAGACGAAACGTAAACGTAATGTAAAAATATTAAACCACACATGCATGTTGCGTCATGTTAACTTGCAAAATTAGAACGAAACATAAAATGAATATTTAAAGTAAAAACATTGTAACATAAAATGAATATTTAAAGTAAAAAAATTGTAGTGTTTAATTGCAAAAGATGAAAAAATATTGGGTTAGAAGTATAAAAATAAAATTTGCAAGCTTAAAATGAAAAAGATTAGAATCTTTGTGTTAGAAGTGAAAAATTAAAAAAAAATTGAAAAACACTCAAAGCATAAAGTACTTATTATTATGCATAAATAAGTTACAAATTAGTATAATATAAATTGGTTAAAAACTTTCTTTTAGTATATATCTGAGAGAACTTTGAGTTCTCAATAAGTATGTTGTTTTCAAATTTTAATTGTTTTTAATACAATCACAAGAACCTATTTATGGGTTGTTTAATTTAATTGAACCAAACTGAATTGATATGTTAACCTACCATATGTTAACCGACCCATAACCGACTACAACCAAGCTACTACTAACTAGACTATAACAAAGGGATTACAAGATTTCAATATTTCATGAGACAACATTCAAGCGATTTTAAATTATTTTAAATGCATGCTACGATGTCTATTATGCATGGAAAATTGGCAATAATAAATGTACATGATGTCTACAATGCATTCAAAATTAGACTTATTGAATTTTGTAATTAAATCTACCTTTGAATTCTAACCCGTAATTTATTTGTTATCATAATAGCTGTAACAAATTCAACTAACTAATGGTTGCTTTTAATTTTGTTATAGGTATGTTATTGGTACACCCAATGTGTATAGAACATTTTAGATACACGCCATATTGGACAAGTAGTATAGGTATGCAAAATATCAATCAATGAAAGCATTTTCTTATATGTACCTTATTAGTTGTTATGACTTGTATTGTTTTGGGGTCGTATTGGACAATATTACTCGTATTTGTCTGATTTTTTTATTTAGATTTTAATTTTATGATTTTGATTTATATTTTGTTTTCGAATATCATATGATTTGTTAACTTATCTTATTTTTTGGATATATTTTTTTCTTTTGTAAAATAATTAATTACAACTTTAATAAATACATTAATTCTTCATATTAAATCTTTTAATGAGAGCATGAGAGAAGTATTTGGATGTAAAGATTGTACCAGCACCAAGCAAGATTAAGGATGAGGCCTGTATCATAGCGATATAGTATGGTACCAATAACAAAAATACTGACAATAAATATAAGAAAATTTGAGTATCGAAGATCGTATTGAATCTATCGGTTTGGTGTTGGTACAATATCAGTATCGATACTTGTTTTTTCGAATTTTACCGATTTGGTACCGCTTTGATATTTCTTTTCTTTTGTAGCCCGAAACTAAGTTGGTCATGATTCTTAAATATCGTTATATGAATTGCAATATCCTCGTTTTGAGCAAAGGGTAATAATGCTTGCAGATATAAGCTAGTTCTTACTTTTGAGCTCTAACTCCTTACTTTTTTTCCTACCGTAGAACTCCAATTGAAAGGGGAATCTCCCCTTGGTCCGCTTTCTATATCCGGGGTTCATAAAAACATTCAAAATTGTATAAAACCATTTGCAATCTTGAACTTGGTTTATAGAACATTCAAAATGTCCCAAATATTGTATCAAAATGGTGAAAAAAATTTTTTGGTACCCGGTATTAAATCCATACTTTTTGCTTTTTGTATGTATTGATATCGCCTAGTACTAATATTGAAATTAGGCAAAATCAAATACTGATACCAATATCGTTTTTCCAGTTGCTACTGGTATAGGTACTTAGTATAAAACACCCATCCTTGAACATAATTAAGCAACCGAGTTTATTCGCCAAATTAAACCATTTATTTATTATATTTATAAATAAATATTTTATATAAGGAAAAAAACAAGACCAAAAAATAATTTAAGTCATAAATCACAAAATATGCAAAAGAAAATAAAAAAAACCTAAAATGAGAAAAAATCAAGACGATTAGTATTGTCCAATACGACCCCAAACAATACTGGTCATAACTGCTAATACAGGGAGTATAAGGACATGCATTAATGGATTTGATATTTTACAAACGAATGCGACTAATATTCTCCGTTATGACCCGTATTCTTTGGTTAAAGGGTACCTGTTTATCAGGTTCGGGTATACCAATATTATCCCTTTTTTATATAAAAATATATTAATGATTTAAGAACCGACAATAAAATCCATTACAAACAATACGTGTGTTTTGGTGTAGGTAACACATAACTTTTGATACATTAAATTTGTTTCTAGAGACGCTAAGTAGATTTTAGAGGCTTTATGGTATGGAAATTTAGTGAAATATTTTGACTAAAGTACGTAAAAGTGTGCACTATGCACTAAGAGTATTCACGGTAGATTTCTCATATTATTGTAAGTGTGTTTCCTATATTATAGGAAATAAATATAAGTAGTTGTGAGTAAAGAATAAAGAAAATATTACTGTTCATCTGTATATTTGGAGAAAATGATTATTTAACATTTTGGTTGGATAACCAACTAAATTATATCGAGTTCTTACAAACTTCACTAATATCACACCATGCATTATGAGCTAACGAATCATGTTATGTCTAACATCTAAGTGTCTAGACTTGCCATTATACACTTGACTATAAGCCTTAGCCAAAGTTGTTTCACTACCACATCTAATAGATATAGGTGATATCATTTTACGTCATAATGAAATTTCATAAGTCAAATTTCTTGGCCACTCAACTTCTTAACCAGTTGATGCTAATCCCACAAACTCATATTCCATTATTGAGTTACTAATACAAGTTTGGTTTTCAATGCCTAAAAGATAACACCTCCCCCAAGCAGTAATGTTCATTAATTTATGGAAGAATGATATGTCATATTGGTAATCCAACTTGCATCTAAATACCTTCAATAACATAAGAAAATCCAGAATAAGTTAAACCATAATTCATGGTTCCTTTCAACTTAAATACTCGACTAATAACTTGCAAATGATGTGCATTAGGATTACTAGTAAATCTACTAAGCTTTTCAACAAAGGATATATCAGGTCTAGTTCTAATCAAGTCATACATAAGACTTCCAATGACTCTTGAGTATTTAAGTTGAGATACCACAATACCTTTATTAGGTAGAAGATTATGATCTATAAAAGTGCTTAAAGGAGAACAATATTTGAAGTTAAATTTTTTTAAAATCTTCTCAATATAACGATATTAAGATATTACAATACCATTATTCTCACGTTTGATCCTTATACCAAGGATCACCCCAGCCACCCCCTAGGTCTTTCATAGCAAACTTAGATGACAAATTTTTTTTTTTTATCAACTTGACTTTGGTCAGTATCAAAGATCAACATATCATTTGCATACAAGTAAATTATAACACATTTACCAAAAGCATTAACCTTGCTATATACACATTTGTTAACTTGGTTTAAACCATTAGACAACACAACATCATCAAACTTTTGATACCATTTTTTTGTTTTAGATCATATAGAGATTTTATCTACTTGCAAACCTTGTTTTTATTACCAAGCATAACAAAACCTTCAGGTTGTTTCATGTAAATCTTCTCATCCAATTTACATTCAAAAATGTAGTTTTCACATCTATTTGATGATTTTGTATAGCAATAAGTGTTAATAACAATCTAATAGTAGAAATCCTAGTAACATGATCATAAGTATCAAAGAAATTAATACCTTCCTTCTGTTTAAAGCCTTGGGTAACCAATTTGGATTTAAACTTATCTATGCTATCATCCACCTTCATTGTCTTTTTGAAAATCCATTTAGACCCTAATGGTTTACATCCAGGGGGTAAATTAGCCAAGTTCCAAGTATTATTTTGCATAATGGAATCCATATCATCATGAATCGCTTATTTTTAAAAAGCAACATCTGTAGAAGCCATAGCTTCAATATAAGTCTTTGTCAAATAGCCATAGCTTCAATATAAGTTTTGTCTAGAAGCCATAGCTTCAATATATGTCTTTGTCTAGAAGCCATAGCTTCAATATAAGTATTTGGATCCCCTTTAATATTAAAACAATATTGATATTAATATTCCAATCTTAATCCTTGATCCTTCACCCAAATAAAGTTGAAAATGATCTCCATAAAACTTTTTTTTCTTACTTTTATACTTTTTCGAGATTCAATACTAGTGGAAGGTACATATTCAGTATTAACCAAGTTACTATCAAATTTGTTATCAATTTGAGACACCTTCAAACTCAAAGTCATGTCCTATGGTCTGGGTATAAAGGTGAATCTTTCTTTATCAAATATTGCATCTGTTGATTCTGTAACCAAGTTTAAAGACACATAGCCATTAGATTCTAAAACATAGAACCTACAAGCTTTGAAATGCTGAGCATATCTAATGAAGATACAATCTATACCTCTTTCACCACCTTTTGAGTTCAGTAAGTCTCACAACAACTTTACATCTCCAAACTCTAAGATAACTTAAGTTTGGTTGCTTTTTATTAGAAATTTTATTTAATAGATAACAGCCTATTAACATTGTCTCACCTCAAAATCCTTCAGTCAAAACCGAACTAGACAACATGAAATTAGCTATTTCTTTTAAAGTAAACCTTTCTCTTGTCCAAATAAATATCATAATAAGGATTAAGGTTAAGAAATATATTTTATCACTTTAATGTTTAACATTTTAAATTACATATATTTTCCAGGTTCTTTGTTTAAGCAAATAGGACCTGTGCTTTACGAGCCGACCATTATAGATCTATTACAAGCCGACCAAGCCGAGCCAGTGTAGCTCGTGTTCGGCTTGATTTGTAAATAAGTCGAACCGAATTGGCTTTGTTTATAAATGAATCAAGCCGAGCTCGACTTGGTTTATAAACGATTCGAGTTAAGCTGGCTCATGACCCGATTTTGAGTTTTTTTCAAGCAAGATTCAAACCACGACCTATTTGAATATCTATAAAGTAATATTAACAAGTGAGCATAAATTAGTGTCGGTAATCAGACAAACCATAACATAATTTTAAAATGTATATAAATATTAATATCTATGAGATGTTAAATGATTATATACTATGTGAAATGGCATCGATTACAAAAGATAAAGGGGTCATAGTAACACATTACTTGAAGGTATAATAATTATTAAGTGACAAATAGATATCAACATGTATTCCTATTATAAAATACATATATAGATCATATATAAATTACTTATATTTAATTACATATATAAATATAGTTAAATTCGGTCCAACCGGTCCGACCACCAAACCAGTAAGGCGTCTGGTTCGATGTCCGATCCGGTTCTGAAAACATTGTATAAAACTTAAAAAATGTTCAAGTGATTAAATGTAAATTTAACATAACTCGAACTCTTAAGTATAAAATTAAAAAAATAGATGAATAAATGTAAATTTAACCTAACTCAAAGGCTTATGTCTAAAATTTTAAAAAAAGTTCAGGTTATTAAATGTAAATTTAACATAACATGAAGGCTTAAGTATAAAAATTTAAATGAAACAAAATGAGTAGTATCAATTTAAAAAAAAAGGAGAGAAAGTGTTGTGTTTAATTTTAAAAAATCCTTAAAGGTTTAAAAGTAATATCATAAAATAATAAAGAAATAGTTTTTTATTAGTTTTGAGAAAAAAAATTATTGTGGTGATAGTGAGAAAAACTTTACCTTCACTACTTATAATCTTTTCTATTGTTATCATATATATCTTCGTTTGGATGATAAGGATCATTAATTGGATGTAGAGGATTATGTCCATCATTTTATTATATAGGAACTAATAATGCCTACTAGGTGTTTGCCGAAATGCCTCAACTACAAATTTTACTAAAATAATGCTTACTAGGTGTTTGTCGAAATGCCCCAACTACAATTTTTACTAAATTCGAGTATTTTATCAAAACAAGTTCATAATAGAAGTTTAATCACGTGTAAAAATGATTATGATATGCCGATTATGTAAGATAGATGATAAGCATTGTAGTCAAGTCATTTATATGGTCAAATATGTTGATTGACATCCAAGAGATGTGTTGGGATTCGTAGTTAAACGGACAGATGTATCAAATATTACAATTCAAGGACTATCAAGGAAGAAAGTTTACAAGTGTTATGATGATGAGGTTCCTGTATTGGGATATAAAACTTAGATATATTACGTATTCTTTCGTAACTAAATTTATTTGGTTAATATACTTGATGATCATATGCTACATGGTTTAAACTAGCATGATTTGCATAGAGGGATATGTTGTGTTAATAATTTATTGTGCATGGTTGGGAATTGGGATGTGTTGTGTTAATTATTTATCTTTAATAAAGTAAAAGGTTCTAATTAAGATTAACCATGGATAAAGAACATAATCAATATGTATATTCTTGGGGTTGTCTTTGATTAAAACTAGCTTTTTGTCATGTTATTATCTCTCTTCTTTTGCAGGGTTATAGTTTCTATCAAGATCTCTATTTTTAGAATCAAAAAAAATAACTGAAAAGGAGTTCAAAGGTATCAAATTTCGACTTTTTTGCTTAATCTTGATTAGTCATATTTAAATTTCGTTGCACTTAGTATTAGAATATATTATTAGGGTTTGATTAGAATGAGCCCACATCTATGGCCTGCTTGCATAGATTATTTCATGGTTTTGATACTATTTAGTCAGTGTGCTATAGTCAGGTCAAACTAATCAACCTAAAATTAAAGTTTCTGTTATTTTAGGTATATAGCTATATCTCATAAAGTGCAATTGAAGTGAAATACTTCTATATATTTAGTTTTATTAAGCCAGACAACTCATTTGTTCTATCAAGCCTAACCTTATGTTGAGGCCACAAGTATTAACCTCGCCAATACCATCTAAGGTGTAAGAATTTAGCCTAATGTTAATATCTTATATTGAAGCCAGAGGTTGGCAATGGTAATGCTGATTTAGAGTACTTGAGTTTCTTATACTATTTGCTAATCTTACTTTTACCTGTTTTATTTTGTTATATGGTTGCAAAACTGAGTTCCTGGTGTGTAAAGGTGCGGTTGTGGGGTTTGGGTGCTTTGGTGGCAGTGAATAGTGGTGATGACAGAAGGTACGATAGTAGGGCTAGGATGAAAATTGATTAATTTTCTTGATTTAAATGGCTGAAATTAAAAAATAAGAGCAAAAACTATGTGAAATCAATGTGGCAAAAAGATTGTACGGTTTGAAGACTTTCCATATTGCAGTTTCAAAGTAGAAATTTAGACAAAGACCTGAGCTCGTGTATTATAGGGTTAGCCTGATACTTTGTATATAGTACATTGTGTTATGGTAATTATATCAATAGAATATTATTTTTTACCTTCATATCACATTGCTTGAATTTGTTTCATTTCATTCTTTACACACTTTTCATTTAATTTTTTTATCCCGCCAATGCTATTGCATAATGTGTCGCTGCTTAAAGCGCTCGAAAACTTACACATGAAAACAAGTTTTCACATGATAATGTATATATTTAAACCACAAGAAATTATGATTATATGTTATGTTCCTTATTAAGAAAATATGATTGTGTTGGATCTAGAGAGGCTGTTGCAACCAAAACCATATCACTTAGAAGATTTTGAGTACAACATACAAAGGACTTCCGAAGCCAAGTGTGGGACTTCTGAAGGAAGAAGGAGCTCTTCCGAAGTCTAAGTGTAAAATACACTTCCGAAGGAAAACTCCAACTTCCGAAGATAAAGAAGTTACTTCCGAAGAATCAAGACTTGAAGACAAAGTTCTGAAGTCAACTTCCGAAGTATAAAGAAGTCCTCAAAGCCTCGGAAGCATAGAAGCATCTTCCGAAGTATAAGTGGCTTCGGAAGAACTTGTTCTTCCGAAGCCAGTTATCCTTCGGAAGACACTTCTATTATCCAGTAGACATAAGTATGGTCCGTCTGACAGTCCGCTGCAAATCTCTGAGATACTGCATGGCGTTTTCTCAAAAGCCATGTAGTTGACCATACTTTAATCTACTGTTTACCTTTTTATGTTAAGTACAGTTGCCATCTTTAGTTGGTGACAAAAGGTAAGTCATAGACATGTCATGACTACCATATCTTAGATAATACTTTATCTAAGATACCTTAACTATAGCATTGTAGTATATGCTTTAGTCGTAGGTTTCCAGCTGGTATCAAGTATAACTGGCTATAGGATCTAGTATATATAGTTTCTCATTGTAACTCTTGTAGTATGCTTGTAAGTGTCTTGTAATCTTGAGTTGAGAAGTAATATATACAAGTACCTTGAAAATATTCCTGCTTGTTCCTTTGATTACTTATTATATTATTATCAACTCTTGTTAGAGGCATTGCTTCATCTTATCTGAGTGATATCATAAGTGAGTTTGAGAGAATTACAAGTGTTAAGTGACAATACCCGATCCTGCAATTGGTATCAGAGCATTTTAGGCTCTTAATTGTGAGATCTTACCATCCTAATCAACCAGTTTTTCACTCCTCCTTATACCTCACTCAAAAATGACCCTTATCAAATCTGAAGTTGAAATGGGAACGATGACCAAAGCTCCCATCATCGACCCTGAAAACTTCAGGTCTTGGAGCAGAAGAATGGAAGGCTTCATCAGATACCAGGATAGCAAGATGTGGCAGTCCATTGTTAATGGCCCGTACAAGCCAAAAGTTGCTGGTGGAAACGGTGCCATGATCGAGAAGGCCGTTGAAGACTACTTCGATGAAGACAGGAAGAAGCTTGACATAGACAGCAATGCTATGACTGTTCTCATGACTGCAATCCCAAACTCCATCATGGTGGGGTTTGAGCATTGTAAGTCAGCCAAAGAAATCTTTGATGCTCTTGCTCAAATGTACTCAAGCTCTAATGATTCAAAGAAGGACTCACTGAAGCAACAGTTTGAGAACTTCACCTATGTTGCTGGAGAAACTTTTAGCCAGCAATATTTCAGGTATATGGATCTTATCTCCTCCCTCCAATCTGTGGGAATCACTCAAGAACTTAGAGACCTTACCAGAAAGTTCATGAGTGCTCTACCCAATGAGTGGACTTTCTACTGTGTCTCCATCAAGAGAACAGAGAATTTAAACACACTCACCATGACCGAACTCTATGGGATCCTTGATGGATACCGTTTGGAAATGGAAAGTAAGAAGGGTCACCAAGCAAGCAGACCCTTGAGCCTTCCTGCTAGCAACGCTTTAATGGTTGCTGAAGGCTCAGGTATCTCCCAGTCTCAGCAGTACTTGTCATACACCCAGCAGCCATCTTGTTCATCTGGGCCTTACATCACATTCCCTGAGACTCCCAGGTCTCATCAAGCTCAGCAAAGCTCCTTTCAGGAGGGCTGTGCGTTTGTCTCAGGGAGTGGACACTCCAATGATCATCAATTCTGCTTTGATGATCTTGAGTGCTTCAGTCCAGATGACATAGAGTATGTGGACATTGTTCAGCAAATGGCTCTTCTAACCTACAGAGCGAAGAAGTTCTTTAAGAGAACTGGAAGGCAATTCCCTCAAAACCCAATCACTAGCAAGTTTGGGTTTGACAAAAGCAAGGCTAAATGTTACAACTGTAACCAGCTTGGCCATCTTGCAAGGGAATGCAAGGCTCCCAAGTCCAACCCGGGAACCTCACAGGCCTCCACACATCCTTCTACACCAAAGCCCAACGGAAAGTCAACTGAAACAGCAGCAATGGCTCAAGAAGTTGACTGGAGCTTTATAGTTCAAGATGTGACTTCTGCTCAAGCACTCATGGCAGGAACAAATGAAAATAAGGTATATGAACATCTCTGTACCCCTGCTTGTATTGCTAAGGTTAAATTGTACCAGGACTACAATATGGAAATTAAATCCGATATTGAATCTTTAAATGTGCTAAAATCTGACTTTAAAAGAGCTGAATCTGACTACCAAAAGAAAATTGAGGAGTTAGAGAAAACTGTATCTCTTTTAAAACATGAACACACCAACTACAAGACTCAAATCAAGGATTTAATATCCAAATTGACTGAGGCACAAGCCCAGCTTGTTACAGCTGAGGCTCAAGCCAGGAAGTATGCTATTTCCGAGCAAAACTTCCAAGCCATACTTGCATCATCCTCTCACTCCAAACTTTGTTATCAAAACAAAAGTGGGTTGGGAACCAATGAAATTGCTCCACCATACTCTTATGAGTCTATAAGACAGCCAAGGTGTGGTACTGAAGAGCAAGAGGTTCCATCTGTTGACCCACCTTGTAAAGAGTCAAAGAGTGATGCAACTGTGGAGACCATGACCATCACAGGGAAGGAACAGGTAATTGTGCCCTCCCCGGCCAATGATGATCAAACCCTGACCACCAAAGCCAGAAGAAGCAGGGCTAAAGCAGCCAGAAAAACTGCCAAGAAGGTGGCTGAATCCAAGCTGAAGATAGACCCAAAGCAAAAGGGTGTATTCATATCAGCAGGATTTCAGGTGGTTGGACCTTCTGATTCAGGAAAGGAGTATAGTACCAGTACTCCTATCCTACCAAAGGATCAAAAGTTAAAGGGAAAGATTGCTGATAAGGAGAAAAAAAACAAGAAACAGCAACCCTCTAATTCCCAGAAAATTAACATTGCATGCATAATGTGTGGTCTGCAAAACCACATGGCTAAAGATTGTTACTACAATCCTGCTAGCACACATTATGTAAATAATGTTAAAAGAGAAGGAGTCAGGAAAGGTTTCACATTTGGACCATATCAAATGGTTCAAGTGATGAAAAAGGGAAGGCTTGTTTCCGAAGCAAGGCTTCTCTCGGAAGAAAACTCTTCTTCCGAAAGGAAAAAGGCTTCGGAAGTGAAAGCTGCAAAGACTCACAAAAGAGTCCCCTTGAAACCATCCCAGAAGAAGACTGCTTCGGAAGAAAAGGTGGTGAAGGTCTCTTCCGAAAAGAAAGAAGCTTCGGAAGAATGCCAAGCTACAAAAGCTTCATCAAGCTCATCTTCTATGATCAACCAAGGGATGGAATGGAAAATCAAGGAAGATGCTGTAGCCCAAACCTCTTCTTCAAAGACATCTATTGAACCCCCATGTATGAATTTTGGTTCAATCATGTCACTCTCATTGGAAGAACCTAAGACCAACAAGGCTTGGGTTTCCAATCAAAACTAATTATCTCACCTTATGTGCAGGGACATCCATATGACAAGAATAACAATATTTGGATTGTAGATAGTGGATGCTCCAGGCACATGACAGGGAACAGATCTCTCCTTCAACAATTTCAACATTATGATGGAGGTCCTGTCCAGTTTGGAGGTGAGGCCGGAGGATATATTTCTGGCAGAGGAAGTATATCCAATGGAAAGTTAAAAGTTGACAAAGTCAATTTTGTCAAACAGCTTGAACACAACATGTTAAGTGTTTCTCAGTTTTGTGATCAAAAGCATCAAATGCTTTTCACAGAACATGAGTGCATCATCCTCAAACCTGGGATGACAATTCCTCAGGAATTGGTGCTTCTTAGATCTCCCAGGAGAGGGGATATGTACAAGCTTGATATGAACAATGCTTCCCCAATGGGAGAAGTATCATGCTTTCTTTCCAAAGCTGATAGTGATGAGTCAACACTATGGCATAAACGAATGTGTCATGTCAATTTTAAGACAATGAATAAATTGGCTAAAAATAACTTGGTACATGGTTTGCCTAAAAAGGAATTTTTCTGCAAAGATAACTGTGTTGCTTGCCTGAAAGGGAAACAACACAGGTCTTCTCATAAATCCAAAGTTGTTAACTCTATCACTACTCCATTACACTTATTGCACATGGATCTATTTGGTCCCACAAGTATAATGAGCATTGGAAGGAAATCATATTGCCTTGTGGTAGTTGATGATTTTACTAGATTTACATGGGTATTCTTTTTAAGAACTAAAGATGAAACTGCTGAAACTTTAAAATCTTTTATTCTTAAAATAGAAAATCAAGTTGATCACAAGGTTAAAATAATTAGAAGTGATCAAGGGACTGAGTTTAAGAACTTTGTTCTTGACTCATTTTGTAACTCAAAAGGGATTGCCAGACAATACAGTGCTCCTAAAACTCCTCAACAAAATGGTGTTGCTGAGAGGAGAAATAGGACACTTATTGAGGCTGCTCGGACTATGTTAGCTGATTCAAAGCTGCCTCTAACATTATGGGCAGAGGCAGTCAGCACTGCATGCTATGTGCAGAATAGAGTTCTTGTAGTAAAGTCACATGGAAAGACCCCTTATGAGTTATGGAACAAGAGGCCACCGTTCATTGGCTTTCTAAGGTCCTTTGGCAGCAGGTGTACCATACTTAACACAAAAGACAATTTGGCACAATTTGCTGAAATGTCAGATGATGCTATCTTTGTTGGATATTCCTCCTATTCTAAAGCATACAGAGTTTATAATATTAAAAACCAACAATTTGAGGAATCCTCCAACATTGTAGTTAATGAGCACACTCCTTGTGTTAGGGGGAATGGCACTGATCATATTTTTTATTTAGAATTGTTTCCAAACTATTCTAAACCATCTTGTGAGAATGTTTCAGCTGGAACAGGTGCTCAAAGCAATTCTGATGAAGATCAACTGTTTGAGCTTCCCAGACCTGCTCCAAGTTCTCCAAGAGCAACAACAAATCAAGTTCCCACTATTGAAAGATCTGACAGCATAACCATTTCAATAAATAGTGGAACTTCAACAAGGGATTCACCTGATGATCTTCAAATCTCCTCAGGTGATCCTGCACAACACCAAGGTGATGAAAGCAGCATTTTGAAGGAACAGAGAACTATTAATGATGCTTCACAGCAAAGAAATGATGATGTTTCTCTTTCATTCAATCAGTCCTCATTGAATGAGATTGAAACAACAGCTGGACCAAGTATTCAAGCTCCGGAGCAAAATATGTCCAACTTGGACTTGTCTTTGCAACTGGAGGTGATTCCAAGACTTAGAATTCACAATACTCATCCAGCTGAAAACATCATAGGGGAAGTCTCTGAGGGTGTGAGAACAAGGGGACAAACTCACAATGGGAATGTCTGCTTGTACTCATGCTTCTTATCCCAAATGGAACCCAAGAAGGTAGAAGATGCCTTGAAAGATAGTAGCTGGGTTGAATCAATGCAAGAGGAGCTACTTCAATTCAAAAGACAAAAGGTTTGGAACCTATGTCCGCTACCATCTGGTCAAGTACCTATAGGCACCAAGTGGGTATTCAGAAACAAAAGAGATGACAGAGGCTTGATTATCAAGAACAAGGCAAGACTGGTGGTTCAAGGATACACTCAAGAGGAAGGAATTGATTATACTGATGTCTTCGCACCTGTTGCAAGACTTGAGGCAGTTAGGATCTTCTTTGCTTATGCTGCATCCAAGAATTTCACTGTCTACCAGCTTGATGTCAAGTGTGCCTTTCTATATGGGGATATAGATAGGAAAGTCTACGTATGCCAGCCTCCAGGATTTGAAGACCCACAGCACCCAAACTATGTGTGCAAGTTGGATAAAGCTCTATATGGGCTGCACCAAGCACCTAGGCTGTGGTATGAGACATTGTCTCAATTTCTTCTGAAGAATGGTTATACTAGAGGTACCATTGACAAGACTCTCTTCATCAGAAAGTCTGGGAAAGATATTTTGCTCGTTCAAGTCTATGTTGATGACATCATATTTGGTTCCTCAAATGACCAAATGTGCAAAGACTTTGAGAGCATTATGAAAAGGAAGTTCGAGATGAGTTCTATGGGAAAAATGGACTTTTTCCTTGGAATTCAGGTAAAGCAGCTGAAGGAAGGGTTCTTCATCAATCAATCTAAGTATGTCAATGATATCTTAGAAAGATTTGATATGAAGGATTGTAAAGCAGCAAAGACACCCATACCCAGAAACCATGATTTATGCCCTGATTCTGAGGGGGAGGATACTGATCAACATCAGTATAGAGCAATCATTGGTTCTCTGATGTATCTCACAGCAAGTAGACCTGATATCATGTTTGCAACTTGCATTTGTGCAAGATATCAGGCTGCTCCAAAGGTGTCTCACCTAATTGCTGTCAAGAGAATCCTCAGATACCTCAAAGGAGCACCTAAGTTAGGTCTCTGGTATCCAAGGAATAGTGATTTTAATCTCTATGGTTACTCTGATAGTGATTATGGTGGCTGCAACATCAACAAGAAATCAACATCAGGTGGATGTCAATTTCTTGGTGGAAGGATCATCTCATGGCAATGCAAAAAGCAATCCTGTGTCTCTACATCAACTGCTGAAGCTGAATACATTGCTGCTGCAAGTTGCTGTGCTCAGCTGCTGTGGATTCAAAACCAGATGATTGACTATGGATTCAACTTCATGAGCACTCCTATCCACATTGACAACAACAGTGCTATATACATCACTGAAAATCCAGTGAAGCACTCTAAGACAAAGCACATTGATATCAGGTATCATTTCATTAGAGATATTCATGAGAAAAATCTTATAAAACTAATCAAAGTTGATTCAAATGAACAATATGCTGATTTGTTCACCAAAGCATTTGATGAACAAAGATTTAAATATCTCATTACAGCTATTGGGATGATAAACATTGATTAGTTAATCTCAATTGAAAACCTTTTTAATGTGTAAAGTCTTATGTCAATACAATCTAAGCCCTGTTACAAAAAGATCCTTTCTTATTTATCTAAGTATAAGTTCTTCCGAAGAGAAATTAACCCTCGGAAGATATCTAGCATAACTTCCGAAGCAAATTTCTCATAGGATAATTTTCTTCTCGGAAGTATATTAAGCCTCGGAAGAAGCGATTGAGTTCATCTCAGATCTACTTCCGAAGCACTTAATACATTCCACCTGAAAGCAACATGTGTTTTCGGAAGTACGCAATTTACCTTCGGAAGTACATTTGCCTTCGGAAGAACATTACCTTCGGAAATACTTTATGCTCGGAAGAAAGATTGAACTGTGTAACGGAAATCTTTTGGGCCCCACTCTGTAAAAAGTAAAGATTTTGTTAATGATGTCGGATTATTTAAATGGTCTAACCTTACCGCCCCTGTCACATCATCCACTGAACCCTCACATCATCTTATCCAAACCACCCTTTAAACCGCCATTTCACCCATTTAAATACTTCCGGTTAATCACTTACACTCTTTTTACCAAATTCACTGCCCTAAAAGCTTTCTTCTTCTCCAATTTACTGTAACACCCCGAAAAGTCGAAACGAGTCATTAAGGATAATGGGCTAACTATTGGGTATTTTAATAAGGTAAAGAAATGGTCATGGGCTAAAATTAGGCTTATTGGGTAGTGGCCAATGGGATTAAAGGCCCATAATCAGCCCTTAAGCACCCAAAACCAACTTCATCTTCCTCATTACAACCCTAGCCACTAAAATTCATAGAGAGAGAAAGTAGAGAGAGAAAGTGAAGAAAACTCAAGATTTGAAGCTTCTAAGGTGAAGAGATTGAAGATCTGGGTGTTGGAGCATCAAGATCTAAGAAAGGAGCAACAAATCCAGGTAAGAATCGACCTCTAAACCCTTCTGTAGATCAAACCCGGATTCTAGGGTTTTGGGTTTTGAAAAGTTGCAAAGAATCGCATAAAGCTCACATTTTTACGTATGAAAACATGTATAAAGCTTAGATTTAGCCTCATGGATGATAAACTAAGGGATTGGACGTAAAAAGTTATGATTTTGGGTTAAAAACGGTCTGGTCCGTAATTTTTATGCGATCTGCGAAACTGCGTATTCATCCAGCGAATTTGCATATTCAATCAGCGAAACTGTGGATCTTCCTGCGAAATTATAGTTTCGCAGGTAGTTTCGCAGACATGTTTTTCCAACGAAAGTTGGGCGAAACTGGCAGCAAAGCTGGCAGCGAAGATGCCAGCGAAACTGCCAGCGAAGGTGCTAGCGAAACTAGCAGCGAAACTGCTGGTGAAACTAGCAGCGAAACTGTTGGCGAACCTAGCTGCGAAATTGCTGATCTTGCAGCGAAATTAGCAGCGAATTTAGGCAGAAATTAACCCCTTTAAGTGTTAGCTATTCTGCAGGTTGTGTAGTGGGATCCTAGCCTAGAAAGCTTAGTCTAGAGGTTATTCGTGGTATCCAGGTGAGTTCTAGATCCCCTATTTTATAAGTTTTTCCATGTTTTGGGGCTATTATGCATACTAAATTTACGTTCTTAAATGAACAAGATTTTAAAGGGTTTTAACAGGAAGAATGATTTTTCCATAAGTAAATATGCTATATAAATGTTTAAATATAAAAATTTTTCGCGCTGACCTGGCAGCCCGGCCCCAGCCAGGGGCGTTTCCCCTTGGACCCCACTAGGGGCTGCTGCCCCTAGGACCCCGCTGTCAGGGGCTGCCGCCCCCAAACCCCCGCTGTCCCGCGGCGGTTCGGTTATGTTTTATGATGATTTTACTTGACATGATGTGTACTTAATAAGTTAAGTATTATATATATTAAAGAGAAAGATGATATTAATGAAAAGCGAAACTTAATGAATGTTACCCCCGGGCCCGTTTGATGATGAAAAGTCTTGCAAGCACTATGATAGACTTCACTTATGTGAGTCTGATGTATGATGATGGATCTGTATTCATGAGCGGGCTATGTGCCTTGCAGTGTGGATCAACTGTCGGGGGTTAGCTACCGTTTTCATGTGTACCGACAGGGATTGACATTTGTTGTCAATCAACACGGAGCTCTTGCTTTGTGCAATCTCGTTTATGATGAAAGTGAAAGATAATGAAAGAATGAAAGATAATGAACATGCTTATTATGATGCAAGTAATGTTATGTACTATGATGTATGCATGGTCATTATATGATGGATAAAGTTTATATTTCTTATATTATTTAAAACTAGAACTCACTCAGCGAAGCTGACTTTTATGCATAATAGTTGGCAGGTAAACGCTGATGTTGAGGATGGCACATGGAGCTACTTGGGGAGCTATGGATGGCATTTATTTAAGAAATCTTTATTGTAATTTAAGAACAAGTAACATGTTTTATTTGAAACTAAAGGACAAATGTATGAGTACAATATGGTTTCTAAGTTTTAAATGAATGTTTAATTATTTCCGCTGCAATGTTTTATTATTAAACTGATTTTGTGCTATGATTAACCAACTGTGAGGCTTCCCGGGAACGGGGCCTTACATTTACCTTACTCAGAACTTTTCTACTGCTATCTTTCTCAAATGGCCTTAAACCCTCAGCACAACCAGGTCGCACTCCTTGACTCGTCAAGGGATGCTGACTTCTCTGATATCATTTCTTTCTTAGCCCAATCTTCATACTACACATCCTTGACCGTAAACCCTACCATATACTCCAACCAAATGTCCGAATTTTGGGCAAATGGTCGGATTGAAACCCTAAACGGGGTTCGTGCTATTAGGTCAAGTGTTTGTGGCCAAGAGTTGGTCATCACTGAACAGATCATCAGGGAGCATCTTGAGCTCCATGATGATGGCGCACCGACGGAATTCCCCAAATCTGACTTAGATAGATCTTATCTCCAAATGGGATACGGTGGAGATGTAAGCAGGTCAACGGTCTACAAGTTCAACTTCTCCTACAAGTGGAAGTTCCTGCTGCATATGGTTCTTCACTGTCTATCTAACAAATCCGGGGGATGGGATCAAATCCCCTATGAACTCGGATGCCTAGTTCACGGGTTGGTACAAGGCCTTCGCTTCAACTACTCAAGGTTTGTGCTGACTAACCTTATGGGAAATCTGCAAAGGGACACATTCTTTATGTATCCCAGATTTTTCCAGCACATAATCAACTGCGAGCTAGATCAGGGTAAGCTTGTCTGTGCAGCTGCCCTGTCTGCTCCCCAAATGAGGCCGACCATCTTCAAAGTCTTGAAGAGAGTGTCTACCAACTACACTGGAAGGGATACCGCACTACTTCCAGGTATGATTGAGCCAACGGCTCCTGGTGACATCCCTGTTAACCCCACAGGTGATGAACCCACACCAGCAACTACCCTCACCATTCCAAATCTACCTTCTCCTCCCATCACTGTCACCTACCAGAGACGTACCAAACGAACCCTTGCTCAATCTACTCTGATTGAACAAGCCCCTCCTCTTCAAACCAAAAAGGCTAGAGTGGAACAAGGGGCTCCTACTCAGCCAGAGGTCCACCAATCCTTCACTATTGACCTCAATATGGGTCTTGAGTCTCCTCAGTCTCAGACCCATGAGCCCAAAACCCCAGCTGATAGCCCTCAGGATGAGTCTTTATACTCCCCTGAGCAGCTACCAAGGGACAGCTCAATGCCTTTTGACATTGATCAAAATCCCGGGTCCTTAGGTCTTCATTCCTTTTCTTTTACTGACCTATTGATCGGAGCTGGTGAAGAGACTATGTCTCTCAAAGGCTATGAAGTTGATCCATTACACCCTATTAAGGATCAACAGAGCCTAGAGAAACCTCTTGTCTCTAGCCCACACCAGCAAAGCCCTACTGAGGTGAGTCCCACTGATGTGGAGGGGACTCATGTAGATTCAGTTGCCACTACTGAAGGAGCCTCAATGGATCCTCAGGACAGTGGTAACGACAGTCAGACTGAATCTACGGTAACCATGCCCTATGATGCCTCTGAAAGAGACATTATTGTGCAAGGAAAACCAGGGTGCCAAGAAACCACATCTGGTGGTGAGGATGAACATACCAGGTATGTTACCTCATCTCCCCGTGATTCTTCAATAGAAGATGAGGGAAGTATGCAACTCACCATAAGAGACCTACTTTCTAAAGTCTCAAACCTTGAATCAAAGGTTAAGACTTTAGAGGATAGGTCTGCCACTCAGCAACTTGAGATTGAAAGTCTCAAGGCCAAACTAGCTGAGACACAGATTGAGAGATCTGTTAGGCATGTACCAGTTCAGGTCTCCTTGACCTCTTCTTCTAGCTCATCTACCTCTCAAGATGATGCTACCAAAAAGGGGGAGAATATTGAGAGACAAAGCCAAAGACAGGATACCATCAGTCAAGCTCTTACTTCTTTGAGCTCAAGCCAACAAGCTGCCATCTTCCCTGAGCCTCCTCCAGTTATCTTTCAAATGGATCAAAGGATGCTTCAGGATCTAAATAGGATCTTCAACAAGTTCCTTCTAGAGTCCCTGATTGAACAACCCAGTCCAGATATGTCTGTGATTTACTTTGGAGCTCAAGAGCTTCAGAGGTTGAATGCACCTCCTACCACCGTTGAGGAAGTTGGTCAACCTAAGGCCCAAGTGGAACCTGAGATTGATTTCGAAGGGGAAACTAGGACTGATGGCCCAGCAACTGAAACAGTTGGGACAGAAGGTGTGTTTTCACAGACTTCCGAAGCACAATTCGAAGCCTCGGAAGAACCAACACAAACTTCCGAAGCTGAGATTGCTGCTGCGGAAGGACTATTTTCTCTTTCCGATGATCTAATAGTCACAGATGCAATTCTGGAACTTGCATCTGAGGTTAATAGGGAGGATTTTCTCAGCCAACCATTAACTATAACATCTGCATTGACCCCAGCTCCTACCTTCACCACCCAACCTGGATCTTCTATCCAAGAACCACCAAAGTCTAGCACTTCCGAAGACATAAAAGGCAAGAGGAAGATGACTTCGGAAGAGCTTCAGGAAGAAGAAAGGTTGGAGAAGCTCAGAAGAAAAGGAAGACTGCCAACTGGGAAACTGTTAGCTGCAAGTACAAAAGCAGCTGCAGCCAACCAAGAGGCAGTCAACAATAGAAGAAGAGTGGAGGTAATTGATAGACTTGTCAGTCTAGGGGCTGCTTCGGAAGATGTACTCCTGCTACCATTAGAGGAGCTGATAGAGCTTGAAAAGGCAACCTTGCTGCAAAGACAGCAAAAAGAAGAGGCTGCAAGGTTGGCCTTGGAAGAAGAAAGGCTGAGAAAAGAAAGAGAAGCTGATCTGCAACTCAGGAGAGAAAGGATCACTTTCCTACTCTCCGGAGGATTCTCTCAAGAGGAGTTGTCTCCACACAATAGTGATACGATCTTATGGCTCTTCAACAAAGAGCAAGATCAAATGGAGAAGGAGAGAAAGAGAGCTGTAAGGGAGAAGCTGGTGGAGAAAAAGAAGAGAGAAGAAGAGGCTGGACTGTCTGCCGCCAAGAAGATAGGTGAGAAAGCTTGGATGAAGAACTATCTTAAAGCTCATGGCTTCTCTGGCAGGCAAGTGGGTCCAATGTCTGAGAAGACTCTCCAACGACATGTCAGTGACATCAAGGCTGACATTCGTGCGGGGAGAAGAAAAGAGATGTATAAAAGGGGACAGGGGATGACCTTCAAAGCCACCTCTCAGCCTAAAATCCATACCCAACCTCAACCTGAACCTATACCCTTTCCCTTCCCAATCAAAACTGAACCTGAACCCTTCACCCCTGAACCTACACCATCACATCTACCAACTCCTTCACCTCAACCACCTAAACTACCCATCATCCAACCTAAAACTTTAGCCAGAACCCAAACTCCTAAACCTACCCAACAACCAATCAAACCATCCCCTCAGCCTTCTAAACATCTCTCTATGGAGGAATTCAAGGCGATCAAAACTAAGCTCATCAACTGCACTACTCTGAGCGACATCTCCTGTGAGAAGGATTCAGTCAACCTGGCTTATGTTGATGGATCCTCAAGTTCCCTCACAAGAGATGAGTTTCTTGATCTGCCCAGAGGAACTTTGGACCAAGCTGCAAGACTCCCTGGCCTCAATTCAAATACATTGAATGAGGAAGAAAAGAAGCTGAGGAGAAAGCTGGTGACTCTGCTGGACACAAAGAAAGGAGATAGGGTACCAAGACAACCTCTTATACCCAGAAAGAAGATAGTCCAGTGGAGGTTCGAAGACTTTTCTCACAACTTTGTTGTTGAGAGAGAGAATGGTGAGATTAACAGGCTGAATGCCTCATCTCTGCTACACTTAAGCAGATTTGATATGGCTGAGTTAGCAGAGAAACCATTCTCCAACCCCTCAAACTCCGATGTAGCTGCCCACATCAGAAATCATCTAGGCAGCCTTCACATGGCCAAGCTTACTGCCAGAAGCAAGGTCGAAGAGGAGTCAAAACTGAGAGAGGAGGAGGAAAGGAAAGGATCAGCAACCAAAGGCAAAGCCTTTCTTCAAATGGTTGAAGGTCCTGAACTTGAGTCCATAGTTAGATGGGAGTATGACTACAACTCCCGTCAACTTACTCTCTTCAGGGGGTCACAACAAAGGGTACATGTCATTCAAAGTGATAGACTGGATCTCCTATCCACGAATGACTTGTACAAGCTTCTCAGCACCACTTCCGGGAAGAACAGAGAGACAGACAAATATCTTTTGTCCCTGGTGCTGAAAACTTTGAGAAGTAGAAATAAGTGAAGTTTTGGTAGCATCAGCCTAGGGGGAGTTTGTTGGATCTAGAGAGGCTGTTGCAACTAAAACCATATCACTTAGAAGATTTTGAGTACAACATACAAAGGACTTCCGAAGCCAAGTGTGGGACTTCCGAAGGAAGAAGGAGCTCTTCCGAAGTCTAAGTGTAAAATACACTTCCGAAGGAAAACTCCAACTTCCGAAGATAAAGAAGTTACTTCCGAAGAATCAAGACTTGAAGACAAAGTTCTGAAGTCAACTTCCGAAGTATAAAGAAGTCCTCAAAGCCTCGGAAGCATAGAAGCATCTTCCGAAGTATAAGTGGCTTCGGAAGAACTTGTTCTTCCGAAGCCAGTTAACCTTCGGAAGACACTTCTATTATCCAGTAGACATAAGTATGGTCTGTCTGACAGTCCGCTGCAAATCTCTGAGATACTGCATGGCGTTTTCTCAAAAGCCATGTAGTTGACCATACTTTAATCTACTGTTTACCTTTTTATGTTAAGTACAGTTGCCATCTTTAGTTGGTGACAAAAGGTAAGTCATGGACATGTCATGACTACCATATCTTAGATAATACTTTATCTAAGATACCTTAACTATAGCATTGTAGTATATGCTTTAGTCGTAGGTTTCCAGCTGGTATCAAGTATAACCAGCTGTAGGATCTAGTATATATAGTTTCTCATTGTAACTCTTGTAGTATGCTTGTAAGTGTCTTGTAATCTTGAGTTGAGAAGTAATATATACAAGTACCTTGAAAATACTCCTGCTTGTTCCTTTGATTACTTATTATATTATTATCAACTCTTGTTAGAGGCATTGCTTCATCTTATCTGAGTGATATCATAAGTGAGTTTGAGAGAATTACAAGTGTTAAGTGACAATACCCGATCCTGCAGATTGTTTATATCCCCCGCCATAATTATTGTAAAATCATCGTTTTTGTATTTAATGAACTAACAACCAAGTTTTGCTTATAATTATGGTTTAAGGTCTGTAAGATAAGTTATGTTTGTTAGTTGGTATTATGTACATGATACGTTTTCATTTAAAGGTACACATTCGAGTCACTCTACGTTTTAACATAATTTATTTTGAAAAAGAGTCGGGAGATTGTAATTTATATTTTATCACACCAATATGGTGTCGGCCCAAGTGCTTGTTATTATGTATATTTTGAGTTGTTCTACGTTTAATCGTAAATTTTGTTTGTAGTTGCATCAAATATAATATGTTTTCACTCGAGTGGAATTCTATCTTGTCACGTTTGCTTCAACCAGGGCTGAAACCGTAATATCCAACGAAGGAAAGAAAGCGTCATTAAAAGTATGTACTTTTGATTTGGGACGATTTAGTCTTTCGAGACATATATTAAAAAGTATCCCAATGGGCAGGAATTCGCTTCAAAGAAAGAGGTGGTCATCAAGTGGAACGCCCATAAAGCTCGAAAACCTTTTCAGAGTCTCCTGCTTATCTGCTACTCTTATTGATTCTCTCATAAGGTCACGAATAGTTGTGGAAGGACTTCTCGATCTTTGCTGGTGTGTAATATCGATCAAGGAATAAAACAATTTATTGAGATGTCATATCATAAATCAATTAGAAGTACAACGGCTCCAACCAAAGAGCGAAAGCAGTTCAACAACTCCAACCAAAGGGGCGATAAATAATAAATAATAGTCGGTGTATTTTAGCACGATCCTTTCTATAAACTTAGTATAGACAGAACTTCTTCGGAAGAATTGCCAATCATCGTAAAGAAGTTGCTGCTAGCTTACATGATGGGGCAGATCGGCTTTGTCGTATAAGAAACAATAGCTGTTCTAGCTGATGAAAGTTAAAGATTGCATAGACACTTCTTTCTTGAAAAATTTGAAAATTGGAATGTGGATATTGAGAGGTGAAATAATATCTTTGATGTGATTTGATATTAGCAACAAGTAAGAGTTACTTGTTAAAAAAAAACTCAGATTGTTATGTTATATTTATAACCTATACAAATATTATATTGATTTTATTTATCTTTTAGTTTTAAGTTTTTATTTTAAGTTTTTTTTATAATGAGGATCTTAATTGTTTTACATGAGCAAAACCAAATTTAACTTTAAATTTTATTATATTTTTAAATACTAATCTACGTACGTTATGAATAGTAACCTATATACTAAACACTTGTTTCTGATTTAAATTTTCCCCCTTAACAAATAGTAACATGCATGTTGTTGAAATTGACTCTTGTTTAATACGCCCGCTGCAACGCGTGGGTAATACCCACTAGTATTAATAATAGTAAACATAAATCATTTTTTTCTTATATTTTTCATTCTTTGTCTTGAAATAGGACATTACAAGTACATTTAACATCTATTGTGTAATCAAAAGTTTATGGTAATCTTGAGACACTCTTGTTTCTTCAATATCTCGAATGCTTGAGATATGTTTTCCAATCTTATTTCATGTGTTTGAAGTTTATCCAACTCTATCTCCTGAAAAACACAAAAACGTAAAATACATAAAAGGTTAATTGAATTTCTAAAACTTGTCTAAAACTATATTTTCTTTAAGTTTTAATAAACATTCAATGTCATAATATAAAAATAATAATAATAATATTGTTTCTGATACTAGCACATAAATTGTAAAAGTGATATCAAATATACTCTTTAGCAAATGTTACTCAAATAACCTATCAATAATAATAAAATACCATTTGAATAAACTTTTGTTAAATTAGAGGTGTCCAATTTTCAATAGACTTAAAAAAAACCAGAAAGCAAAATTATGAATTTGAATTTTCAAATCAGATTAGCATTCAAACAGGAATTTAAATTTGCTTTTCAAATCAAACTCCATTTTTGTGATTTTCAAACCGGATTAATCCAAAGTTTATAAATTTTATTTTCATTATAAAAATACACATTAACATTTATTTATACTTACTATTTCTTTAATTATATACATTATTATTTCCTCATAATTTGATTTATTCGTATTGCCACGAATTCGAGTCAGACTTTTTAAACTTCAAGATTCAAATAACCCGACTCGAATAAGCTGAAAACCGATTCGATTAACACACATCTAACAATATTCATTGTAAATTAAAATGAGTTAGCTATTTATTGACTTTATTCATCACCTTATTAATATATTTATCGAGTATTATTGGGAGGTCTGATTGAGTTTTGACCCCACCCATTAATGAACCCTTCAAAGTCCTTCCACTCATTAATGTTGTGTTTCTTATGGCCCAACTCATCTCTAGGCCCACTCCAATTGCAATAGTTGTACCTATACCCTGCCAAAATAATAATATCATTAATATTACATTTTTTAATTTTGGTTGTTAAGTATGTTTATCAAGGTAATTAAGACAATGATCAAGATTAGGAAGTTGGGTTGTTTTTAGATTACAATTTTGGAGGACTCGAGGGCTTCGTTCAACAAGGGTTCGACTCCTGTGCACTCGAAGGAGTAGTCGACGCCTAGCCCGTTTGTTATGTCTTTTACCAAATCTGAAACTGGCTTGTTGGGATGGTTTTGAGGGTTGATGAAATCGGTCATCCCGAAAACCTTTCCTATTGATGCTTTCTTTTCGTTTATGTCCACGCCTATTATCGTTGACGCACCTTGCATTTGTGCTCCTTTTATTACCTGGAAAGTGATTTTAATACATGGTTTTACCATGACAGATAACGCAACACTGCTACGTCAGCAACTGTTTGTGACAATTGTTCCAAACTGTTGTAGAAACCAGTTGTGACGGAGTCGTTGTGTTGCCAATCACTTTTGCGACGGAATTACTAAAAAAATTTAAATAATTATTTTTTGTTTTTAGAATTTGTTTCATGATTTGCAACAGACATTTTAAATCTTTTTTCTTGTTTTAAAAATTTACTACATAATATTTACGAATATAGGCTGCAACAAAGAATCCATAGTCATTTGTCGCTAAATTTACAACTAAAACGATATTTTTATCGTAAATCCGTCACAAAATTGACTACGGATTTTTTAGTTGAATTATGTCGTAAATACCTTTTTTTGTAGTAGTGTAAAAGATAAAAGCATGTAGGTGTAAGAATAAAAGTATGTACCCCAAGACCAACAACGCCAAGGCCAAAAACGGCAACCGAAGAACCCTTAGAGACCCGGCCTTCCTTCCACGGTGCACCAAGGCCGGTCGTGAAGCCACACGAGAGGAAACTAGCATGCGCAAGAGGCACCCTCGGGTCAACCTTGATCACGTAGTTGACATCGATGACCATGTACTCGGACCATGTGGAGCAACTAAAGTGGTGGTAGATCGCTTCTCCGGTTGATGCAACCGACATCCTTGAAGTGCCATCGGACATAAGGCCGCTGAAGCTAATCGGGTAAACATGACAAATGTTGGTCTTTCCGGATTTGCAATTCAAGCATTGACCACATTCACCTAAGTAGAGTGGCATCACCACGTCCCCGGGTTTGACCCGAGCCCCCACGCCTTCTCCAACGCTCTCAACCATCCTGCACCCAAGTCCGAACCGTGTTATATACTAAATTAAAATAGTTAACCGAACCGTTGTTCATGTTTATAGCATACATACCCGACGCCTTCGTGTCCAGGAATACGCGGAAACAAAGGCTGCAATGTTAACAAACTATTAAAACATAATAATTAGAAACCACTGCTCTGTGAACTAGACAGTACTGACTATTTACTGATAGGACAGGAAACCGGCTACATAACCGTCCGGTTTAGTCCATTTTAACACGTCCATTTTAACATATCTCAAATATTTTATCTATTACTTCCAAAATCTTGTTGAGCCCATATTTTATTCACCCCAAACTCCATATTAGAAACACTATAATTCTATACATAAAGATAAAGTAGTTTCATATTTTTTTAAAGTTATTTATAACATTATTCAGTTTTAAAACCAGTCCGTACAATAGACTGGTATGTTAATTGATACAATGATCAATTTAGACATAAAACTGTTGTTCGAAACGTTATATAAATAGTTGGAAGAAGGTTAGAGACATACAACAGGCATCCCATTGCAACATAAGATATCAGTATGACAAATACTCGCACACAACATCTTGATCCTAACTTCCATCGCTTTCGGCGGGTCCACCTTTATCTCCTCCACCGCGATCGCTCCCCCGGCCTCCCTTACCACCGCGGCTGCACCACCATTTCCGTCACCGACAACTTTATTAATCAATCAACATCGTTTTCAAACATTCAAGAATATGACAATTGAGATCACAAGTATATATACATACCTTTGCAAGTGATGACATGTGGGATGTTGTGTGTCATGATGTTGAAGATTAGCGTGTGAGAAGGTATACAAATATACAAGTATTGAAGTCATCCAATGGGGTCAATTTATATAAAATCACACCCATATAAATATAAATAAAATATTTATAGCTTTTTAATATTAAATTAATTTTTGATGGGAACCATTGACTTATTCTCAATTGTATATGTTAGTAGTCAACGGTTGCACCCACAAGGAGCCAACGGGTCGTTGGTCAAGCACATATTGTATTCAATGCTCGTGAATGAGTAGACCCAGACCCAGTCGACTCATGTCTTTTTCTCTAATTTAATAAACTTTACCAAAACCAGTGTCGTAAAATTCGGCCTAGGCGGCCGAGTACTCAGCTAGTATTCGATACTCGGCGGCCGAGTACTCTGCGAGTACTAGGTACTCGGCAAGGTGCCGATACGTTTTTCATCAACTAGGTCAACATTACTCGGAATCGGTCAAACTTAGTCCAACGCGGCTCTACTCGGTCCAACTCGGCCTACTCGGCCCAACTCGGATTTTCATCGTTTTCACCGATTTTTGTTGTTTTTCACTGATTTTTATTGGACTTTTATTATTTTTCATGGAGATACCTTGAAAGATGATAATTAAATGATTATTACGTCTATAATATTAAATATTAAATAATTAATATTAAGATTTGCAATATTTTTGTATATGAACATGTATGCTTTTGATTTATATTGATATTCACGTATTTTTTTATAAATATTAGTAAACTTATGATATTTGACATGTTTATAATTTCTAAAAAGCTAATTTCTTTATAATTAATCACATCCGAGTACTCTCCGCCTAAGCCGAGTACTCGCAACTCTCCAGTCGACCGATCTGGCAGCGCCTAACGAGTTTTGCAACCATGACCAAAACACATGTTTTTTTAGTAAAAATATTCATTCCCGAGTGATTAAAGACGTTAATCTTATCGTGGAGATTGATAAGACTTAATAAGTGCATGTATGAGTTTGTGAGTGAGTCATTTTAAAAATGAAAAATGATAACATATACGTATTTAAGTTGATAACAACCAAGATTTCTTTGGTGTTCGCTAACTCTACTAAAATTGTTTTCTAACTATAAAAATCATGCATGGTTTAATATTCTTCTTTTGTTGTGATTTATGTATTACTTTGAGGTTTAAATTAGGGCGCAACATGATCCATGTCACATGGATCATGTGCATGGATGACATGCACAAACCAAAAAATATTCCAAAAGAATGGTCTAAAGGAAATATATATGAAACTTGTTAATATGTAATATTTTTTTAATCAAGTTTAATATGAAATATGACTATATGAGGTCATTTATGAAGAAAAGAAGTAAATAAGATAACAAAAGATTTTACACGTGTTTCATTTGTCACCTTGAAAGAAAATCATTAGAAAATACCGGACATGTTTCACACATTCCATTTAAATCACTTTATTTTGTAAGGGTTTAATATTTATAAATGAACATTTCAAAAATGAAATGAATAATAAAACTTTTATGATTTCTTATATTTGAAAAAGAAAAGCATGAATCATCTGATTAATACAATACTAAAATTTAATTATTATTTTATGACATAATATTAAATTTTAATTATTATTTTATGATAATTATCCTTTTATGATATTAACATTTAATTTCTTGAGAAGCAACATGTAATATAGATGATACAACAAGCCGCCCCCAATTATTATGTGAACAAGTCACTCAATTATTAAAAGCAAGATCTTATCGAAATCCACTTAAAAAGCATCATCATGCGTGATGTTTATAATCATATCGGTGATCAAACCAGATGGTTTATATTCTACAAGTAGGACCAGTCAAATTAGTTAGATCTTTCATTTAGGGTTCAAATGTTAACAACAAATCAATTATGATACCGATTTGCGGTTTTACTACAGATCAGTTAGTTACAAATTGGTAGAGAATAAGATAAGGAAAATCAACCGATATGGTACTTACATTTCCACCCCTTATGGAGCGCAACTGCTACTAATTGGTTACCTACCTAGGAACCTACAGTTTTGTTTACACTAGATGAATTGCTCGCCCAAGCAAAATATGTATTGGTAAGAGAAGGTTTTCATCCTCTCATAAGAAAAGCTTTATTCTCCTCCTCAACCAATGTGGGAGTTACAAAAACCTTGACCAACACGATGATGAACTAGTAATTGTCAATGAACCGACGAAGCCCAAAACAATGAGGAAGACGAAGATGGACCCATCCCAATGCCAATGGCGATCATGAAGAAGGCTTGTAAGAAATAGACCACCAAAGAAGAACTAGCCTTGATAAGGGCTTGGATCAACGTATTGAAAGATCCAACAATGTGAAATGAACAAAAGAGTTAATCTTTTTGAAAGGGAGTTTTTGATTATTTTAACAACCAAATGGGAGAATGTCATCGATTCGTCCATTAAATAAGCTCAATTTGAAAAGACTTGAATGTGAAATGCAATCTATTAACGATCTCTACACCAATTTAGCAAGAAATTCGTGCATTGGACTATCGGATTTTGATTTCTATCGGATTGGGCAAATGTAATTCAAAGAAAAAAAAAGATACTCTTTGTTTGCGACACGACATGATGGATCCTTAAAATTCATCCTAAATAGTGTATGGTAGCATTAAAAAGGAAAAAAAGGAACTATTTAGAAATGTATTTATATAACTTTTGTATTTTTATAACTAGCGGGGAACCCGCGCGATGCGGCAGTGACAATTTACAAACAATGTATTCGTTTTAATTTAGTTTATCAATCTTCATGTAATATATTATATTGTACATCTATTAATTTTCTTATTCATAGCATCAATATAGTTTATCTATATCACGATGTAAAAGTAGTAGTTTATAAAAATAATAATTCAATTCAAAATTTAAATTTATCATCTATGCAAAATGAACAACAAATTTTTTTAATTAAAATAACTTAGGTTGATATATACATAAAGATAACGTTGTACCCTAAGTTTCCTATCAAATCTCTTTTATCTTCCTTTCTTGATACGAGACCCATCATAAACAAAAGTCTTCTAACATAAGCTTATATATACATGAACATAGTATTGTACCATAAGTTGTGTAGTAAAGTTTCTTGTCTTTTTTATACCTTTTACTTTGACCCTCAAAAAAACAAAAGCATCCTAAGTAGCATCTAAAAGTTTTTTTATCCTTTATTGATACCTGCTACCAACCCATCAAAAACAAAGCATACTTAATGTATACGATGTTAATTTATTTTTGTATATGATGTAGAGAACCTAGTCTCATAATTATATGTTAATCATAAGATTTTGTGCACAGTTGCTAATCCATCACATGTCTTTTTATGGCTTTTGGTGAGTGGTACTCGGATGTAGTAACAATTAAATAAGCTATCTTATTTAAATTTTAATCACAAACAATCAAGAGGTAATAACTCATAATTACCATACATTGTCAATCAAAAAACAAATGCTTATCTTACAATCAAGAACCTAGTTTCATAATTATGGTTTTTATTTTTACCATGCCGAGAGAGACTTGTAAGTAGTAATGATTCATCAATACCATCACATTAATCTTCAATGTCAACAAGTAATTACCACCTGCATTTCACAGCAGGAGTTCAATAATTTTGTTAGATTTTGGCGAAGAAGAACGCATCAACAACCCCAACTTCATTAAACCACAATGTATCAGCATTTTTATCAAAAGTTAGTATCAACCTTATGTTCAAAAATAAGTAACAAAATAAATACCTGGAAATCATATAAGTGGTTTTTTCTAATTACTACAACAGCTTCAAGTTCGTACAGATAACAACTCAGATTTAGTAATCAAACAGTTTTGTAGAAAATTTGACATGCAACATCCCTGACATAACAACGGAAACTATCACACAGATAACAAAATAAAAAAGGGTAAAATGTTGGTTGAGTCGGCCTGACCCATTTTGACCCATACTAAAGCTGCCCATTTGATCACACGATTTGACCCATAATAAAGCTACCCATATGATCACATGACAGAACTCTGAAAGGTTAAACGAAGAATTTAAAATGCAAGCGGGAATTTTTATCTTTTCTTTTGTAGTAAAATATTACAGTTAAGTAAATAAATAAAAACAAAATGGATGAGCATAGAAAATAAAACATAAGAATACCAAGTAAAAAAGACATTTTCTATTACTTTATCATTTGTTGTATAGTATTTTTTAAAGTTTAATTTAAAGTTGTATACCTAGTATAACAACACAATGGCTAAACCTTAAAAATTTACACTTGATCCGGGCACGGAAACATCAAGCAACACTAAGATATTCTCCAAGACATGTTGTTGGGACAGTCCCTAAACCACAAGTTTTGTCAGGCAAGGAGCTATTTGACTAAGCACTGGTTTTGTAAATATTCCTTCTATTTAAAATCTACCATGTTTGGCATATGCAGCAGCCACTATGTATCTGTATCAAAGGGGATGAAATTGAGTTGAGGTGATCACTATCAAAAAGTTTAAAGTCTAATCTAAATTCACATTTACCATAACTTATTAGCATCATCAGATGTAATATACAAATGGCCCCATACCTACCATTGGCCCACAATAAACTTAAACTACATGTTTGACTTCTTTAGTCAAGCTCCCTTATAAAATAGAATATAAGCTTCCAGATATCTAGATTCGCTAATGAGGAAACATCAATGAGTTTATAAATCAATAAAACAAAAACATTTACAAATCAAAGTCTTGTAAGTGGAATTTAAGAGATTAAATGCAAGTTCTAACTTCTAACTATCTAGAAAGGTTCCTAAAAAATAATAAAAAACAATCCTTTGTTGCTTATAGTTATCTATGTTGCGAGTATGATGCACTTGAGCACATAGGTCTCGTATTAGTAACCGGGTTCTAAAGGTACATCCACAACAAACAAAATTGATGTCATTCAGGTTGGGTCAGGTCCATGGTAGCTTAACAAACAAAATTTTTACATATTATTAGCTCAAGGCTAATCACGACGAATATATGGCAAAGTAAACAAAATTCAGTGACATTTTTCAATTTCTTAGTAAAAAACTATACATAAATATCCAGTCAAAATGACTACACCATATAGTGAAAATATACCAAAATAAGCTGTTAAAATATGCAGCCAATATGCAGTTAAAATGTTCAGTCCAGACGCCATTGAGCTTCCGACCAGATCAGTATATGACCGGATTAATCTATGACAAATGAAGCTTATGGCCGGATCACTTTATGAGCAGATATGTACTATCTGCTTCCAAAGGTGTTTTGCTTAATTGGACCCAAATTGACCCATTTAAAAACTCATTGATCAGATTAAAACAAACCTATTCTACTGTCAAAAAATGCAAATAAGCGTCCAAATTTTCCAACTGAATCCAAATTGACCCAAAGTGCGTTTTTTCATAGATTTTACCCGCCATCTAAGAGTTAGAGCATTTTGATATTCCAATAATCATACTGAACATTCATCAATATTGCTAAATTAAATGCAAGTTTTCTCTGCCAAACATTAGATCAAAGTAAAGTTGTCAAAAATATAGTGATGTACATTCAAATTGAAAAGTGTAAAATTAAACTTGAGAATTTTACTTTTTTTATACAATGATGTAAGTTCAAATTCAAAGTAAAAGTTGTCAAACATTTAGAAGATTAAAACCACATATAAGGAAAAGCCACAAACTTAGAGAATTTTACCATGATTTAGAAGATTAAAATCACGTCCAAGAAAAAGCCACAAATTCAAGAATTTACCATTGATGATATATTGTTCATTAATTCAGAGAACTCACTGTCCTCACCATTAGATTTATGACATTTCATTCTATTCAAGCTTTGTTGTATTCGTGAGATTTTAGTATCTATTTTGATGGCAGATCAAACAAGGAGATATAATAATAGTTGACAGATATAATAATACTTCAGATATACACACAAGTAGAGGTTTATGTAAAATAGCTTAATAAATTTAATTCAGCACATCATTTAAAAAAGAAACAGAAAGAACTCGTAGTAAAAAAGGTATAATAAAAAAATTGCAGACAACTCAAATAAACTAAAGAATTATATAAGTTTTTATAAAGTTATCATGTAATAGACTTATGAAAAAAACTTGAACTTACTTGTCACGTTGACAGTTACTTTCAGCATAGTAACTGCAGTTTAAGCAAAATAAAGTAATTCTTCCCTCCTTACCTTATCAACAAAAGTACACGCAAAATAAAAAGCTACGTTCATTCAAACACTTTGTTGTCATAAACTTGATTGAGATTAGTATAACACAAAATTGATATGAGAAGCAAGCATAAAAATTAACAGATTAACTTTTTTACATCAGATTTATGCATCAAAATGTATCATAACCAAACACACAATTATTGAATCTTTAAAACTCAAAATTGTTGTCAAGTATCAGCTACTATTTAAGCAAAAAAAAAAAACCTTTAGTGAACTTGAATAAAGCATAGAGAATTCTTACCTCTGGTATACTGTTGTAGGCTGTGAAGTGAAGATAAAATATATTGTGCTTATAAGTTCATTAAGCTAAAAGCCTTTGGATCCCTCTTTCATTATTTTCTATGCAACATCAGACTAACTTCACAAGATTAGGATGGTTTACCAGTCCTAGAAATTTTACTTCATTAATCCATTCAATATGCCCAAAACATATGATATAAATTAATGAATTAATAGGTCAAAGTGGATTGACCATTCAAAAATGTGACACCATGATCTGTGACCTTGGTCGAAGAAAGATGCAACTCTTTGAAGTTTGTTAACTCTGTAACGCAAAAAGGAGTGAATCATCGGCATATCATAACATTAAATCTAGTCTATATAACCAATCATTGTATGCATAGTTTATAGAGAGACCAAATTAGTTTAACATGTTTATAAAAGAATTTTACAAATTATAACAATAGATTTCTTCATTAAATTTGTGTGAGATGATAATAATGTAACAATATATGGTGATTTGGGAGAGAAAGGGCACAAGAATTAGTATCATGATGTTGTACCAAAATGTTAACAAACATCAAAAATGTTTTGTTAATAATGGTCGATCACTTAAAGATGTAAAAAGGACTAACTTGAATGGCAGTTAGAGCTATTGTAACTCGTTTTCTTAAACCTCACTTATAACACTCAATGATAACTAATGGAATGAAAATAAGGTTATGAACTACATGAGTGGATGAAATATGTAATGTATCATTACCAATTTATAGTACTTTTCATGGGATGTGTCCTCAAAAGGATGCTTTACACACAAATGCCTTGAACAAGAGTAACCTCCAAAATAGCTTTCGTCGAAGCATCATTCGGTTAATTTTCAAAGGTATAGTTCATTAGCGATTGAAATGCATATATCAAACCTCTGTCGATTAATCAAAACTAACCATTTGACTGCAAGAAACTATATGCCTCTCTTTATGGTTTGAGCTTCACCATATATAGATACAGTAAGATGTCTCAAATCTTGAACCAAAATTAACACAAGCTTTTTTCCGGCCAAAATTTACAAATTTGGTAAATTTACAAAGCATGAATAATTCTTTTTGAAGGCAGTGAACTATATGACATCCTAACTATTACTTACTGCTGACACAACTTTCACATTACAGTTTCTTTTGAAAGTTTTGCTAAACTCCTCAATGAAATAATATCATGAACCAAATCATCAACAATATGTTTGACTGACTATAAACCAAGGGAGAAAAGATACCAACATGCAACCGGAGAAAAGAGGTAGTCGATTGCTGCTATGGTTCAACAAAATTTGATTAAATTAAGCAAAAGATGACGAAATTGTACATGGGTATTGAAAAATCGATGTTGGCAGAAGCTAAGATATCCATATCAAATTAAAAAAATTAATCTAAGCTTCATTCATATATTAATTCCAAGTCATATCATAAATAAATAGACAAGAAAATTGAATATACCTCCATCCGATGGCTCCAAGCTCTGATATGATTAGTAAATTTGTGATTTCAATTAGAAATCAACTGCAAAGAAAACCCATTTAGGTGACAATGCATTCCTCCGGTGGGTTAGCCATTAAGTATTAGAGGTTCAATTCACCTATTATAAAATCCCCATTTCTTCAGCAAACAAAAGTTCCTTTCATCCAATGGAAAAAATGATAACCTAACAACCATTGTTGTTGAGACCGGATCGGACCGGCCGGTCCGCCCGGTTCGACCGGGATTCAGTGTCTGGTCCGGTCCGGTCTGGGTTGAATCGTTTTTTACTGGTCGAACAGGCCGGTTCGTCCCGAACCGCTGGTCGGACCGGGAAACCGGACCGGTTCGGACCGGTTTTTTTTTTTTTTGTTTTAATGGGTAAAAACGGAGTGTTAAACCATAAATTAGTACGTCGGATATACAAATATAGTTAAGTTTTATATATAACTGTAAAATATATATATATAAATCATATATAAATTACTTATATTTGATTACATATATAAATATAATTAAAATATAGTTAAATCCGGTCCAACTGGTCCGACCGGTCCGACCACCAAACCAGTAAGACGTCCGGTTCGACGTCCGATCCGGTTCTGAAAACATTGCTAACAACACAACTAAAATTTGTAGTTCAGAGAACCCTAAACCCAAAACAGAAGCAATCAAATACATTTTGGGCACCGAATCATTGATCATAACAAAATCATAAAATTGGATGCTCATACCCCCCCCCCCCACATGGCAGGAAGAAGAAAATGAGAGCGTACATGATGAAGTTGACGTGCAAGGTCGGAGTCATCACTATTTGTATACCCTGCTCCAGATATTTATACATGTGGGGATTGGAAAAGAACAGAATGATTGAATTCGAGACTTAAAATGTCACCTTTTGAAAATGTTTATATATTTTTCTAAAACCTCTTTTTCTTTAACTTTTGAAAATGTTTTCTTTATTAAAATATTTTTTCCTTAGTTAGAAAATAGTTTGTAACATTTTTTTCTTTTGTTAAGATTTTTTGAAATGGAAATTGCATATTTTAAAATCATTTATAAATATAATGATTAAACACTCAAAAACACATTTTTAAAATAAGTTACTGAAATGAAGAACATATCTTTCTACAAACTTTAAAATAATAAATAACCAATAGGAATAAGAGTGAGAAATATTAAAATTTTAAAACTATACTATTTTGGTAAATATTTTTTCAACAACATAATTTTGGTAAATAAGTTTTGCACCTACACTATTTTGGTAAAAAAAAACTCCATTAAAAATACTAGTTTTTTACTATATTTTTAATTAAATAATATTTTTTATATGTTTATCATTACCTTATATCTTTCATCCACTCACAACCACTTTTAAAAATATTAAAAAAATTATGAGGGTTGTATTGTGTTTTCCAAATATTACCTATTTATTAAATTATTATTAATATTACTAATTATCAACCTAATGTTGCATTAAGTGTTGTATTATAAGCAATAATGGTTGTACATGTTTTTTTCTTTTCATTTACTTTTTATTTTAATTTTAATACTTTTACATCTTTTACAATTTAACTCCTAAAATTTTTACTTTCAAACTTTGCTTCTCTGTACTATTCATCTATTATAAATTTTTCGTTTTACATTTCAGTCTAAATTTTTAAAGTTAACACGTCATAACGTGCATGTGTGATTCAACGTTGTTACGCCTATTTTTTCCTGTTTATCAGCCATGTCGCAACGTGCGGGTCCTTGATAGACTTGGTTATTGTTTTTATTGTTTTATGTTTCACGTGTGTGGTTCAACATTTTTATGTTTACTTTAACTTTGTTTTTTTTCATTTTTTATTTCGTTTTTTAATATGATCTTTCTAGTGTTGATAGTCGCTGACACCGACGTAACATTGGTATTAGTTGTCACGATTTTTCCCACTCGTGTGCTTAGTACTAGTTTTTTGCCAAAGATGCTTTCTACTTGACTATAGCAATAGAACCCTGAACGAAACCCTAGCAAACGTTTCTACTTGATAATATTATCTATCTTCTTAGCCACCACAAAGCGCCCATCGATCACAGAATCTCGTTAACCTCTCAGCGATCCGGTGCTTCTTATCGCAAAAAGGTTAAATTTTCTCTAAGATTTTGATTTCTGTAAAAGCAGATTCTCGATTCGTTCAATTTCAGTCGTAATCGTATTTTAGTTCCTTTTTATGGATTACCGATGATTAAAACGTCTGATACTTAGCTATTTGATTCAGGTTGTGTGCTTAATCTAGGGTTTCTACGGTTTCTGATTTCGAACAGTGCGAAATCCGTTAAGAACAGTGAATATGGCTCGAAAGGGTTTAATGGAGCAGGATTTGAGCAAGCTGGATGTAACAACGCTGCATCCGCTGTCTCCGGAGGTTATATCTCGTCAGGCTACGATTAATATTGGTAATTAGTGTGATTTATTTGAATTATTGTTTGTTTGATTTGTTCATGTGTCAATGGTCTTTTTTTATACTTGTGAATCTTGCATTGTTGGTATGAACTGCTTATTTTGCTTGAAATTGGTGTTTGTTGTGTTTGAACAGGTACTATTGGTCATGTGGCTCATGGTAAGTCCACAGTTGTAAAAGCCATATCTGGTGTTCAGGTAAATCTTCTTTCTTAGTTTACTGTTACTGAAAAATTGTTTAAACCATTATAGTACAGTTGCAGGAAGGAAAAATAATACTTTTTTTTCTTCTCTCTAGTTCTCTTATGTAATCTAATGTTTCTTGATAAATTTGTTCCATCTCATCTTTATTCCACTGTTATTCATTATTGTTAAAAAGGCAGAGAAATGCATTTATTATATGGATACATAAATATGTGTCAATGTGTGTGTGTGTGTGTGTGTGTGTTTTGCAAATAAGAAAGCATAAAAATTTGTGACTAAAATAACTTGACTGAAACTGATCATTGTACGGGCTAAAAAGGTTTTTTGCTGCGTTTGTGTTAAAGTATTAAGTAGTAACCTCTTAGAGTTTAATTGCTATTTAGCATACATGTGGTATGATTACATGTGAATATGTGATTACCCTCTGCTCTGTGTTTTATAATGTATATGAGCTTGGGGAACGGGATATGTTTTGCTGTTTGCCATGGGTCAGTTTTGTGCGGACACCATGTGTGTGAACTGAACCGCAATATCAAATTATAAATTGCTTGCGTGGCCAACTGAATAACGTGTGCTACCATCATGACAAACAAGGTTGACCTGTGTGCTGTCAATTAACTGATTTTTATAAATCCATAACCATCGGCATGTAGGATAAAGACTAGTGAGCTCAGTGTTAGTTATTTAATATTTTAATATAGTTAGTTTAGATGAATTAAAGGCTTCATGTCTTTCTTGCATTTTTTTCTAGAGAACCCTTTTAATAACCTAAAATTGTTATCATTTATATCCAGACTGTTCGATTCAAAAATGAGTTGGAGCGTAACATTACTATTAAGCTTGGGTATGCTAATGCAAAGATATACAAATGTGAAGATGATAGGTGCCCTCGGCCCATGTGTTACAAGTAAGTGTATAGATGAAGCTATATTGTTGTATCTTATCGTTAGCATCACCTTACATGTTATGAAAGATTTTTTGTGTTATTTAAAAATTTTCAGGGCCTATGGAAGTGGGAAAGAAGATAACCCTCCTTGTGATGTGCCTGGCTTTGAGAACAGCAAGATGAAGTTGATGAGGCATGTGTCATTTGTTGACTGCCCAGTAAGTTTTCAACACACCTCAGAAATGATCATGGAAATTTATTATTAATGTGACTTAAGTTCTACTTGTGAAGGCTGGTGAAGGAAATAACCCTAGCTTGCTATACTTGAGAATTTGGTGTGACTAATTTCCATCATTTGAGTTATATTTGTTGTAACATGAGAAACATGGCAACCAGTTTCTTTCTGATTTAGGTATGTAGGAAACAATAGTGATCAGGCCTCAGAGACATGCATGATAAATTGAATGTGTCAGCAAACTTGCCATGATTTGTTTATATCTTACAAGCAATATCGTTAATCAGCAGCGTGTGTTAGTTCAGAATCAACTTTTGCCCTGATAGATAAACTCATTGACTATTAGCATTGATGTTATTTTCAAACATGTTTCTTTTTAGTTCTACTATGAATGTTAAGCTTCATTTTCTAAATAGAACAGCATGAAAGTTTTGCCAAAGTTGGGCGAACCTGCTAGCTATGAAATATAATCAGATAATTAAGAACAATAAAGTACAGAAAGAAGTCATAAAAAGCATTCTGGTTATATGTAATAAAGACTGAACACATCTTTATAATACATATTGTACATATGTAATTTCATTGTGCTGCAGGATAGATGTAAAGAGAACAGCAGCCCATAAGTGTTAAAAACAAGGAATTTATAGAATGAAATTTCCGATGTTGATCTAGCATAAAAAACAACAGTGTAGCAGCTTAAGTTTTAACTGGATTATATCATCAGAATATGAAATAGTTGCTCTTGAATCAAATAGAACATGCATTCTAACATGATTGCTTAAATTTATAAGTCCCTAGGAACATAGAACGCTATAAAGTCATGCTAGCAGCTAACCTGTATACATAAACAATGGGAATAGACTATTAACGTATATAAAACATGAAATCAGCTGCAACCCTGATGATGTATTATTAACAGGTACACTTATCATCAGTTAAACTGCAATCGAGTCTATTGCACCGAAAATATACTTTATCCCTTTTTTTTATATTTAAAACCACTTACCTCTTTCTGTTGATTGGCTGTTTAATATTTCTTTTATTTCTACAGGGGCACGATATTCTCATGGCTACTATGCTTAATGGAGCGGCTATCATGGATGGAGCATTACTTCTCATAGCAGCAAATGAAAGTTGTCCCCAACCTCAGACTTCTGAACACTTGGCTGCTGTTGAGATTATGAGACTCCAACATATTATAATTCTTCAAAATAAGGTTGATCTTATTCAAGAAAATGTAGCTATTAACCAACACGAGGCAATTCAGAAATTCATCCAGGTTATCTGCCATGTTCCTTTTTTTACTTTTGTTCATTAGTATGCATTAGCGATCATCTCGATCTATGTATGGTTGATTTGGGAATGTATCTCACGCAGTTTAAATGTATGAAACAAAAAGTATCAGTTTAATAGGAAACACATGAAACTTGTCAATTTTCTGAATGAGTTTTAATTTCCATAATCATTTCTTTGAAATAATATAATTTTCTCTAATTGTATTTGGCACACTCATCATTTACTAAAAGTTCAAAATTTTGGACAAAAGTTGTACCCGTCTCAATAGGAAAAAAGATTGTTTGACCCGAATCTGTTTCAACCATTATTATCTAGAGCTGTTTTTAAAAATAAGCATTGATGAACTCAGGGAACAGTTGCTGATGGTGCACCAGTGATCCCAGTGTCAGCTCAGCTTAGGTATAATATTGATGTGGTGTGTGAATACATAATAAAACGGATTCCCATTCCAGAGAGGAACTTCATTTCACCACCAAATATGATAGTAATTCGTTCATTTGATGTTAATAAGCCTGGATCTGAGGTTGATGAGATTAGAGGTGGTGTTGCTGGTGGAAGTATTCTCAAGGTTTGTTTTTCACTTTTGTTTTTGTTGGTTTTATTTGTCTTAAAAGTGTCACGTAAATAAAGAAAGTTCAAATAGATTTCATATGTAGTTATTAACTTATTATAGTATCATACAGGGTGTGTTGAAGGTAAATCAGCATATCGAGGTCCGTCCAGGGATTGTTGTTAAAGATGAGAGTGGCAACATCAAGTGCACACCGATTTACTCAAGAATAGTGTCACTATATGCAGAACAAAATGAACTTCAGTTTGCTGTACCTGGTGGTCTTATTGGGGTTGGAACAACAATGGACCCTATGTTAACCCGTGCTGATCGGTTGGTGGGTCAAGTTCTTGGGGAGGTTGGGTCTCTTCCTGATGTTTATGTCGAACTAGAGGTAAGCACAGGGACACAGTTGTATCATTTTTCTTGTGTGGTTGATGTTCCATCATTGAGTAGTGAAGGTGGAGGTGACTGTTTTAACCCATTTACCTAGAAAACGGGTAAACTTTAGAACATTGTTAAATAGAATGGGTAAATATGTCCAACAGGTAGGAAGTAACTCCTAGTGTATATAATTGAGTTGGCAGTTTTGACCCATATACATAATCCACAGGTAATGGGTTAATATTGTTTCTGTAATCTCAATTAACATTGTATTTATAAAAATGGACAAAAAGTGTTTTTTGTGGGTCAACCCAGACGAACTTTTTTTAACTTGATCCGATTGTACCCACTGCCAAACTGCCTACCGCCCATTTGTTTACAACCTTTTAAATTGCATCATTAAAATTTTTTATTAGGATTTTAATACTTAATGCATTAATCATTTATAACATTCAATAAAAAATGCTTGCAGGCCAACCCAACCAATTTGACTTATATAAGAATGACCCACCCATTTTAACCCAATCTTTATGCAACCTCTAAATCTATCCATGGGTTTTGTAGGTGAACTTTTTCCTTTTACGTCGGCTGCTGGGTGTGAAGACAAAAGGAACAGAGAAGCAAGGGAAGGTATCAAAGTTGTCAAAGGCCGAAATTCTAATGCTTAACATAGGGTCAATGTCTACCGGGGCACGTGTTCTGGCAGTTAAGAACGATTTAGCAAAACTGCAGCTGACATCACCCGTGTGCACGAGCAAAGGCGAGAAGATTGCGCTGAGCAGGAGAGTGGAGAAGCATTGGCGGTTAATCGGTTGGGGACAAATTCAAGCTGGTCTGACTCTTGATATCCCACCCTGCCCCATTTAGAGTTTTAGACAACACATTTGAACTCCAGTTTTGCCTGTTGCTGCTGCTACTTTCCTTCACTGCTTTGATTATTGGTCATCTGTTTTTAGCTTTTGTAGCGTTTGTGATTTTACATTATTCAACTTGTTTTAAACAAATACTTTCATGGTGTTTGGGGAGAGGATTATAAGACATGTATCTTTTACCTTTAATTTTTTTAATTGTTGGTTTTTTTTTGTTATGTTTTAATATTATGATAAAAACTAGACAAATCTATTTATTTATAGATTTAAAAGTTGAGTTTAATTTATGCTCTTTTGGAAAAGTTTAATTGTTAATCTCTTATATAATTTTGAGTTAATTACACAAATGTTTGTGTGGTTTGATAGGAATAAAAGTTTTGAGTTTACCTTTGAAAGGATTATGTTAAATATATGTAGATGTTGTCTGAGGTTGTATATTTATTGCTTGTGATATACCGTTAGATACCGGAATCGGCAAGCTTTGATTTACTAGAACAGGTTAGAAGAACAGTCATATTTAGGAGGGCAAATCTCTAATATAGTATACCTAACACAAAATTAACTAGACTACTATTCATATTTGAACTAAACATTGGTGGAAACGGTTAACTCTGCTTCCTAATATGTTGAATTTTTGAATGTTTTCCTTCATAATTTTCCTCCGCCCGTTTCTTTTTATCCAGCAATAACTGGGTCGAACCCACTGTCTTGAGTTCATATCATTACTACCTGCTTGAAGAAACAACTTGGCCTCAAGTCGAGAGTCTCAAGTCAAAAGGAAGGGAATCGGGCGGCTAAGTCCTTGCATGTAAGGCCCCGTTCCCGGGACGTTTACAGTTGGTCATTCATCGCACATAAAACATACATTTACATTTGCACTTTATAAACATCGCAGCGGAACATTTAAAATAAGCTTTCATTTCTATATAAATGCTTTTGCAAGTTAATACAACATTCATTACAAAATAGTTTGTTCGCATTACAATGCAAAAACATAAATCAAAAGAATGCCATCCCAAAAAGCCGAGTAGCCCTGCAGTGCCATCCTCAGCAAACATTACTTGCCAACTGGAAAACATATAAAAAGTCAGCGTTGCTGAGTGAATTCTAGTTTTATTATAAAACATACATTACTTTTATATAAAACCATTCGTTACTTTTGCATGATCACACATCATACGTACGCATAGATAATATCATTATTATCTTCTTCATTCATTCATTCATTCGTTCCATATAACTTTACTTGCGCATCGGACATCATCCGTACCAATACCATATGCTACACCCCGATCAGTCTTAGCTATCGGGCCGAAGTCAATAAATGAACAGCTAAACGTATGCCACGGTACTAGGGGTAAGCGGTAGAGGTTCTACATTAATGGTCAATCACAAAGAAGGACCCGTTATCCGATGCATGCAAGACGTTTCATTTCTTTCCACTTTACGTTACATAATACTTCATTTCATTCATCATAATACGTAAAGCCATAGGAAAGATAATATACATCATACTAAGGAACATTAACATGCATCAACATCACATCATACAGGGCAACATCATACATACATAACACGCATCATGCATAAACATGCAACATCATCACCACTATGCCCTACATGCTTTCTAAGGTCATGACAGTAACCTTACATGCTCTTACGGGAACCTTTACGTCAAAACTTACATCTGCACTTTCCCCGAAAGCCAGAAGTCTAACTACACTTTCTTTCGCGTGCAACAGCCCTATTCGTGCGTATGGACACCCTTCAGTCGCATGGCCTTCATGCGACTGAACAACATGCGATTGGACTCAAGCGGATGAACATCTATGCGAATGGACATCCAGTCGTGCGTATGGACCTCATGCGGATGGAACTAATGCGAATGAGCACCTATGCCACTGATCTAATGCGATGAACTCATGCGACTAAGCACTTATGCGACTAAACCCTCAGTCGCATGACTCCCCATGCGACTGGGCTCCCAGTCGTGCGAATGAAACCTTAGTCGTGCGATTGAACCCTCAATCGTGCGAATGAGTCCCAATCGTGCGAATGACCCTCAATCGCCTCTCAATCGGTTGTATGGCCTTCATTCGGTCGCCTAGCCCTAGCTGATGCAGAATGGAGTTCATCCCGAACTCAATCTGCCATTTTCGGCCTCCAAGCTCATCCAAACCCATTCTAAGCCTAAATCAACCATCCTAGACCTTAGGAATGCATACTACAACACCATACAAGCACGCACAAGCCCGGAAACATACACGAAACACATCACACCCAAATGGGTCAAACACATACTCACACCAAAAACGGGTTTTGATATTTTCCAGCCCCAAAACCGGTTGAAAACAAGTAAAAGTGGGGTCCTAGAACTCACACAAACGAGCACAGCGACAAGGGCTTCGATTTGGCTTGCTACACAACGAGTTTGGCCACCCGAATCACCCGAACCGACCCTTTTTCTCTTTTATTCTTCTTTCTCTCTTCTCCTCTCTTTGAAAGCTGAAATGTGAGTGTGTGGTGAGAGTTGGCTGCCCTCTCCCTACTAATACCACCACATTTCCAACTTTCCTTCGTTGGCGAGTTTGGTCCCTCGACTTTGAACTTTATTTTCTTTTCTTCCTTCGTCGGCTTCAAAATAATAAATATCCGGGTGTTACATTGCATTTCAAGTCAGCTTGTACATTCTTATTCCGAACATAAAGAAAGTCCTTTCAAATATCCTTACTTTTATGTTTTTCAAGATTCATAGTGTTTGATAATGATGACACATCCATATGTCCTTTGATTTTGATGTTTGCTAGTAAAACATAGAGTAATGTCACAGAGTGATTTCTTCAACTCTCGTGCGGCACTTAGACTTGATCTAAGTTCAGCCTTTGTGACCCAAACGATATAGTAATTCAAGTAATAATACGGAAGCGTTTGCAAGCGAGTAATACAAATAACTTGTATTGCTTACAAGGTTGTTTACAAGAGAGAGTTACAAGTACTTAACACAAGACTTGTATGAGTTTTTGTGTGCCTACAAATCTGTACTTCATCAGCTATTTATACTAGTTCATGGATCTAGATCTTTCATGATCTAGATAATTCTAACAACTAAATATCTTGGATATTTACAAGGATATATCTAGACATTTCTATGACAAATATCTATGATATCTCAAGGCTTTTCTAGAGCTTTCTTGACAGCTCTAAGTCTTGATAATTCCAGGCCTTTCTTGGCCGTTTTAGGGTTGTTCCCGAGTGCTTAATTGTTGCTACGTTGGTCCGGGATCGTGTGGGCTGTTCCGGAGACTTCCGGGCAGCTCTAACCGCATCTATATGTGTCCGGAAACTTCCGGAATCCGAGTAACGCGACTTGAATTTAAGCGGGTCGTGACATTCTCCCCCACCTAAACCAATGACGTCCTCGTCGTGTTTCTTGCATGACCCTCGGCTTGTTCTCGTGAGTTGCAAGACGGATAGTCTTTTGCCTTGATGACTTGACTCCATCGTGGCTGTGTGTACTTGATCGCCTTTGACGATGTACAAGGTGTTCAAAAAAGTTGCTGGAACGACTTTTGCTTTCCGGAAGAAGTCCATCCCTAGCACGAGTTTGTGGTCGCCCAACGGTGCTATCGAGAAGTCTAGTTTTCCTTGCCATGTCCCGATCTTGGTCTTGACAGCCCATGACATTCTTTCGATCGCTTTGGTGTTACCATTGGCGTCTTTGAGGAATCCATCGCGTGTGGATATCCTTAGGCCGAGTCTCTTAGCCTTTTCTCATGTCATGAAGTTGTGACTTGCTCCGGTATCGATTAGTGCCTTTGCAAGTCGTCCATTTATTTCCACGTTCACAAACCGAAGCCCTTTTGCCTCCACGCTTGTGATGTTACCCTTGTGCTTCGTTGGGTTGGAGTAACCATTTTTAACGGCTTCCCTTCGTGTGTCGTTAAGGCATTCAATACTTGTAGTTGCATTGCCTCGAGACGAACCTCCGTGTCTCGTGGGATGCATTATCATTTCTAGCCACCATGGCTTGCAAACTTTGTTTTTTCGGGCATTCCCGAGCGTTATGCGGTCCATCGCATATAAAACAAAATTTCGGAGGACGCCTATCGTTGTCGTATCGGGGTGGTCTCCTTGGTTCCACCTTCCGATCATGATTGAGCTTAACTCCCCCACCTTTCTCGTCATCACTTTCTTCATTCATAGGCCTATATGGTCGTTTTTCTTTTTGATCGATCAAGCTTTCAGCTATTGCAATGGCTGAAGCTAGATCTTGAACACTTTGTCGCTCTAACTCTATCTTGGCCCATGATTGTAGACCATCGAGAAAGTAGAAAAAGGAGTATTTGTCCGATAAATCCGGAATCTCAAGAACAAGTGTTGTAAACTCTTTAACATAGTCCTTGATGGTCCTGGTTTGCTTGAGTTTTCAAAGTCGACTTCTGGCTTCGTGCTCAGCGTTTACCGGATAAAATTGTCTTTTGAGTTCTTGAACAAATTCAGCCCAAGTTTTGATTGTGCACGTACCTCGTTCGATATCCATGCTTTGGCGTCTCCACCACAACGCTGTTGTATCTTTGAGGTACATTGAGGCGTTTTTTTATTTTGGTGGCGTCGTCCAGAATTTGTACCCCTCCTAGGTACTGCTCTATCTCCCAAATAAAATCATCAACCGCCCGTGCTTCTCGTTTCCCCAAGAACGGTGATGGCTTGGGAATTTCAACTCTTGGGGTAAAGTTCACGACGTTACCTCCAGTCGTGATCATGGTTTTATTGCAATCAATAATTTTAGCTTCCAAGCCCATTAGACTTCGATGCATGTCGCTTGATAGCTCATCCATGTCCTTCTGGGTAGTAACATCTTTGATTGCATCCTTGATCATTAGCTTTACCTCCTCCCGTAGCAACTCCACATCAGCTTTGAGTCCATCTCTAAGCTCCGTGAAGTCTGCTTCTAAAACATCCAGTCGTTGGAAACACAAGTCTACCTGAGTTCCTATCTTGACGAGACCCGTTTCCATGTCACCGAGTCGTTTTTCCAAGGTACGGTCCTTGGATGTACCTCGATCCTTCTTTGGTCCCTTTTGGGATTCATCTCGTCCTCGTTTGTCTTCAACAGCTACGAGTTTGCTTGTTTCGGTTGCCATTCCCAAATGAACCGACGTGGCTCTGATACCACTTGTCACGGAGTGATTTCTTCAACTCTCGTGCAACACTTAGACTTGATCTAAGTTCAGCCTTTGTGACCCAAACGATGTAGTAATTCAAGTAATAATACGGAAGCGTTTGCAAGCGAGTAATACAAATAACTTGTATTGCTTACAAGGTTGTTTATAAGAGAGAGTTACAAGTACTTAACACAAGACTTGTATGAGTTTTTGGGTGCCTACAAATCTGCACTTCATCACCTATTTATACTAGTTTATGGATCTAGATCTTTCATGATCCAGATAATTGTAACAACTAAATATCTTGGATATTTACAAGATTATATCTAGACATTTCTATGACAAATATCTGTGATATCTCAAGGCTTTTCTAGAGCTTTCTTGACAGCTCTAAGTATTGATAATTTCAGTCCTTTCTTGGCCGTTTTAGGGCTGTTCCCGAGTGCTTAATTGCTGCTACGTTGGTCCGGGATCGTGTGGGCTGTTCCGGAGACTTCCGGGCAGCTCTAACCGCATCTATATGTGTCCGCAAAACTTCCGGGATCCGAGTAACGCGACTTGAATTTAAGCGGGTCGTGACAGTAAGCTCTCTTTCGCAAGGGTGGTGGCAGTGTCTGTACTCTGGTCGCAAAGTTCTTCAACTATAGTGCGAGCATCTTCCACGAAGTTTGCGTTGGTTTCAGCGGCGACGCAGGCGGTTCCATTGGTTTTAGCAACAACGATGGCGTCGTTAATTTTGGTGGTTTCAGCAGCGGCGATGGCATCAGAAATTTTGACAACAGTTTTGTTGTGGGCTGGTAGTCGAGCATGGAATTATAGATTTTAACTGCTATAATATCCACTTCTAATGAAGATACCCAAGAGTCTAGCTGAGCTCTAATTATTGCTAATTGAACAACGATAACGATTTCCTAGGTGTTCCAATCCATACTTTCGTCGATGTTTTCCTGGCAATGGACCATTGTTAGATACAAGAATCGGCAAGCTTTGATTCAATAGAACAAATTACAAGAACATCCACATTCAAGAGGACAAATTTCTAATAAAATAACACTAAGACACAAAATTAACCAGACTACTGTTCTAAGATGCAGGTACACTAATATTTAAACTAAATATTGACGGGAACGGTCAACCCCACTCCCTAATTTGCTGAAAATTTTAAATATCTTCCCTTCTTCTAATATTCCTCCGCCCTGTTTCTTTTTATTCGGCAACAATTGGGTCGAACCCACTGTCTTGGGTTCGTATCATATACAAACGTCCATAGTGGATGTCTGGACCCTTTGACTAGAATCTTTACGGTTTGTAAGTGTGGCAAGTATCAAATTTGTTAGGGCCTATCCCATTACGGACTGTATCCAGATTTACATGCCGCAAAAGAACTTACAAGAGACTTGAGTATACTAGCCTTTATTAAAGATCATAGTGTGTAAAGAAATAAGTTAGGAGCCCTGAAGATTTATGTTTGAATTATTTGACAAGGCATAGTATTCCTTGATTGTGTGCTGATTCATTGACCTTAGGTAATGTTATGTCAAAAGCTATCATATAACCGTCATATTCTAGTTCATTTGAAACATCGATGTTCCAGTTAGTAATTTGAAGATGTCATCTAATGTCATAATTGTTAGAACCATCACCACCATAACAGTTAGAACCATCACCATCGTAGTTAGAACCATCACCATTGTAAATTACAAGCCTTGTTGTCCAAAAGATAGTTGTCTTATATCCACATCTTTAACAATTAGTTCGGGGAATTTAAGCAATGAATACATAAAATTAAACAATAAAATGAATTTACATACGGATTATACATTAAGCTTTTACGGAATATTATGTCATGTCGGATAATTGACACACATATTGAGGAATATTTCATCATGCCAAATAATTCATAAAATACAAAATAACACGCATATAGAAGAATAATACTCATGTCAAATAAATAAAAAAACAAAAAGATCACTTGAAAATATAAACGCGTCGTATTTAGCATTATACCCCATACAGATAATAAGAAACTATCCATAACATCTTTCACGACACGCATATGATATGTGTCAATATAGCTTTACGACTGTAGCTTTCAAAGAATGACTAACTTGACAAGTTGCAAAGCTGGTTATTTGACTAAGTGGCGTACGGCCTGTAAGGGTCATTATTGGTTGTAATTAAGGCATCCAGATAACGAATGTGTGTAGCATTACCAGTCCCCGTATTTATAATCAAGTGTCAAAAATTATATTAACGTATATAAAATAATTATTTTATATTTTTAAAAATCAAATGGATCATTTACGTAATTTATCTAAAATAAGAAAATAAACACACAAATCCAACCCAATCACTCTTTGTCCCAATCTTTTTGGCAGCCTAAACCCCTCCAACGGCCATTTGTCACAAATGATTTTTTTATTTTCAATACCGAGTAAATTACACTTAACTAAATATTCATTTGACATACATTTAACCAAAGTTTTAATGAAAATTAATGTTGAACCCAAACATGTTACTAAATGACAAGTGCATATCCCATACCTACTATTTTTAGAGTTAGAAACTAGACCTATTATTTTTACCAAATAACACGGGCTATCCATGTAATTAGCTCTATGATATTTTATATCATATCTAACAATTTAGTTATTTGTTAAAACCAAAAGAGAAAAGACATGTATTCAAGTTTTAAACCTTAAGCACACCTTAATTCTAATTTTTTTTTTTTTTTTTGGGAAGAGAACTTAATAATTTGTACACAACATATCCAGGTAATATGAAATGTCTGATCTCAAATAACCATCGTGTTTTATGTGTGTTACATATCTAAGTAATAAAAAATGTCTTGATCTTAAATAACATCATGTTATGTTTGCTCTCTATAAATAAGAGCAAAACTACGTAGTTAAGTGTTCTTGAGTGTGCAAAAACTCCATTCAAAGTAAAAAAAAAAAAAAAGGCAAAAGCGTTAAGGACTAGTGGCAAAACGAATGCTAGTTGCTACGGGGGTGGGGTTGATATTACACAAGTTAAACTTGCTCTCGCACGTTTAAACATCTTTAATGAAATTGCATGTTTATCCAACCTATCTAATATGCAACTTCTGTGAATTACCATAAATACAAGATTGAAGTGATTACTTTGATGAATGTATGACCAAGAAAGAAAGCAATGATTTGTGCAATTAAAAATCATGTTGTTTTCTTTCTGAGTTTTTCTTAATCCTCCTTTGCAACTATACAATCTGAAAATCACATTGACATTATAATTCCCTTTATTCTAACCACATGCGAACATGCTTACCAACTGTCAACTTCCAGATTGGGACTGTTTCTTTAGAACATACCACGCAAGCAAAGCGGCACCAACAGCAGGCTCCACCTGATTTAATTCAGGTTAGCAAACAAGCAATTATGTCAAAATAATGAAGTCATAAAAAATGGTTAGTGGTAAAGGTGGCGACGTAAAGGTGATGCGCCTCACAACCAAAAGGTCGGGGATTCAAATTCTGCAGTGCAGGTTGTGTATTTATCCTAGAGAATCTAGGAATTGTTCAGAAAAAAGTAAATGTGGCAATGGGGGTGGCTCAATCTATTTTAAGGGCTCAAGCGAAAATTTTAAATTCAGTTCTTTTTATGATAAAGGAGTCCATAGAAATTTATTCTTCAATTTTATGTGATACAAATTATTTTATAAGCTTTTTGTAATCAATTTATTTTAACAAATCTATAATTTGTGATCCCAAATTGATGAATAATAAGAAAATATAAACCTCAAACAATTTAGAAAATATACATTGATAAGAGAAGAAAACAGTGTCAACGAAAACGTCAAAAGCATTCTCCCCCTTCACATATTGCTACGGGAAGAAAGCGACGTCAAAGAAAATGCTCTTAAAAGAAGCACCCCAGCCCAAGCTTTGCTGTTAATTCTTTCTTTTAGTCTTTCAAATTTTAGGGCCTTTTAATTGGAGTGAGCCTAAAGCCCTTGTTTTTTTATAATGGTTGTAGGGCCGCCCTTTGGTGGCGACAGTAAATGGGTTGATTTGGGTTATGTATTAAAGGGTCGAATCAAAATAATCAGCTTAAAAGAAAATGGGTCAAACGGGTCAAAATCCTCCCCAAGCATATTGTGAATGCATAAAACATCATAAATCGTTTTATTTAAAAATTCAGATTACTATTGAAATAAAGTAATTTTCAAGTTATTGATATTACATGTCAACCCAAACACGCTAGATCGTTATGGCCTGTAAGAAAATATCTGTTTTGACCTATGCATTGACAAGTATGATATCTTTACCTTTGGTCGGATTGGAACCATCCCAGGGAAGTCCTTAGAAATGCAGCTAATTACTTCTTTTCCAATATCCCACTTCCTATTGGCTTGAAGAACACCACCAACCATTACAAGAGGACAGCTACCCTTTCCATCTGTCAAGTACATTAACACATGTAAATCATACAACATTAAAACCCATCCATCAAACATCCTGATTCGGCTTATTTGAAATTGACACGTGTATAAGGAGTGAAAAAAGCAATTAAAAACACACAACTTTGTGAATTTGGGTGATATCAGTAAGAATGCCAGTCATAAAATTAACTAAAAATAGAAGAAAAAAAAACTTTAATTTTTCTTTTCTGGTTTGATTATGCACCTTCACCACACAACCCGAGTCTGCAAACAACAGCTTTGATACTTGAGGCCAACTCCTGAACAGCATCAAGTAATATTCCATTCGCCACCTCATCACCTGCTTCAGCACACGATACCACAATTGGGACCAAAGCTGCGATTCGAGCCCATGATGGATCAGCATAGGTCCACCTGTATTCAAATGAAAGCAATAAACTTATATGGTTGCATTTATCTATTGATAACATTCTTCCTAAAAGCTTAATAAAACTATAGAAGGGATAACATTCTTCCTAAAAGCATAGAATTCTAGAACTCAAATTTATGCCCAAGTATATTATTGGTTAATTCCAAGATTTCAGCAATCAAGAAAATCAAGGCAATCAAAGATTGAGGAATAATTGTGCTGGAATTAAGTTAATTGATTTTTGTCTATCAATTTCAATCTTTCCTTTTTAGTTGATGTTTTCTTTCCCTTATAAATAGATGCTAGAATAATGAGAATGATGTACCAATTCTCCACTTGTTTTTCTTAATAAAATCTGTGCTAACTACCTTGAAAGTTAGTCTTTGTGCCATTTGTTTTCTAACATTTGGTATCAGAGCCTGCTCAAAAGGTCCGATCAGCCACTGCCATCTCAGGTCGAAGGAGTCGACCACTTCATCAACAATCAGCAGCCTCAAAGGAAGTCTGAACAAAGCTATCTGCTGCCATGGGCGATAATGGTGGTAACAACAACCAAAACAGCACTGTTGCGGTTAAAGATGGTGGCTCAATTTCGTATCAATGTCCTATGCTTACTGCAACAAACTACACATCTTGGGCAATCAAGATGGAGTCGATTATGGATGCCCAAGGTATTTGGGATGCCATAGAACCACCGGGTAACACCGAGGTGGATGTGAAGATCCGGAAAAAGGCAAGGGCCTTTATTTTCCAAACGCTACCAGAAGAGATTCTGCTGCAAGTGGCTAAGCATAAGGAGGCAAAAGAGGTCTGGGATGCTCTTAAGATACGGAACCTTGGAGCCGATCGGGTGCAAAAGGCTCGGATTCAAACGTTGAATCGGGAGTTCGAGTTGTTGAGCATGAAGGAGAACGAGAGCGTGGATGATTTCACAAGTAGGATTGGTGCGATTGTATCCAAATTTCGAGCACTTGGATCAACAATTGATGAAGCAGTTCAAGTAAAAAAGCTGCTGAATTCAGCCCCTGACAGATTGCTACCGATCGTTGCATCGATTGAACAATATTCAGATTTGGAGACCATGCCTTTTGAAGAAGCTGTCGGGCGTCTTAAGGCGTTTGAAGAGCGGGTTAAACCCCGTGTTCAGAGCAAAACCAGTTCTGATCAGCTCCTGCTTACCAAAGGTGAATGGCAAGAAAAACAAAAACAGCTTGGAAGGGGCCGGGGCTCAAGCTCATCGGATTACCGAGGTCGTGGTCGGGGCCGAGGCAGATCCAACTACCGTGGAAGAGGTGGGAGATCCTCTTCCAACAGCAACCGCAAAACTGACCAAGGGGGAAATTATACAGGTAAACAAGAGAAAAGGTGTTATAATTGTGATAGATATGGTCATTTTGCAGCTGATTGTAGAGCCCCAAGAAGAACCGAAGATGAAGCACATTTGACAAAAGAAGATGATGATCAAACTCTTCTGATGGTGTCAAAGGAAATGGTATTGCTAAATGAAGAAAAGGTATTCCCTAATGTTTATGCACAAGACAAAAGTGAAGCCGGTACGTGGTACTTGGATAATGGAGCAAGTAATCATATGACCGGAAATCGAGAGTTATTTAGCGAGTTGGATGAAAAAACGGGTCGGGTCAAATTTGGAGACGGGTCAGCAGTCAACATCAAAGGCAAAGGTTCAATCCTTTTGCAATGCAAGAATGGAGACCAAAAGCTTATTACAAATGTCTATTACATTCCAGATTTATGTAATAACATTCTAAGCCTTGGTCAATTTGATGAAGGGGGATGCAAAATAATTATAAAAGATGGCATCTTGCATCTATATGAAAGAACGGGAGCCATACTTATGAAGGTAAAAAGATCAAATAATCGACTTTACAAGGTAAATCTCCAAATTGCCCAACCAATCTGTTTTCTTACTAAAGTAAACGAGAAAGCATGGCTTTGGCATGCTCGTCTCGGTCATTTAAACTTTGATGTCCTTAACAAACTTGCTGGAGAAAAGATGGCAGAAGGAGTCCCTTTGATTGACCACCATTCACAATTGTGTGATGCATGCTTGGTCGGCAAACAAAGGAGATCAGCATTCCCGTCCAAAGCCTTGTATAGAGCATCACAGCCACTGGAGTTAATACATGCTGACCTTTGCGGGCCTATTACACCGAGTACTCCATCGGGTAACAGGTACTTTTTACTGATTGTTGATGATTTTAGCAGGTTTATGTGGGTTCGCATAATAAAATCGAAAGATGAAGCTTATGAAGCTTTCAAGGAATTCAAACAAGCTGCTGAAATAGAAAGTGGTTACAAGGTGAAAGCTTTGAGAACTGATCGTGGAGGAGAGTTCATTTCAGCAAAATTTGAGCAATTATGCAGCGAACATGGGATCAAACGATTCCTAACAGCTCCATATACACCACAGCAGAACGGTGTGGTGGAAAGAAGGAATCAAACAGTTCTTGGAACCACAAGGTCAATGATGAAAAACATGAAGATGCCAAGATGGATGTGGGGTGAGGGTGTACGACATGCTGTGTACATTCTAAATCGAACCCCAACTAAAGCTGTTGAAGGAAAGACTCCCTATGAAGCCTTAAAGAATCGGAAGCCAAAATTAAACTACCTAAGGGTGTTCGGGTGCATGGCCCATGTTAAGGTTCCATCGGTTAATCTCACAAAATTAGATGACCGAAGTGAACCTATGGTGTACCTTGGAAGTGAGCCTAGAAGTAAAGCCTATCGACTTTATAACCCTCGAAGCAAAAGGGTTGTAGTTAGTCGGGATGTGAAATTTGAAGAAGATAAGCCGTGGAATTGGTCAACCGAGTCTAAAGAAGATGAAAAATGGGTTGAATTTACTGTTGAAACTAAAACACACGAAGCTGTGTTTGATTCAGCCCAAACCTCGCCCAATCAAAGCGAGGGAATTTCTGCAACAGGTGACTCATCCTCTTTTGGCAGCACAGGAAATGATAGCAGCAGCCATCTGGACGGTTTCGGTGACTCAACACAGTCAAATTTGGGCCCAAACAGCTCAATACCTGAGCCATTTAGTCCAGAACAGCCTGGTTCATCAGGTGAGAGCCCTGTTCCCAGCTCTCATTATGATGACACACCTCCCAAGGGCTTTCGAGAGGTGAATAATGTGTATTCAAGAACACAATCACTGCTGCAAATTCCATTCAACCCACCTCAGTTCGATGACTCAGATTTCCTGCTGTTAAATGAGGAGCCAGCCAACTTCAAAGAAGCAAATGAAAGCAAAGAATGGAAGCTAGCAATGCAAGAAGAGTTAAAGTCTATTGAGAAAAACAACACTTGGAAACTGGTTCAACCACCTGACGAGGTTAAACCAATCGGCTTAAAGTGGCTTTATAAAGCAAAACGAGATCCCAAAGGTGACATAACTCGCTACAAAGCGAGATTAGTTGCAAAGGGTTATGTTCAGAAACATGGTGTTGATTATGAAGAGGTTTTCGCCCCTGTTGCTCGGATGGAATCTGTCCGGCTAATTCTTTCCTTGGCTGCAACAAATGGATGGCAAGTTCACCACCTTGACGTCAAGACTGCATTCTTGAATGGTGATTTGAAGGAAGATGTCTATGTATCTCAACCCGAGGGGTTTGAGAAACCAGGGAAGGAACACCTTGTATACAAGCTCAATAAAGCCTTATATGGCTTGAAACAAGCACCAAGGGCATGGAACTCTAAGCTGGATTCAACTCTAAAGCAGATTGGCTTTGATCGATGCCCAAGGGAGCATGCAGTGTACAAACGTGTTGCAAAATCAGGACCATTGGTGGTAGGAATTTATGTTGATGATTTGATTGTTGCAGGTCCAAGTGAAGAAGAAATCAGAAAATTTAAAACTCAAATGAAGAATCACTTTGAAATGAGTGATTTGGGGCTGTTAACCTATTATCTAGGCATTGAGGTAGACCAAAGTAATGATGGAATTACTTTGAAACAGGCTGCATATGCCAAACGAATTCTGAAAGAGGCAAACATGTGGGAGTGCAACCCCACAAAGTTTCCCATGGACCCAGGGATTAAGCTCGGTAAAGATGAAGATCAAGAAAAAGTCGATGCAACCAACTATAGAAGACTTGTGGGCTGTCTTCGGTACCTCACACACACTCGACCAGACCTTAATTATGCAGTCGGCATTACTAGCAGATTCATGGAGACCCCAAAGGTATCACACTTGCAAGCTGTTAAACAAGTGCTACGATATGTGAAGGGATCAATCGATTTTGGGGTTTGTTATGATCGAAATGGAGAAAGAATGCTGGTCGGCTACAGTGACAGCTCCCATGCCACTGATAGAACCGATGGAAGGAGCACCACGGGGATGATCTTTTATTACGGGGGAGGTCCAGTAGCATGGTGTAGTCAAAAGCAACAAACTGTTGCCTTATCTTCTTGCGAGGCAGAATTCATGGCAGTTGCTGCAGCTGCATGTCAAGGGGTCTGGATGAAAGGTTTACTTGAAGAAATTACGGGTCAAACTATGGAAGCAATCACTATCTATGTGGACAACACGTCAGCAATCAAGTTAATTAAAAATCCCGTTTTTCATGGACGTAGTAAGCACATTGACACGAAGTATCACTTCATTCGTGAATGTGTTGAAAATGGGTTGGTGAAAATTGAGTATGTTAGCAGCAGCGAACAAAAAGCTGATATTTTGACCAAAGCTCTACCACGTATGAAGTTCATGGAGATGAGAGAATTCTTTGGAGTCAAGGAATTGAAGGCTGGAATTAAGGGGGAGAATATTGGTTAATTCCAAGATTTCAGCAATCAAGAAAATCAAGGCAATCAAAGATTGAGGAATAATTGTGCTGGAATTAAGTTAATTGATTTTTGTCTATCAATTTCAATCTTTCCTTTTTAGTTGATGTTTTCTTTCCCTTATAAATAGATGCTAGAATAATGAGAATGATGTACCAATTCTCCACTTGTTTTTCTTAATAAAATCTGTGCTAACTACCTTGAAAGTTAGTCTTTGTGCCATTTGTTTTCTAACATATATATCTTCTGTTCTTTCTATAGCTTCTGATTTATCTATAAAATACCATTAGGGAGACAATTGGCACCTAGCGACCCACATTGCTATATTTAGTAGTGTTGTAAACAAAAACACCAAATGCTAACATCACAAGTTTCTAGAAACAAATACCCAATTAATTCATCTGGAGAAGAAAGTTCAAGTTCACGCAGGATTCTTGATGTAAGCATTGTTTGTGGACCACGACCATCATAAGCCCTTATTACCGATGTCAATGCCATTGCAGCTATACCATATCCACTGCATGTAAACAACACATATTCACCTAATATGCTCAATGTATATATAACATGTATGTTTACATCATATATTACCTTCCCCAATCACCTAATACAGGTCCTGCACCAGAAGCCCTGGCTTCTCTTCCATCTTCAGTATATCCATAAGCAATGGTCCCCGTGCCAGCAATTAGCACGCACCCATGAAGCTTTCCCATTGTTCCACTAGCCATAGCAGCCACAGCATCATTGTAGACGAAACACTTAACATCATTTGGGAATATCGCTCTGGGCAGGGAAAGAAGAAAATAATAAAATACTGGATTTGAGAAAGAAATCAACTTGTGAGTTGTGATAATTGCAAAAATATATATAAACAGCTCACCTAAGCCAACTTGAAATCCTTTCCTGGTCTGTTGGATGGTTAACACCTGATACAGCTAAACAAACTGCTCGAACAGCAGATCGAGTAGAACCTGACTTTCTAAGAGCATCTGCCATTACACTTTCTAGTGTCTCTTTTGCAGCAGTTTCTGTCAAGTATATGTAGAAAAGTAATCATCACATTTCACATCTAAGGTTGGTTAACAAGTTTTTCACTACTAATTAAACTGTAAATGCTGAAAATGTACCACTGCCAAAGGTCTAACATTAAAGCATTTTATATTCTATTACCAAGCTGACCATTAGTCTACATTGCTACTCCCTCTGCCCCACGAAATTTACAGCAATCATTCTCGGCTTACAACTTTAGAAACTTTGTTGTGCACGATAGTGTGTGTGAAGTTATCAAGTTGAATATAGAAAGAAACTATTACCTCCAACACTATTATGATTGGAGCAGCCAGCAACAGCACGAGCTAAGACGGGTGGAGGGTCAGGAGGAAGGCATTCATCAGTAAACGAAAACATAGGCATGCATATACACATGGTTGAAGTAGTACCACCATCCAATCCCAGAATCAGTTCCTGACCACCACCCTGCGGTGGCATCACATGCTCAAAATCCCAAATTCCCTCATTCCTCTCCCTTTTCATGGCTTTCCACACCTACTTCCCACACCATTAAACAAAAATCACAAACAAAACCCTCACAAAACTTCATAAACTTCACACACCACACAGATCATAATCATCATACACATAAACACATTATTGTAACATCCAACCAAACCATGCCAGGATATTGTCTACCTTTCCCCCGATAGGTTGTCCATCCAGGAACTCACGGTTTTGTTTTCACACGACGAATCACTCACTCACTCGGAAAAACACGTCCTGGTACAGAAGGTTTTCACCGCGGATTCGTCGTGTGCATTACAGGTAAAACTACTTTAACTTGATTAACTGCCCATATTAATATAATCCGGACGGCAAACAAGTCAAAACACTAACAAACAAGAGATACGAATGAATCACACATTATCAGCGACCAATTACAGCATTATATAAAAAAAATCACCAGCAATTAGCTACAATTCAAGCTAACAGCACCTAAAAGCAACAACTATAGTTCTAAACACTAATCGGATGAACAATTACACTTCAAAAGGGGGAAAACTTCAAATTATCAGTATAAATTATACATCAGAATACAGATTTGAAATTAAAGATCATAGGGATATAATACATACCAATTGATATCGATTCGAACACACAATCTACTGTTGTTCACCTTTTAATCGGCGTTAGTGATTACTATTCTTCTTTTGCATTTCAATCGGATGCAAAGGGGTCGTTTTGGTGTTCTTAAATGCGTTTATTTTGTTTGTATCTTTTTGGAGTGTTATTTTTGTGTATAAGTAACTTTGAACAAATGTTCTTTTTATATCATATAAAATAATTCTATAACTTAATTAGAGGTATTCTTTTATAAGAGATTTAATACCTAATCTACTAGAGAGTCAAATTAACATGTCACCTAAACCCTAACCTATACAAGAGGGCCAAATTAGCAAGTCACCTAAACCCTAACGTGTGGGATACAATCTCAACTGTTAGCTGACGATCGAGTGTGCATGTCACTTAGTGGTTTTTGTTAATATCTGTTTTTGTTTATTGTAATGATGTAATGTAGCGATGTAAATGCTTGGCATTGAGTTTTTTTAAGGGCTTAACATCGTATTAGTATTCATGTAATTAGGGTTGGAGTTGAATAATGTATTGTTCTGTAAATAATAAGTTCATTTTAAACCTCATGGACTAAAGAGTCCTTGTATGTTAATGGTGTTTAAAATAAAAATGATAACTACTAAAACATAATCCGTTTGGGCTACTTTTGAATATCGAATTTGAGTTACTCCTCGTCATACTTCTAGTTTACAAACAATACTAAGAACGATATAGAATTGATCATGAGGTTGTGGTTTAAGAACGATATAGAATTGATCATGAGGTTGTGGTATCAAGGAACACAAACATTTAAGTATAACAAGGACACACATATATATAATATGTGTAGTACTAAAAAGTAGAAGAGAGATAGCCAAGCGAAGAAGGTTGTAGGTTCAAACTAGAAAGATGAGTATATAGCTGATAGATTATAAAATTTTAAAAGTGTGAAGAGAATAGAGACGACTTTCTTTGTTAATGTTCTTCCTTTGTTTAGGTTTGTTTGTTTTTTCTGTAGCAAAATGTCTGCAGTCTGCGGATCACATCTGCAGACATCTGCAGGAGAAGAGCTGGATCAAACGTCTGCAGTCTGCAAGAAAAAGATTGTTTGCATTTTAACATCTGCAGACATCTGCTGGAGAATAGTTGAACCAAACGTCTGCGTCTGCAAGAAAAAGACTGTTTGTTTTTTAACATCTGCAGACTGCAAAAATAGTCTGTAATTAAAAATGTCAAATTCATCCACCATCATCATCTCCCTCCTCCTCCTCTCCACCACCACCACCAACGCCAGCCTGTGAGACATTACCACCGGAACCACCACCAAGCCGGTGACAGCCTTGTCGGAAGAGACGGGAGGGCTGCGACAGGGGGGCTGCGACGGGGCCACCACGACGGTGGCTGGCGGTGGCTGGCGGTGGCTGCGGGGCCGGCGGTGGCGGGTGGGCCGGCGGTGGCTGCTGGAATATGGTGAGGGGAAGGAGGATGGTAGGAGGAGGAGTGTAGAATATGTTAGATGTGAATAGGTTATGTCTTATTCACGCAGAACTCAGGAAGACCTTGTAAGACCTTTTTTTAATGAAAAGTCTTCCAAAAACAAACAGCTGCAGAACTCAACGTCTGCGCGTGGTCTACGCAGCGCAGGCAAAAAAGGTCAGAAAATACTTTTAAATAAACAAACACCCCTTTAGTGGAGAGATTAGGCCAATATCCATAGCCTAATAAGACCAAACTAAGAACCTAAGAAAAAAGCCAACAAACTAACAATCCTAGTTAACATGGTTCTATAAATCTTCATATCACGTATTGTCAAGCTTAAACATGAACTTACAAGTTTTTTATATAACATGTTAGACCCATAATATTGATGTTTAGATCCTCAATGCATGTTTGTTCAGATCTTTACTCAATGCATATTTTATTTTCTACTGTTTTAATTCAGGATTATTTGGATCTCTACTAAGTTTGAGTACAAATAAACCTTCTTATTATATTTTTTGCGTTTGTGGTCATGTATTTTTTTTATAGATTCATAAGGTGTAATGTTTATTTTGAATAAAATATGCATGGCCGTCTTATTTAACAAGTCATGAATAACAAAGAGATTAAGTAGTCCTGATTAACTGAGATATAATGTTTTTGCCTACCTTTTGTGGCACAAATATGATCTTGATGAAGGAGCACTAAGAAATCACTAATCGCCACATGCAAATCAGTTAGGCAAGTCTCGTGTAATTTCAGGCACTTTAGTTTGGAAAGACGTTCAGCCAAACAACGATTATCTAAGTTAGGTAATATACCATATGGAAAAAGACATCGGTATAAATGTCCTCAAGTTGTACAATGAGCATATTAGTAAAATGAGATCTCGAAAGAAACTCATAAACACAAAGTAGTTCAAGAGATAATATTTTTTAAGACCTCTATTATTTTCACTTATTCAAATATACTTTCTCTTGTTGTTCAGTCAAATATAAATTTTCTTTATTTATAGGTGATTTTTTTATTTTAATATTTTTAGAACCAATCATGTAAGACATTGTTCTTACGAACAAACTTAAGGTCAACATTTCTCTTTAACATAATTACTAAAAGTCAGAGTCTACTCATAAACAAATATTTTTTTTCAAACAAATATATCTTTCTTTTTCAAATCAATACTCATTTTAAACTTTATCTAACAAACGTTATTATTTTTCTTAAAATTTAATGACATAATAAGATAAAAAAAATTGCGTAAAGTTTATGAGTTTCTAGAAGTTCCTAAACACAAAGGGTATTAATGAATATTTTGAATATGAAAAGCAAAGCACGAGAATTCACCTCTAGTTATTGGCCTAATGGTGATAGCGTAACGTATATTGTAGAACGAGAAAATAAAACCGCGCGTTACAGCGGAGCTGTACGATGACATTAACGTAGTTAATGATGTTGCGGCACTTTTGTGAACTTCGTTACATTCGTTGCTATGATGACACAACGGGTTAAATAAATAAAAGAAACGTATGAAGTGAGTGTTTTTTGGTTTTGGAGTCAAACTCACGTCATCAATGGGTTAAGAGCCAAGTTACGTTTTATATTAACAAAGAAATATATTTGACGAAAATGGAGAATGTATGAAAAAAAAATTAGAAAACACATCACAAAAGAAATAAGTTGACACAACTTGGATTCGAACTCCAAATGCGAAGTTTTAACAGCAAAGGCTTCAAACCGTTTGGACCAAGAAAAATGTATTGCAATATGAGTACAAAGAATATTATATCTCATACTTAAGATTAAATAAAAAAAGAAAAATTAAACCGACATTTGCAAATAAGATATAGTAAATTACGTCCTAAAAAAATAAAGTTAGAATAACCACACATACATGAGTGATTATGATTAACAAAAGTAAATAGGATTGCTACTCGAGCGTTGTTGCGAAGGGATTCTTTTCATCCCCTAGAAACAACATTTGGTATTTATACAAAAACTAGAATTAAACTTCCCACGTTGCGAGGGAGCGTAGAAGCATGCAAAATAACACCAATGTCACACCACCATTAATGATCATCAGCAATGAAATTGCGATGTATTAATACGAATAAATAATACCAAAGCGTAAAACATATAAAAATATATAAAGCTAATGTGGGGCTAGCCCACTTGGGAGAGGCTTTGCCTCTTAAAGGGGCGGTTTTGGGTTCAAACTCAAGCATGGTGTAACTTGATGTAATTTAGGAGTATGAGTATGATAGATTTGTCGTTCAAAAAAAAATAATAAATAAAAATAACCAAGTCGATTTAAAACTCACGTGTTGCGACGAACCTATTAAAGGGGGAAAATAGATGTAAAAACGATAAACCATGCATGCACGTTGTGCCGTGTCAACTCACAGAATTTAGAACTAAATGTAAAATTGGTGAATCGTACATGCATGTTTTTGTCATGTTAACTTGCAAAACCTACAACGAGTGTAAGACAAAATTTACAAAATATGAAAAGTATAGGACCAATGTTGAAAATATAAAATTTTGTGAGTTTAAATTGCAAAAAAATAAAAAGTTTTGGGTTTTAAAGTAAAATAAATGAAATTTTGGAAGGTTACTTTGCAAAATATAAAAACTTTTGGGCTAAAAGTGATTTTTTTTTTGGAAAACCCCCTATGTATAATATACAACACCATTATGCATAAAAAAGTTGGTAATTAGTATAATATAAACTGCATCATAATTTCATCATACATAAATGTTAATCACTTAATCCTTTTTATGTGATAAACTTACTACACATTATATAACCATCAATCAGCTTGAATGTTCGGTTATTGTCAAACCTATAAGTGCAATCCCACTTACTCTCGGTAACTCGATCTCTACTTTGTATTCCTCTTCGTTGCACTCTCATGCGGTTTTTTTGATAGAAATTGTAAAGGAATCGTAATATGATGATCAATAACTTCGAAAATCTAAGAGCCGCAAGTTTGCTTTCAGATTGAAACTATTTGGTATCACACCAAATGTTCAATCGGATAAAACTCAAGTTCAGAAACAAAATATGATTTTTATGTGTGTGAAAATCGTGGATCATAAGAGAAGAAGTAAAACCAGACTAATCAGTTTTTTATTCAAATTCGAAATCTTGCAAGGATGAGGTAACCACTTTCAGTAGTTATCATATATATATATATATATATGGATCTGCAGAGAATTTTCTTTAGTTCTATACGAATTACAACGAGAACTAGTTGACCTAGCCTTTAGAGACACATTAAATTCAAGGCTAATGGTTCTTCTCCTTTTACAAGTATTTCCTCCTACACTAGTATATCTGAAAATGATATAATTCAATTCTATCATCATGGTATGATTGATTATATGGAATTCATATTAAACAGCTAAACATAGCGTCTTCTTAATTGATTGGGTGAAAAATTTGTAATGACAATATGAAACATTGCTACATATATATTTCCTCCTAATATAGATTGTAAGATTTTTGCTTCATTCCCCTATGCTGATTCTTACACTTACAGACCTTCACGCAAAAGAATTTTTATTGACCATTAAGCTACTACAAGTGATTATTTAGAAAAATTAGTAGTTACTATAGACATAAATTTTTTAATATGCCCTGGTTAAATAAGTCCCATATAAATACGGATATTATGCCCAATGTTCCTCCAAAATTATAAACCAACACCTTAGAAAAGTTCATTTAAAACATCAAAAAACCCTAGACCTACCAGAATATTTTCATTGGAAACAATTTAGACTTCTTGCTGAAGGGCATTATATACATATATATGCTAAACAGAACTGGAGTATGCTTCTACCATTTGTAGGGGAAAATGACCTCATCGAATTAAAAAACATATTATAAACCTAATAGATTTTGATGAAGAAGAAAATAATGATCTAGGTACACCAGTTTCTATATACAGCACTCATAGAGATTTAAAAAAAATAAAGAATAATCTCACATGGAAGACAACCCCTAATGGAATCAGCAGAAGACAGTCAGGTGAAGATTATGGCCAAATTAAACCTTTGCAGAACTCTCTCAGGTGAAGATTATGGGAGAAATAATTTGCTTTGATAACAAATTGGAACGAGGTTTCAATTGATGTATTAGATAATTAATAATATGAAGTATAAGAAATCTTAAGGGAAAATTAACGATAAAATAAGGGAGCTAAGGAGTCGAAATTCATTAATCATAGAGTTCTATCAACCCCCCTCGCCAAATAAAAAACTTGAATTTTTAAATCTAGAATTTTTAGAAAAATCAAATCCTAGAAATATTAATACAGAAAATTATAGTTTTAAATCTAGTTTTAAATCTAGAATTAATACAGAAAATTGTATTAATTTAAAAAATTATAGATCTAGTTTTAAATCTAGGCATCAATCTTCAAAAGGAATCAATAACTAATAAACAGTTGATAGAAAAACTTTCAGCATTCATAGAAGAAATTAAGAAGCATATAAAAAATTAAGACTGTATAAAAGATCAGAATAATCAAATAATAAGAGAAATTTAGAAAACCAGTCTAAAAAACATCCCAAAAGCACACAAAATTATATATATATATATATATATATATATATATATATATATATATATACATATATATATATGTATATATATATATATATATATATATATATATATATATATATATATATATATATATATATGTATATATATATATATATATATATTATAACCCCAGCCAGGGGTTCTGCCCGTTGGACCCCGCTAGGGGCTTGCCGACTGCCGTCCCCTGGACCCTGCTATCAGGGACGCTGCCTCTCGAACCCTAGCCAAGGGAGCATTGCCCCCTTGAAACCCCCGATGCTTAGGGGTTTCACCCCTAAAAAGGTTTATCACAATAAACTCAAATAAGTATGCACTCTGCACCTCACGACTTGTTTGATGGATATTATGATCACATTGGTCATTAGTCAATCCAATTACACTAAAATATATAACAGAAATCTGTCGACACCAAAACACACCACAACCCTAAAGTTTATCGAACACTATGACATGTATTTTTTCTTGAATCGTGAAATGGTGTTAAAAAGTAAGGAAATGTGAGTACAAATGTTGATGGAGTGGTGTTGCCTAGACTTATGAATTAATGCTATAACGGTAGCAAATATCAAGTATAAATGCATATGGATTGCAATGGTGTTGCGCAACCTCAAACATAGGGAGCGAAACATCCCTTATGAACTCAATGTTTCATTTGTCATAATTAGATTAGTTGTGATTTGAGAATGTTAAAGAAGACAAGCTTGTTATATTCAAACACGACATCTTGGTGAATCACATAGAAAAGCAGCCAGTCAAATTCATTACACTCGTTAGTAGGGCTGCAAACGAAACGAACGAATACGAACTAGGCTTTATGTGTGTTTTTTCATTAAGAAAATAAGTTGTTCATAAACTGTTCACGGACACTTATCGAAAGAGATTTTCTTGTTCGTGTTCAATCGTTAGGAAAATAAACATGTTCATGAACTGTTCAAGAACACTTATCGAACGTAAATGAACACAAATAAAAGCAATCAAACACAAATAAATGTTCATAAACATAAACAAACACAAAAGGAAAGTTCCTAAACACAAAAAATACAAACGATCATATATTCATTTTATAATAAAATCACAAATATTACACAAAATACCCCAAATATAAATGAATACTTAACGTAATTATCACAAACAAAACTTTTAAGTGAACGAACACAAACGAACGTAAACGAACACACAACCGAATGTTCACAAACATAAATGAACGAACACAGCCTCTGTTCATGTTCGTTTGTGTAACTAAACAAACAGAATTTTCTTATTCGTGCCCGTTCATTCATTAAACAAACGAACATAAACGAACTTTCCGTCAAACGGTTCACAAACTATTCGCTAAACATTCGATTCGTTTGCAGTCCTACTCGTTAGCTTAAAAATATGGTTAGCCTATTTAAGTCAAAGCTTAAGAAGACGATTACAAAGTGTAAGAAGTAAATTATCCTTCACTGAACTTGACAATTATTTTCTTATGAGCCTGATATTCGTAAGCGAGCGTTTGATATTGAATTGTCATTCATTGTAAAATCCATTTGATATTTAATAAAAGACTATATTATGTCTAATTTCTATCTTGTCTGTATGATAGTATTAATCTCTCATTTCGTGCAAATCATTCGTTGTCTATTCATATCATCAGCCATCAACCAACCTCGAGACCAACATGCACACATAGATGTTTATATGCATACATATATATATACACGTTGAAGCAAATTCTAGTTAGTTTAAGCTCTAGATAGATGCTCTATGACTACATAGAAGATAGCCCCATCTTAGATCATGGGGACTCGGTTTGCTACTATTTAATAATCATTCTCGTTGCAGCCAAAGGAAAGGCTCACTAGAGGGTTCGAGAGTCGAAACTCCAAGGGCACTTTGAGGCTCAAGTCAATCGGAGCCTCAGGGTTAGATCGTATAATAACTGTATGTGAAAGTACATATAGAATTAGTTTTAAAAAAGTACCCGTGCTGTTAAACAACGGTCCTTTATTTATAGGAGGCATGAGAGCTTAACTTTAAGAGGTTAATTTAGCTTGGAACTGATAAAATTATGTTTTATGGATTGGGCCTAACACAATAGATCTTGGTCTAATTACAAGGGTATCTCTACAAGTCCCCTAGTCTGGGATAACTTAGTGTTAGCTACGTTATGCTAGACTCATATAGTTTGTCGTCATTAATGCATAGCACTGCTAACTTGTTAGCATTCCAAGTAATAAGTTTACACCTTAGTATTAATTCGGACGACTCTTGGTCCAATAAATCTTCAGAAGCACATGTCAAATGGGTGTATTATGGGGTTTTTGTCGATGCACTTCGCTTTTTACCGGTGGGTTTTTAATTAGTTCCAAGCACACGATGTGGTTTTAATAGAGCTTTGGAACTCAAGTGACATGCCTTTTTAGTGTGTTCCGGACACATGGCCTGTTTCTTACACTTGGGTTTTCAGATATATGTCAAGCATGTGATCATTTTTTGCAATACTTTTGAACCTTAAGTGATGCACCCTGTCGATATGCTCCGGACACAAGATCTGACTTTCCACTTGGGTTTTTATATTTTGTTGTGCTCATGGCGGTCTTTTTAATAATATTAAATCTTGAGCGAGGCACCTTGTTGATGCGATACAAACACATGTTTTGATTTTTCCATTCAGTCTTTCATACACACACAGAGGTCAGTTCTTGTACAAACTGCTAATAGCGTGTGAGCCGTACGAAGCCATGGGAATGTGATACATGCATGGGGTGAGGGGTATATGCATCCACCCATAATTCTTCACAGACATTAAGAAATTACACAACTTTATAGTTTCTGCAAGATATTTATGCATCTTATCGCATAATACATTGATTTTTTTAAGATAACATTTTTTAAAATTTACACACATAGAAAGGTTTTATTATGAAAAACTAGAAAAAAACAAACAAGAGAGCATATCCAACCCTCCATTTGATTTGATTCTATCTTAATTTTTTTTAATCTCCATTTACTCTAATCTTAAATATTTTTATTAATCACATTTTTCTAATAGGTAAGGTAAGGGTACACCACCTTCTAGTTTCTACTTCTCACTTGCCTCTTTGATGGCTACCCTTTGAGTTACTTAATGAATTCCTTTGACAATTTTCATAAATCGTTCTCTTACCTTACAACTTTGACTTTCTTCTCCCTTACTTATTTGACCACAATTGCCAGACTCCATGACTTCGACATTAGAAGACCTCACAAGAAGATCGTTTTAAGATAAACATCAGTTAACACGACAACAAATTTTTTTCTTAGTGAAAGAATCAAACTTTAAAAATTACGGTTTTCTTTTTATTTCGCCACTACAATCATCAAACTCTTTCATTGTAGTTCCTAATTTTTTTCATCCGATTTCTGATTATTTTACCATTGTGAATTGAGCGGTTTGGGTTTTAATGATTTTCTTTAGTTACTAGATTGATTATGTTGGTCGATTTTCATTCGATTATTAAAATTTGTTTCCACAATTTTAATAATAGTATTCGAGTTTAAATTAACAAATGGACTTTTGGAACATTAACTTGTTTTTATTATGAACATGGAAATAAGTATTGGTATTTTAAAATTACAAATGACTTAGTAGCTTGGTTGTTACAACAACTATAGAATTCCCTTTGGTAAACTTTAATTACAGTTGACTTTAAGTTTGGTTTATTTAAATATTGTAGGAGTTATGAAATGTAATTGTGTTCACACAGATGTATGGATTGTGGGTAGTTCATGGGTACTAGTATGGATTGCCATTGTTTTAACTTTTAAGAAAATTGAGATTGTGTTTTGTTTTAGAAATTAGGTTTCTTTAACAAATTAACAATAATATTATCTAACATTTTTTATTCATTTACATCCTTTTTATAACTTGTTACCTTTAATTTAATTTGGATTTTAATAGCTTGAAGTCTTTTTCTTTTTTTTTTTTAATTCTGGTCTGGTTTAAAATCAAAACAGAAAATGCAATGCGTTGTAACTAACAACTGCTCACATGTGAACCAAGACTAACAAAAAATGGTTCCCAAGTGAATTGGCACTAGTTCTTATGTGAAGTAATATGAGTTAGGGGCTGTTTGATTTGCTTCTGACCCGGTCAAAATTTCTGACCCACTGACCCGGTCAGACATTTTGGCCGGTCAACGTGTTTGATTATCACACTTTTGCGTCTGACCCGGTCCGACGCCACTGACCCATGCCTATTTTCCCTCTTACCGGGTCAGTTTTGAAACAAGCTCTTACTCGGTCATCACTTTCTGACCGAGTAAGAGCAATCAAACAGCCCCTTAGAATAGTTTACTATTCATTTAAGAGATTAGAGAACTACTTCCTCTCTCATCTCATTCAATATGATCCATTGAAACAAAATATTTTTTTCATCTCTCTCTCCTTCAAACGGACTACACGTCACTTTTTTTACTGGCGAATACAAACACACACACTTTATTTTACACCTCGTCTACTTTTAAATTCACCCTATATACACTATGTAGGATTTGAATTATAATTTTTAGTTACGTAATATAATACACCACTTTATCCTTAGAATATATTCTTAAAACAATTGAAGGTTGTAGAAGCACCACTATTGAAGGGTTCTTTTACACTACCACATCAATTATCTATAGAAAAACATAAGAATCAAACTAACTTAAATGTATTTAGAATATTGATAATAAAGTATCTCCTTCTATATAATATATTAATAGGTTAAACTCGACTCTTAAGGATGGAATGGGTACATACAAAGAACCCTCAAATAATGTCACGCTATACCACACCACAAAATTTAGAGCGTGCATTCATACCACACCACGCCACAAAATTAATTATTATTTTTTTAAAACAAGAATTTTATAAAGTTAAAAAAGTTGCAACCTAAAAAAACTACTTTAACATATAAACAACATAAAAATAAAAACACTAAAAAATACCTAAACTAAAGTTGTGTTAAATTGGTTGAAGGGACCAGTTCACTCAGACTAGCATGCACCTTCGGTCTAAATTTTTGTTGGTTTGAGCCCAGGATTTGGTGGATTTTTTGCAGTTTTAGCATAATGTATATGAGCTTAGAAATAACTAAAAAGAGATATCTGAGTTTGGTATAAATTTACGTCAAATTAGTTTAGGGGCTGTTTGATTACGCTGACTGAGTCAGAAGCTGACACGGCATTCGTGTCCGCATGTCGTGCGTGGGCGACCCAAATTTTCCAGCCAGAAACCCGTTTTTGCACCCCCCCTGCGCGCGGGTAGGTCATGGTGTAAAAGGTATCATAAAGACATTCAATACCTTTCACCTTGTTATCACATATAAACCCATAATGTTTCATTTGTCACACCAATGTGGGACAAAGGTGTTAGAGTCTTAGAGAGACTCCCTTTACACCCTTATTCCAACATATATTTAATTACATATATAAATATAATTAAAATATAGTTAAATCCGGTCCGACCACCAAACCAGTAAGGCGTCCGGTTCGACGTCCGATCCGGTTCTAAAAACATTGAATAAAAGTAGAGTATGAGTTAGATTTTGAATTTGAACCAACATTGTGAGTATGTTAAAAACTCAACTACTCAATCATCTACACAAAGCCCTTTGACTTTCAAGTTTGAACCTTTTTGCAGGAATCTTGACCCGAGACGTGGTTCAATTGAAACGAATCATCCATCTCCCACACGCTCGCCGTTGTTGACGCTTTCATGCTTCCTCTCGTTTTCTTGATTTCCCATATCATCCATCATCACCATCATCATCATCATCATCATCATCAATCATCATCATCATCATCACCCACGATTCTCCACGCGTCTTCCATGGGTTCTACCTACCCACAATTCATCCACCTATAAAGCCCCCAAATCACCCCTCTTATTCATCTTCAATTTCATCATCCTACACCCATGGGCCCCGAGGGTTTCAGCTCTAATGTACGCTTATTCTTAATCCCATTTCTTGAATTTGGTTGATTGTGATTAGGGTTCTTGTCTTTTGCATGTGTATGATACTATGATTCTTGATTTCTTTTCGTTTTGATTAGTTTGACTGTTTGAGTGTGATTGGATTTGAAAAGAATTATGAATAATGAATACCCAATTTGGGTATGATTTTGGGGAGATCACAGTGATGGAGGTTTTGATTAAAGTTGAAATCTTGGGAGTTGGTACTGTTACATTAGTGTTTTTGGCTGTGTTTCTCACTTTCTTGTTATTTCGATTGTTGAAAGTCAATTGTCTTTGGTCAGATTTGGGAGCTTTGACTTATTGCTAGAATACAAAATAGGTAGTTGTCGTGTGCAGAGAAGATAGGACATGAGAAAGATGGTTGGTTAGTTGACAAAAATGTTGATTACTGTTGATAAACACATTAAACTTATTATAATCATGTGAGTTTTATGAATTAAGTATTAAGTACTGGAAAAAGCTTACTTGTTGAGAGATTTGATCTGTAATATTCTTTGAACTTGATGAAACCATGATGGCATCTACTGAGATGAGTCGAACGGTATTATTATTTCGTTATGCCTTTAGATGATGAAATGTAGTGATTGTGTGTTCCTTTGTTGTTCTTATTCTTGATGAGAGAATCTGTGTAAGGCAATTGGATTTAGTTGAGAGGGGTGAAACTGTAAAGTCATCTATCAAGATTCTATGGGTCTTGATTTTTTGTTCTACCTTTTCTTTTATGTTCCTTATGCTCATGTCTTATATGCCATTTTCTCAACAGGATAATGCATCTAATTTGCCATGTGAGAATGGTTTTCTTGATTCGCTTTCTCTTTTAAACTCTGAGAAAGCTGTAAAGGAAATTGTAGAGCAGCCTCTTGTTGAGGGGATTGAAGATCACCTTGTGGAGTTTTCGGAGGCCATGAGAAGTATGATTCTGTTTTCAATTTTCATGAAATTGTTCGCAGTAACGTATGATGATGTGCAATACTGAACTTTTTATTTTTACATTTGTTTGGATTGATGTATAGCTGTTGGTAAGGCTTTAAGACGAGCAGCAGAGGGGAAAGCTTCTGCTCAAGCTGAGGCATCAGAATGGAAACGCAAATATGAACTGGAGAGAGAAAAGAATCTGCAGTTGGAAAATAAAGGTTTAAAAACCGAGCAACATAATCAAGTTCACTATTTGTTAGCACACTTAGTTAAACAGAAAACATATACATACATGTGTTTATGTTTGCATTGTATATGATTGTTGGCTTGTTGCTTAACTGCTAATGTCATGAATCTTTTGTACAAGTACCAATGCGACCCATATACTTGGAAATATCTTAAACAGGTCAACTGAAAAAAAGTAAGCCATATGGGGAACTGGTCAAACAGGTTGAAAGTCACTCAAGGTCTAGTTTTAGTGCAGACAACCTTGTTGTATCAAAAGATTTAGAATATTATTGTAAAGATGGGGAAAAAAAAGTTTGTGGGTTAACCGAACTTGACCTATTGTGATCCTTACTAAAAATGGATCTTTTTGACCAGTGACCCCAACTTAAGTACACTTAACATATCTACCAACGTATGGTGCTTGGAGGCCGTATATATAATTTTATCTGATTTCACAGTCTTTTTCATTCTAACTAATATTTTTTTACATTTCATCTCAGTTCTGACATCGGTAGAGATTTATGATAACCGTAAGGAGAAGAAAATTGAAAACTCAGCACAACACCTTGAGCCCATGCATGACGCCAATGAACAACTTCATATGTACCGTGGAAAGAATGGAATTTACTCTCATGAGGTTCTTTGGGATAAAGAACAAAATTCTTATTCCAATGCTTGTAGCAAGCTTATTCGAAAGGTAACAATCCAATTTTTATATAAATTAATATATTCAAATTCAAACAGTATTCTTATCTTAAATTCCGAATACATGGTGGCAGTGGAACTGAACCGTGATAGTTTTAGTTTCTTGTAACGGTGACTGAATAAATAATTCATCCCTGCCACAGGCGTCTTTCAAGCTACACTGGAGTTGCAAAGGTGAAAAGAACGATCAACATAAACACGATGTTGTCTCTTTTGAAAAGGGGAATATTACAGCAGCAGAACGTAGCAGTAAACAGGTACGTGTTGTTAATAAGATATATTATAAGAAAACTGTAATGGTTTTCTTTGTAATTGTATTCATATAGAATTTTGATCTGCCTATACCTTCTATAATTGGTGTTTTTATGGTCTTTATTTCAGATTTGTTTGAAATGGGAATCTCCTCCACAGACTGTGCTCATCTTGACAAAACCGAATTCAATTTCTGTTAAAGTTATATGTGCAGAAATGGTCAGGTAGCATCAACTTTTTGTCATCTTCTATTTCTGACAGCTATTTTCCTCGTTTAGTTTCTACTATATTCATGCTATGTATTTCACATAGATTTTGAGTGTAGTGAAAGTGACAAAAAGTATATATAAAAAGTGGGAACTGCCAAAGGGCTTGTAGCCCAATTGTATCTGGTGTGTATATAGTGGCGTCCCTCCCCATGAGGTTGAGGGTTCGAGTCCCGTGGTGACGATGTTGTCGATTTAGGAGTAAGATTAGATGGGCGCATGTGTTTGCCATTCTAAAGAAAAAGAAAGTTGGAATTCCAGGCCCATTTCAGTAGTTTCTTCTTTTGTAAATTGAGGTTCTACTACAAAATCTCTGCATGCAATTAGGGATATTGGTTTGGAAATTTTTCTTCCACGTAGAGATGACAATTTCGATTCAATAACTTGAAAATGGGCCGATTCAGATTTACCTATAACGTGTCAATGTAAAAACTTACCTAAAAATGAAATTGGTTGGAACTCACCTAAAGTGTCAATCTAAAAAATAGTCAGTCTTCTGATATGATCTTATTAGTATAGTTCTATATTTATATTTTTATAATATATCATCTATTTATAAAAGTCAAAATTACCATTTTGACTTGACCCATCCATTTGCACCTTCACTTCTAAGCATGGTTTAATCAAAATTTATTTTTGTTTCAGGTGGTTGAGGGAGAAGAAGTTAAATATCTATGTGGAGCCACGAGTAAGAACAGAACTGCTAACAGAGTCCTCTTACTACAACTTTGTACAGACCTGGAAAGACGGTGAGTCACACAACTCACTCTCATTTGGTTTCTAAAAGTAGTTTAAGACCATTACTTGCAGACATGGGTACTCCACAAGAAGTTGATAAATTGCTGCTTTCTTCTTTCTTTTTATTACAAAGTTTACATTCATGTAGAATGTGGTTTGAAGCATCTATTTTACGTCTATTCCCATAAAAAGGGAGGATATGTTTTAGAAAATTTTCTCTTGCTAATCACTCTTGTATTGTTACGTGACAGGTGACAGCATGTTGCTTCTGCATGAGAAAGTTGATCTTGTTGTGACTCTTGGTGGAGATGGAACTGTGCTTTGGGTATGTGCTTCCATTTCTATTTTTTTCTTAATCAAATGATTTTGAGAATTTTTTGTTGGGCATTCTAATCAATTCAATAGCAGTGCACCTCTTCATACTCTATCTATCTAAATTTACAGTTTTCTCTTGACAGTCCAGTTCCAAAAAATAAATAAATAAATAAATATTAGGTTGGTCTTTATTATTTTTCGTTACGCTATAATCACAAATCTGGTGTATTAATATCGCCTGGAACTAGAGGGGCATGAAACGAATAATACTGAAAAGATAGGTTATGGACTTGTAGATTTGAATGAGATTTTGCTTCATCTTGTGTTTAAAACAGTTTTGCTTGTATAATATATGTCAAGTGAACTTCCTTACTTTAGATGTTGATAATTTCATGTATGGGGTTTCTAATTACGAATCACCTTTTGCAGGCTGCGTCGTTATTTAAAGGCCCGGTTCCTCCAATTGTGCCATTCTCTTTGGGTTCTTTGGGCTTTATGACCCCATTTCGTATCCTTTTTCTTTCTGTAAATATTATTTTTCTTCTTCGATTTCAAATCTTGTATTATGCATGATACGTAGAGGGGGCAAATGGGTGGGTCAGGTATAAGGTCAAAACGGTTTGCGTTGAAACATACTTTTCTTAGTACAGGTCGAACATTTTTCTATAAACTTATGCATGATTATGAAAACTATTTTGATAATAATATGATGTTTTAAAACATACATTTTAGGAGGCTGTAGGGTATGTAGGCATTTAAAAATACTGTTAGGACAACTTCCAACCTATTCGATAAAGATAAGAGCTTGCATATATGCACCCATTGCAGTTTGCTATAGACAAATTGAATATGATTCATAAGTGATCTTTAACTTTAATTCTAAAGATAGTGAACAATACAGAGAACGTCTGAAATCAATCCTACAAGGTCCAATTAGTATCACACTTAGACACCGATTGCAGTGCCATGTGATTCGTGAAGCAGCTAAAACTGAATACGAGACTGAAGAGCCAATCCTCGTGTTAAATGAAGTTACAATCGACCGTGGGATTTCACCATTCCTTACAAATTTGGAATGCTATTGTGATAACTCATTTGTCACATGTGTACAAGGAGATGGATTGATTTTATCAACAACTTCAGGGAGCACTGCATACTCCCTTGCCGCTGGAGGTTCAATGGTCCATCCACAGGTATGTTTATGTTCCATTCGTTTGTTCTTGAAGTTGTGCTACTTATATGGATGTTGGATATGTGATATCAAATAATCAGAATCAGATAATCAACTGTAATAAATCGGTAGTGTTTGGATGTGATTTGCTGTATTATTTTATGATAAAAAGAAAAATTAAGGTATTAATAGATAAAATGTCTGAAAATGGCTTTTTTTTCAAAAACTAGGGAAACTTATTTATTTATTTATTTTTTGTGTGAAATGGAAGTTAAAGTCTCTCAAATTTGGTTATAAGAAAAGGATAAGAAAGTAATTTTATTTTGCCTCTAGATAACCAGTAAAACTCATTACTCACCATGTAATATTGTATAACAAGAATCAGAACAACTGTTTGGATGTACTTTTATCATTTGCAGTTATGATAATAAAAGACAATATGATTGTTCGACAAATTCTGGTTACTTATTTAATTATAGAGGGTCATTCAATACATAACTAATATTAAGTAAAGAGTTGTAAGAACTTTATAAACACTTGTACCTATTGCTTATGTGATAGATAAGGCAGTTATACTACGTAACCACATAACCACCTCTATATCTCTCTCCTACTATATCTGGTCAACACTACATACACGTCCCTTGTGTAGTTCTTGTCGTATAATAATTTCTATACACGCCCAATATAACATACTACTTTTATATTCTATGTATTTACATGACTCAATCAAAACATGCAGGTTCCTGGCATCTTATTCACTCCAATTTGTCCACATTCCTTATCTTTCCGACCTCTGATATTACCCGAGCATGTAACACTTCGGATCCAAGTTCCATTCAACAGCCGAGGTCACGCATGGGTATCTTTTGATGGCAAAGATCGGAAACAGTTAGCTCCAGGTGATGCACTTGTGTGCAGCATGTCGGTTTGGCCAGTACCCACAGCTTGCCGAGGGGATTCCACCAATGACTTCCTGCGCAGCATCCATGAAGGCCTGCACTGGAACTTGAGAAAGACGCAATCTTTCGATGGACCGCGTGACACTTAACGGCTTAATGTGGTGTGCAGGTGAACAAGAATATGCATATGTAGTTTCCTTGTTCACCTGCAATCTTTTTTCTTCTTAATTTTATAAATGATTGTTATGTTACATATAGATACAAAACAGAACAGTTTCAGATGGTTTTTAGTTTTTAATAGGATAATGACATATTGACATGTAATATCAGTGTATTTCAGAAGTGTATCATTATATACGACGTATATTATGTGTTGGGTTATTGTGGTCGTGTTAAGTGTGTTATGTCATGTTGACAATTGATGGGTACCGCCTTAATTGCGACATCAGGAATCTTAAAGAATTAGATGACTAACTCAAATCCTTAAGTAGAAAGAAGACACAAAAATAACCACCCAAAGCCGCGGCTCGCATGTGGAGATTCTCAGCCATGGCTCACAAGGAAAACTAAACACCACGATCATTCAGATAGACATCCATCGAGTTCATACCCTTATCGTATCCACGAAGCAGAAAGAGTCGGGCATAACAGAAGTACCTCGGCCACGACCTAGGTAAACACATCACCAGCCGTGGCTCGCTCATTAAAGCCCAACTCACTCTCGTCCAAGGTCTAAACCACGACTCTATTGTAAAACGCCTGTCAACAATTTTTGATGACCACATGATAGGAAGGACCACTCTCGTCCAAGGTCTAAACTGCGGTTGGCACTAAGGGAAAATCCCAGCCGCGGCTCAATAATAGAAATTATAGGATGCGGGTTCTACGCTTAAAAATTTAAAGAGAAGGAATCAGGAAGAAAGATAATCATTGGTTGACAGAGAATATAATCAGAACACAAGACAACAAAGAATACCAGTAAAAATCTTACTGAGATGACGACCTAAGAATAAGATATAACCAGAGACATCCCTAGGCCAAAGTCAATTATAGAGACAATATGTATTAATGTTGTGTAAGAAAAACCTTTTGCGTCAAAAGATCATAGAACTCTCTGACCAAGAGAGTTCAGGCTTGGATGATTTACGACAAGGTTTCTATTATAAATCCACGCTTCAAAGCTTCAAGATTGTAACACTATAAATTCCACCTTATAACGGGAGGGGGCTAATACCCATCTAACAAGCCCAAAAAATGAGACAAGCCCAACCCAATCCACATTTGTGAAACCCGTCTCCCTTTTAGAAATAGGGCTCACCCCCACACTTCTAATCCATCACATTTACAGTAGAAACCCACTAATAGTATCTTTTCTATCTCCATCTACAATCATCTCTCTATCATCACCATAATCTCCTTGATAGTAAAGGTTTCATTGCTTGTTATGAAAAGGACTCCGATATCCTTCCTTTTCAAAGACAATATCAACATTTCTTTTGTTTGTCTGGACAACATTCTTGCTTGCAATGACTATTATACTTACTTCTGTGAAGCTTTTCCATCACAGTTTATAATTCATCTCTCATATTATTTTTTACAGTTTACATAATATACATACTTAATATGTTATACATCGAATTCTTAGGAGTAAAATATTGACTTGAGAGTCGGAGTGCCCTCGGGGCTACTCCCTCCGAGCCCTCTAACGTAGCTTTTTATTGTATGTTACAACTAGGTTCAAATCTCGGAAATAAATCACGAACATTAGACTCAACTCGACCTGACAATAAGACCCGATCTGGATTTAGTTGTAGCAACACCACCCTTCATATCAGGTGAACACCATACACACTTCCACTCTCTAACTCTTAAACTCTTTCTTATTTCTTTTATTCTCCAAACACACATACTTATTCTAGAATCAGATGATAGTCACGGTAAGAAATCCCTTTGGCTCGTGACAAAGCTCACACTGTTACCTTTGTCTTACAAATGAAGTTCTGAACCACGGTGGTGATCATAATCTTGCACTACTTCTTGACCTTAACCACTTGGTTAGAGTTTGTGTAACAACAACAATTTTTGTAATTGTTGATATTTTAGGAGTTCATTTTAGGTTATGAAACAGAATGTTTTTGGAAGTCATTGACTTATTATATATAAAAAGTTACATAAATCAATCAACTATTATTTATTTATCCATTTTAGAGATATTATGCATCTAAATATAGTTTTAGAATTTAAATTTGATGTATTTTATGTAAAAAAAGAGAGTGCTAACTGTTACAAATATTCATGTGGTCTTTAGACCATTTGATATTTATTTAGGTTATGTGTGTGGTTATAATACTTAACGTAATTAATTTGATGAAAATGAATATTAATGATTAAATTGATTAGGGAGTATTTTGTCACATACTTAATAAAAATTAAATAAAATAAAAGACATCATTCATTCCCTCAAATTAAAAGCAAACAAGACTTTTAATCAGATTGATCATCATGACTTCATCTTCATCAGATACTTAATACTTAATTGAATCATCTTCTGTAAGTAAGTTCTGTTAGACTTACTCTATTAATTAATTTGCAACTTGTATAATTGATATGATACGTAGAAATCAATTCTACACAAACAAATATTTATTTTTATTCGCACTTTGTTTAACAAGGTTATAGGTGGAGTTTAAAACTTTATATTAGTTTAACATGGTGCTACAAAATAATGTGTGATTGTTTTGAGGTTGTAGAATTTATGTTTTAGAAAGTAACTAGTATTAAGCCCCGCGCGTTGCAACGGGGGTGTAAAATCATGTCAAATAACACCAATAACGCACCACCGCCAGTTATCACAAACACCGAAAAAATTTGTATTATTAAAGAAAATTAAAAAACGAAAAAAACGGAACGTATACGTAAAACCATGTGAAACGTAAAATATATAAATTAAAAAGTAAGTCGATCAAGGACCAACGCATTGCAATGAATCCGTTAAACGGGAAATAATAAGCGTAAAAATATTGAACCACATACGCACGTTGCGGCGTATTAATTGCCAAAATTTAACCGGAACGTAAAATATAAATTTAGTAAAATATGAAAAATATAGGTACCAAAGTTGAAAGTAAATAATTATTAGGGTTGAATTGTAAAATATGTAAAACTATTAGGTTAAAATGCAAAAAGTTAAAGATTTAAACAAAGACAAAAGGTAGGTACAACATATTAAATCAAATGTACCCATGATGCATATCAAACTTGATAATTAGTATATATATATATATATATATATATATATATATATATATATATATATATATATATATATATATATATATATATATATATATATATATATATATATATATATAGGGGGATCAAATGAGAACTCCCTTTTTTTGTGAGAACTCTAGGAACCAATGTGAACCACTAGTTTTCAATGGCAAAATTGTAATTAACAACAACATAATCAAAAAAATCATAAAATAAAAAATAATAAAAAAATAAAAAAAGTAAAAACACAAAAGTGTTTCTCTCGTTTCCCTCTACCATTAAAAAAATAAAAAAAATTATAAAAAATAAAAAAAAACTCGTTTTTTTACGAACGTCATTTTACACATATGTAATTCTTGGAATTACACATGTGTAAAACAGAATTTACACATATGTAATGACTAATTTACACATGTGTAAATAACGGGTGGACGAATTTTTTTAAAAAATATATCAATATGGTAGGCGTTGGAAAGATAAAAAAATAATGAAATTAATGGTGAAATTTTTATGAAAAAATAATGTCATGAAAAAAAGTTATGAACGTTTTAAAAAAAGGTGGAAGTGGCATGTGACTTGCATGTGACTAAAATGTGTGGTTGATATTGGTTCCTAGAGTTCTCACTAAAAAGGATGGTTCTCAAGATAACCCTACCCTATATATATATATATATATATATATATATATATATATATATATATATATATATATATATATAATAAGCAATATTTGTTAAGGATTTAGATACTTAAACCCTAAAAGTAAGGTTTTCCAAACCCACTATCTACTCTTTTTAATAAAAATTTTAAGCAATTGAAATTTATTTTACTTATTATACCAACCTCAGAATAAAACCATCAAACAATTATACTCTCTTATTGTTTCTATACATATACCATGTTAATTACATACTCAGTTTATATAAAGAATCACATAAACTATGTAATACATTTGTATATAGTTTTTAATTAACTTAATAAGGAAAAAAGAAAGCAGGATAAAGAGTTACAAATAGAAATGATTTTTGTATCGATTAAACATACAAATTAAGTAATCCCGTCATTTTAAACAAACTTGCACCCCACAAGGTATGTGTTATACTCTCGTGATGGAGTAAGACGTGAGTCATAGGCATGATCAAAAGGCATGAAAAATCACCAACCTAGGGCGCGAGTTGGGGCATGAGGTGGATCTGTGAGTATGGTTATGATGTTGCCCATGCTTGTTGTTGCAAAAGGGTTGAACTCCACGTCTGGAGTTTGGAGTATAACACAATTTAAAAATCGGTGATACCAATTACAGATCATCAAAGAGCATGTAGACTAGCGATATCAAGTTGTTTATGAAGATTAATCTTGATTAAATAAAAGAATATAATTATTATTCTTAGTTTATTAGTTATTTGATAAAGTTTGAAGTAGATAAGGATTGGTTTTGATTATCTATTTGATTATTTAATAGAGTTTGATTTGGTTTAAAAGTAATATAGGTGTAGTAAAAATAGATTGTTTAAGGTTTTGTAAAAGTGTGGTTTTGAATATCAATATTAATTGTTCTTGTTTTTATTTTTTGTCGATTATTTGGTGTTTTAATCTGGGCTAAATTTTCAACAATTGATATCAGAGCCAAACACATTAAAGATCAATTGAAGAGGTTCTGCGTTAGCTGGGGTTCTGCGTGAGCCGAAGATCAAAACCCACAAGAAGAGAAGTTTTGTGTGAGCCAAGAGATTGGTTCTGTGTGAGCCGTGAAGACCGAGGTTCTGTGTGAGCCAAAAAAATACCCAAATGTGAGGTGAAGAAGTTTTGTGTGAACTAAGAATCTGTGTGATTCATGATTTGGTAGAAAACAATAAATAAAAGGAGTTCCATCGAGTTTTTTTCGTTGGTTATCGAAAAAAAGTCAAGTGCTTTTGGTGGCTTGGAGTTCAAAGGCAATTAAAAAACGAAAGACAATAAAGAATTATGGGTGAAGAAAGAACAATCGTCGGTGCTATGGTCCTGGTTAAAGAACCATCAAGTATTACTCTTCAGTGTAGTTAAGAATCACTAATTATACAACTTGGACAATTATGATGAAGTCGATCTTGCAAGCTAATAGTTTATGGGTAGCGAAACATGAGGATGCAAAAGACGTGTGGGAATCGATACGAGTTCGTTTTCTTGGAGCGGATCGGGTGTAAAAGGCTCGGCTTCAAACACTTAAAAGTGATTTAGAGAAACTGCAAATGGGTGATGGTGAATCTCTTGATGACTTTGCAGGGAAGATTACAAGTATCATGTCAAAATTTAGTGATCTCGGGTCAACAATTGAAGAGGAGGTCGTGGTAAGAAAACTTCTTAATTTTGTTCTGGGTAAGTTTATGCCATTTATGGCATCTATTGAACAATTTGCAGATCTTGAGACTATGCCACTCGAAGAGGCTATAGGGCGTTTAAAGGCTTTAGCGGTAAAGAAGAGTCGAATGAGAATCATAATAAACTATTGCTTTCTCGGTCAGACAACTGTAGGAAACAATATGGTAATAGCAATTGGTATAGTGACCGTGGTCGTGGTCGTGGTTATGATAGTAGAAGACGAGAAGAATCTCACATGAATAATCAAGAAGTTGATAATCAAGAAAATCCAAAGGACAACGAGCTTGAGGATCGTGGCCAAGGTAGGCATTTTGAACATGGAAGAGGATATGGGCAGGGAGATTTCAAAAAGACCTTAAGATGTTATGAATGTGGGAGGATCAAACATTTCGCACGTCTCGATTTAAAAGAAAAGCAGGAAGCAACAAATTTGATTAAATTTCAAGATGATGATGAGCCGACATTGTTTTGATGAGGTAGGAGTTCATATCAAGATTAAGGGGGAGAATGAAGATTAATCTTGATTAAATAAAAGAAGATAATTATTATTTTTAGTTTATTAGTTATTTGATAAAGTTTGAAGTAGATAATGATTGAGTTTGATTATCTATTTGATTATTTAATAGAGTTTGAGTTGGTTTAAAAGTAATATAGGTGTAGTATAAATAGATTGTTTAAGATTTTGTAAAAGTGTGGTTTTGAATATCAATATCAATTGTTCTTGCTTTTATTCTTTTGTCGATTATTTGGTGTTTTAATCTGGGCCAAATTTCCAACAGTTTACCCAAGATGTCCATCCTTAAATAATTAAGAGATCGTATAAATATAAGAATATTTATTTGAGTTTTTTCCTCAAAAAAGTGTTTATTGAAAAAACATTTACTAATATGAGTAATTCAGAAAATATTTACAAAAATAAGCGTTTTTCTTTTTAATTAAATTACAAAAAGTTAAAACTTAATTTGAATTCGCTATGGCACCTTCTTCGTGTTGAAGATGGTATTAACTATATAACATTTAACAATTTCCATCTACACTAATTGATCCATTTTTGCCTTAGCAAACACACAATTTTTTGATCTAAAAGAGTTTTTGGTTTCAATTCCCGTCCCAACCCCCTCCGCATTTAGGGTTTAATTCCCGTCCCAACCCTCTGCGCGTTTGAATTTTTGGTATAATTTGTGTTATATTTTCCTTATCTTTTACGTTAAGTTTTTATTTTATTTCTTTAGGGTTCTCTTTTCTTTTATGTATTTAGTTATGCAATTTTTTTAAACCCTTGGTATTTTATTTTTTCTCTTTCTTTTCTACGTTTAAATGTTCTTTAGCTGTTTTGTTTTTCCTTTCAAAAATTTTTATGTACAAGACGTCAAAATGAGAATACAAATTTTAACATCCCCACGTATCTACATGTCAACCACGTCCGCACAAACTTACACTTATAACAACCCGATAACCATCCATATAATTAACTCTCCCTATGTTCCCGAGTTCATTTAAGGAAAGAAAAAAACGGTTGTGTTTCAGAATTTTTTTAGTGGAAAGAATTTGAAGGAAAATAAGAAAGTTATGTTCACGTGTTTACTTAAAAAAATAAAAAAAGGAAATAAAAGCTAAAATCAATTCTTTCAAATAGAAAGAAAATAAAATGAAAAAAACAAAAAAAATAAAGAAGAGAAATAAAAAAATATATTTTATATTTTTTTTTCTCGCTAAGTAAACTCGGGAATAAGAGCATTAACATCCCACCCTTTATATACTCGTAAGTGTGTTCTTTATATTATAAAGAATAGTTTTTAGTTGTTATGAGTTGATGATAGAAAACATGTTATTGTTTAATATTTTTTGAAAGTGATTATGAGTATAGGAGAGAGAATATGTAATGATAAATGTATAAAGATAAAGCAATAATGTTTTTTAGTATAAATAAAAATAATAAAATGAAGAATGGAATGTGAATGTTGTAAGTGGATGAAAAACACTGAGTAAATAGGGGCCGGTTAGTATACAAAGTGTAATTTTCGCGCGAAGCGCACTTAGTCACAAGGACGCGACACGTGTTTTCTGGCGGATGGGTAGTTTCGTCTGCGTCACAATTACGCATATAATTACATAATTACGCAGGTAATATTCATAATTACGCAAAGTTATATGTATTATTACGCGAGATATTTATGATATTATGCAAAGTAAAATTACTCACGTTATAAAAAATAATTACGCAAGTTATATTTATAATTACGCAAGTTATGTTGATAATTACGCAGGGAATAATCACGCAAATTATACGCACAACACATAATTTTTTTTAAATGTAGTTTTTTTTAAAAAAAAGTATAGCAATACTATACTCGTATTAAAGATGATAAAATGTTCGTTTTTATGGTGTATTTTTTAAAAGTTTTTTATGATGTATTTTTCAAGAAAAATAATGTAATATGAAAAAAGTTATATGTGTTTAAAAAACAAGAGGAAATTAAAAAAAATCAACAATCGTATGCAATTTCTAATTTTATCCCTCCAGGCACACGTTTACTTACATGATTATTCCATACTAAATCAAAACCCCTTACATCTTCAATCAATTGTTCTTGTTATTTCGTACATTTCGCACGAACTATATCATTTGTACGGTAAACTTTCTTCTCTAACGATCTGTTCCCGAGTCTCATTTAATGAGAGAAATGGAAGGAAATGAATGAAAAGTGAAAAATAGTTATGTTCCCGAGTTTTTATAAGGATAGAAATAGAAGGAAACAAAAAAAAACTTTGTGTTCCCGAGTTTTTTAAAGAAAGTAAATGGAAGGAAAAGAAAAGAAAATTTTCAATAATTTTCCCTTTTAAATTTCTTTCCAAAACGGAAGAAAATGGAAATAAAAGAAATTAAACACATAAATTACTTAATTTTTTTTATTTCCTTCGAACTCTGAACACGAAAATTTAAAATTTCTTTTCTTTTCTTTCCATTTTTTTTCTCTTCTTAATTTCCTTTTTCTTCATTTCTTTCTTTTATTAATTTTTTTTTACTTTTTTTCTTTTTATTTTCTTTGGTTTATTAATCTCGGAAGTTATTTTTCAAATCATCCATAAACCATTTACCGGCGTCCCCCACCACCACCACCACCGGCGTCCGGCGATAGTCTCCGACACGACGGTTTGAAATGTCCATTTGCAGTTTCATTTCCACAACTGCTTTCAACCACCGCTTCCTCAACACCTAAATCTCCTCCGACAATCCACCGCTAATTCAATCCATTTGCACTTTCAATTCCACAGATCGCTTTTCAGTCACAAAGGACCTGAGGCAAAATCAAACGACAAATCACAGCAGATCGCTTCCACTAGAGCCAACAACAGCACCTAAATTACGACTTTGAGATATTGAGGTTTTAATCAGGTACTAATTATTTTGATTTTCAGTTTCTAATTTGCTATTTGTTGAATCATTCGATTGCTGTTGTTGATTCCGTAACTGCGACTATATGCGAATTTGATACTGTTAGTTTCATAACAACTACTTAATTAGGTATTTTAAGTACTGTTGCGAGTACCTAAATGTTGAGAGTACCTAAATTGATATTGACTTGATTGATTTTAGTCAGGTTCTTATATGTTACTACCTTTTGATTTTAAATAAGTGCTGTAAAAAAGCTATTTGTGGAGTTGTATGGATAGATATATAAGGTTTTGTTTTGAATCAGATTATATTTAATGGTTGATTTCTCTGGTTAATGATCAAGCACACAATCACCAACACTTTATTAGGTAAGATCTGTAGAATCGTAATACATGAGATGATGAGAACTTGGAAGTACTTGCGAATTAGATGAATCTTATAGGATTTTAATTCACCGAAGGGATATGCATGGTTTTCTTCCTGACTTGAATGTAAATTTGATTAGAATCACTTGGTGAATGCTTATATAACTAAGCTCTTTGGTAATTGGATGTAAATCTTGTGAAAGTGTTTTGACATTGATATGACTGTGGAGGAGGATATGGATGCCAGTGATTGACGTTGTCTTTATTTGAGTATGCAGATGGAATAAAAATGCAGTTTCAGTGACGAGCTTAACTGTTTTTCCATCAAATATTAGATGAAATCTGGATTTCATTTCAGTATACCATTATGAGGCCAGTATAAAACATTACATAGATTTGATGAAAGATTACCAGGTTTTTGAATTTCACCGATCCACATGTGAGATTTTTTACAAAAAGGTTGAAGTGTTAACTGGACCATTTAATAGTGTATTTACTACTGGCTCCAATGGCATCACGAGTGGTAGAGACGTTCTATTATAGATACATGTGTTGCATAATTCAGTGGTTACCATTGACCAAAAGTAATCATTCAATTAGGGAAAACTGATACACAGAATCATAGATGATAGAAATTAGTCAATTACATCTAGTTTGTTTTTAAACATGGTGGTGTACCACTTCCTTTCTACCGTGTCAAGACTTGCGTATCTATCTGTCATATATTGTTGTGGATAAAAATTAACTCTGATTCTTTGTAGTTATGGAGATTAAGGAGGGAAAGCATAGAATTTTGATGGTATCTGACTTTTTCTACCCAAATTTTGGGGGTGTGGAGAATCACATCTATCTCTTATCACAATGCTTGCTTAAGCTTGGCCACAAGGTTAGGAATTAACAATTTACTTTTGTGTAGATCAAACTCATTAATTTGCATATATTTAAATTCCAAGCCAATCAGTTTTGTCAACTTTCAGGTGGTGGTTATGACTCATGCTTATGCAAACCGTTCGGGAGTGAGGTACATGACAAATGGCTTAAAAGTTTATTATGTTCCTTGGAAGCCGTTTCTTATGCAAAATACATTGCCAACTTTTTATGGAACACTCCCAATTATAAGAACAATTCTTATTCGGGAAAAGATCTCATTAGTTCATGGACATCAAGCCTTTTCAACCCTTTGTCACGAGGCATTAATGCATGCACGCACAATGGGTTACAAAGTCATATTCACTGATCATTCACTGTATGGTTTCTCCGATATTGGAAGCATTCACATGAACAAAGTATTGCAATTTACTTTAGCGGATGTGACTCAAGCCATTTGTGTCTCACATACAAGTAAAGAAAACACGGTTTTAAGATCAGGGTTGCCCCCAGAGAAGGTGTTTGTTATACCAAATGCTGTGGACACAACTATGTTCAAGCCTGCTCCAGAGAGACTTAGCATGGACCCAATTGTTATTGTTGTGATAAGTAGACTGGTTTATCGGAAGGGTGCTGATCTGCTGGTTGAAGTTATTCCTGAAGTATGTCATTTGTATCCCAATGTAAGTTCTTGCTGATCACATATTTTTTTTAATTAAACACATTTTATGCTACCAAATATTTTGCCTCTTATTTGAAAAGCACGTGTGATAAGGTTCGGTTCATCATTGGAGGAGATGGACCCAAGAGAGTAAGACTAGAAGAGATGAGGGAAAAACACTCACTTCAAGATCGAGTCGATATGTTAGGTGCTGTCCCACATGCCAAAGTGAGATCAGTTTTGAATTCTGGCCATATATTCTTGAACAGGTATGATTCTGTGTATTACCATGATGATGTATTTGATCAATCAATAATTCAATATATTTACAAATAAAGGTTAAATCTCATATATCCACGTTCTTCCTTCTTTCTTAGACTTCAGAGATTCCTTCGTAATTCGTGTATCGCATAATCACATACGTGTTAGTGATGTTAATATCACACAATTTATTTCTAAGGGTCTTTTGTATTTTGGTAGTTCTCTAACAGAGGCATTCTGCATAGCGATACTAGAGGCTGCTAGTTGTGGATTATTGACAGTGAGTACACGCGTTGGTGGTGTTCCAGAGGTGGGAATTAAAATATAATTCATTTCCATTACAAATTTTGATACTTCTGTTCATGTCAGAATGCTTTTCTTCTCTATTAGGTTCTACCAGATGATATGATTGTTCTTGCTAAGCCAGATCCTAGTGATATGGTACATGCAATTAAGAAAGCAATCCGGATACTTCCTCGTATAGATCCACAAGAGATGCACCTTCGTGTAAGTTTTCTTCCCCCTTGGCCCCCCTTAAAATGATTCTAGTAATTTTTAGAATGTGCTTTCATTTGGCAAACACTTCGCAGAGGTTGTGTACTTACACTTTCCGTGTTCACATTAGATGAAAGAAATGTATAGTTGGCATGATGTTGCAAAAAGAACAGAAATTGTGTACGATCGTGCCTTGAGATGTTCAAATCAGACCCTCTTGGAAAGACTCCCACGGTATGCACATACTAACTTTGATTATTCTTTCCCTCCAGTTCAAGTGATAGGGGTTTCAAAACAGGTGGGTTGGGCTGCAAACGGGCCAATTCGTGTTCAAACACATTGCTTAGCTACTTAGCATATATGATCTTGTGATATCAATCGATCTTCCGCAGGTACCTCACGTGTGGTGCATGGGCAGGCAAGCTTTTCTGTTTGGTTATGATCATTGATTTCATTCTATGGAGATTATTACAACTGTGGCAGGTAATTAATTATATTTTGACGATTTCATAGTACTTTACATAACAAACACCTTGTTCCTTTTGTGGTAATTATAATTTTACAAAATTCTGTAGCCTGATTCTGAAGTTGAGCCGGTACCTGATTTTAAAAGAACGGAGCTTAAACAGAGATAAGAAAATGACCATAATAGTGATCTTGACTTGCGTCCATACATATACATACATACATGTATCTAGATCTGTATATACATGCATCATGTATGTGTATCAGTGTATGTATATACATACATCATTATTTGTTTATGCAAGGATTTCTGTACACTATAACAATTTTTTTAGTAAATGCAGATTTTTTTTTCTTTTTTACTATTTCTGTAATTATATAGTTTCTCTAATCTTATTTAATACATTACTTATCTACAGTATTAATAAACATCAACAACAGATCATCGGGGGGTTAACCCGCCTGGGCTGTTCTAACTGTACTTAACAGTTATCTGTTTGTCGTGTTTTCTAACCCGTTCAACCCGATTTTTATGCCTCCTCTACCGTCTATATGTTCTTTTTTTTTCTCTTTTTTTTTATAAAAACTTTTTTACTAGTCTCACCTTCCAATGACTTGGGTCTACAAGAAACACAGTTGGTTCACCAAAGTTAGAGAAACCACTATACCAATGAGCCTGAGTTAGCCCACCTAACTCCTCTAACCCCTCACTTTCATCTTCTTACATTTCTCTTCAAAACTTACCTCAATACAATACGTTTAACTCAAAATGGCATCTTGCTTGAACCCTTCCTCCGTTGAAGACGACTCCGCCGCCCTCTTCACCGCCTCCGACAACTCCCCGGATCAATCCACCAGCCCCTCCTCCTCCTCCCACCGTTCACTACCGCCACCTTACCCCTCCAAACCATCCTACAAACTCACTGTTAAAAACCTCTCATACACCATCAAAACCGACTCACAGTTCACACTTCCATGGCTCCTAAACCGCCCGAACCATATCAATATTCTCAAATCAGTGTCCTTCGTTGCGCAAAGCTCGGAAATCATGGCAATTGTCGGGCCAAGTGGCAGTGGCAAGTCGAGTTTACTCCAGTTCATATCTGGCCGTGTTAGAAACAACACTTTGGATCCCAAAACCACCATCTCACTTAACGATTTCCCGATCACGAGCCCTTCACAGATGAAGAAGATATGTGGGTTTGTGGCACAAGAAGATAACCTGCTACCCTTGCTGACCGTCAAGGAAACTTTAATGTATAGTGCCAAGTTTAGGCTAAAAGAAATGAGTTCTGAAGAGAAAGAAGAGAGGGTCGAGTGTTTGATCCGTGAGCTCGGTTTAGTTCACGTACGTGATAGTTTTGTAGGGGATGAAGATGATCGTGGCATATCGGGAGGAGAGAGAAAACGGGTATCCATCGGTGTCGATATGATTCCGGACCCTCCCATTTTACTCCTTGATGAACCAACGTCAGGGTTAGATAGTAGCTCGGCTTTGCAAGTGATCGAGCTACTATCTACCATGGCTAGATCAAAGCAACGCACCATCATTCTATCGATCCACCAACCTAGCTATCGAGTCCTCCAATACATTTCAAACTTTTTAATCCTCTCAAACGGCAAAGTGGTCCATAACGGCTCCCTCGAGTCGCTTGAGGAAACCATTAACGAGTTGGGATTCGAAATCCCAACTCAACTCAATGCACTCGAGTTCTCAATGGAAATCAAAGAGGTTCTCGAAACATCATACAACACTAAAGAACCCCTTGTCACTTTTAGAGAACTTATGGAACCATCTTTCGCTACGGTCTGGGCCGAACAAACCAATGGCACGTTTCAAGAGCTTTTAAAGCGAGATCAACGCATGGAACGAGGTCGATACAAACACATGTTACATGAGATTCTAATTCTTTGCACGCGGTTTTGGAAGACGATTTACAGGACCAAACAACTGTTTTTGGCAAGAACAATGCAAGCAGTTGTTGGAGGGCTCGGGTTAGGGAGTGTTTATGTAAACGTTAAAAACAACGAAAACGGGATCGCTGAAAGATTGGGTCTTTTCGCCTTCAGTCTTAGTTTTCTTCTTTCTTCTACTGTAGAAGCTCTTCCTATATACCTTCAAGAACGCCGAGTCTTGATGAAAGAAGCATCGAGAGGAGCCTACAAGACGTCTTCATATATGATCGCCAATACGCTCGTGTTCCTCCCGTTTCTTTTTGTGGTTGGACTTTTATTCGCGGTTCCAGTATACTGGCTAGTTGGGCTAAACCCATCACTCACTTCATTCGCCTTTTTCGCGTTTGTGGTCTGGCTCATTGTACTCATGGCTAGCTCTTTGGTTCTCTTTCTAAGTGCAGTTTCACCCGATTTCATATCCGGGAATTCACTCATTTGCACGGTTCTTGGTGCGTTTTTTCTCTTTTCGGGGTACTTCATACCGAAAGAAGTAATCCCGAAATACTGGATGTTTATGTACTATGTGTCGTTGTATCGTTACCCGTTGGACTCGTGGCTGGTTAACGAGTATTGGGGCAGGAGAGAGGTTTGTTTCTCTCGGGAGGGCCCCGGTTTGACGTGTTCGGTCACCGGGAAGGACATCTTGAAGGGTAGGGGGCTTGAAACAGACACTAGATGGATGAATGTAGGCATCATGTTTGGTTTCTTTGTGTTTTATAGGGTGCTTTGTTGGATCATTCTTTCAAGAAAGGTCTCTAAAACTACAATATGAATCTTTTGTTTTATAATTAAGATGATTATATAACTACAATTTGTTGTTTTCTTTTATTTTCTTTGGTTTTTTTTCCGTGAGCGCGTCATGATTATGTTGTTAAAAGGATAAGTAAGACGATTAGTTAGCCGAATTTAACATAAATTTATGGCTCGTAATAAGAGTTTTACGCGATATGAACTATACGAATCTATCGGAATGAAATAAGTTTATGGATTAATATTTGTGAATCAAGTATAATACCATGGGTTTAGCACTTATCATCCGCTCGAGGGTTATTTGAATCTTTATGCTAATCACTCTCATGGTTCATGAACCAACTAATCATTAATAAAATGTCGATCTTTTGATCACATAAAGATAGCAACAACCCTTTTTTAAATACACAATCTTTGAGTTAATGAAGAGTTATACCATAAAAACTAACATAATTAAAACCAACATACTTTCTTATTTTACATAACAATAAATAATTCAAAATAAATACTTAGATTGAAAGAAAACTCAAAATAATGACAAATATATATACACTTAAGTGAAAGCAAAAACTCAAAATAATGACATGTTTTCTAAATGGATCAATACTTGATCAAGTACGTGACATCCTAAGTATGTCAAAGTGCTAACGTGAATATAATATTAAAATATATAAAATAATACGTTAACAGAAGAGTCTGTACGCATGCCCACTTATAAAATAACCATCTATAATATTTCTACATATGTAACTAGTTTGCAAGCAGTACATGTTTACCATCGGTTTTATAAATGTGTGCATTTTAAACAAACTTCAATCTAAGAAATTTGGTTGTTTTCACGTAATGTTCTTATAGTATTGGCACTTCTTTGAAAATGAAGTCTAATACAACGCTTATAATTATCTATTTTAATTTTTAAGAGAATATTGAAGACGGTTAGACATGTCTACAAACTTACATGGATCTATAAGCGAATAGAAATAAAAGAGACATGAAAGATCTTCTAGAAGAAAAATAGTTATCACAAAAAGGACCACCAAAAACACCTGACATCAACATAACTTGCGTATGAGAGAAATAGCCAATAGAAGAGGAAAGGTCAATGTCAATTTGTTAAGTTAGGGTCAAAGAATGCTCACATCAATTATAAATAGGAAGGTTATATCATGAAATTTTTTTTTTCTTAAATGGGTAATTCTTGAAATTTATGATGGTTTTTGGATAAATTTTTAAAGGGTTTTGATTTATGGGGGTTCCCAAATGAAATTTACGGAACCATCCCATGTGGCACTATCCCACACATGCCAATGACTGAGTTGTCAGGTTTTAGTTTATTCCGTAAAATCCCAATCACATCTCAAATTACCTCGTTAGTGGACCTTTTTTTTTCTATCCATAAATGGTGGTTACAGATACATCAATTTATTTAATCCGTAATTATAACCTACGATTTACAGTAGATATTTCCAACTACACATTTCACCTAATTCGTTTTTGAAGAGCACACGTCTGATTTCTTTTTTCTTTTGATTTCATAAATTAAGTCACACAGGGTTTTGTCAAATACTTAAACCCCAACCACAAAACATAATATTTTGTATCTCCCAACCGGATTTTATATTGCAGGTTTAAGTAAACTTTACACAAGTGTTAACTTTTTTACACTTACGAATTTACACATATATAAAAGATCATAATCTTATATAAGATTAGATACAATTTTGAAACTTAATTACATGAGTGAACAAGTTTATAGATTACACAATATGCATGTTCACTGTTTACACATTATTGGAGTTGAGCAGCTTTAAACAATTCCTTCCATTTTTCTGTGTCACTTCCTGGTCCATCACCCTGCGCCATAACAACATTTATGATTTACCATAATTCATTTGCAAATCCTAAAAGACCCAACTCGAATTAGGTGGTTGTACGCTTGTATGCAACAGTATACTTGATAACCTCCAACATGATTGACCCGTATGACCAATTTGGCCCATTTGACTCGTTTAATTTGATTTTAAGATCAAACACAGCTGAGATCGACCCATTTACAAGTATAGTTCGAAGTTACTCACCGGGACCGAGTTGATTTCATATATCTGGCCTTCGGTGAAATCTATGTCCAATGCTTGTATGCAGGCTTCCGCAACTACCAACCTGCTAACCTCCCCTACAAGTTTATCTCCTGGAAACACAAGCAAAAAGATAATTATTTTTAGAATGGCAAACACACACACCTATCTAATCCTGCTCTTAAATCTACACACCATATACCATTTAAGCTACACGCCCTTTGGTAATAGAGAAATGATATCTACTCAACAAAACTTTATCAACTTACATATATAAAATAAAATTTAAAATCTTGATATCGATTTGTATTATAAAAGTGACAAGCTAAGCGTGCAAAGAGAGCAACATATAACGTGAAAGAGTCCAAATACGAAAGGATCCCTTGGTCAAATTAGTTCAACACACTAAAAACATGAAGAACACTAAATATCCTCAAGAAAGAAATCAGTAAACAAAATGATTCATAGTACCTTGACCAATAAGGACAGCTCGTCTTTCGCCTGCTGTAGCTTTGAGCAGAGTATTAAGATCATATGACGTATAAGGTCCATCTGTCAACCTACCAGGTCTGGTATTGCAAAAACATATTAATTAAGTGCATAATTTGCATATTTAAGTGTTTTAAATTTAATAATGATATGATTAAAATAAGAGATACAGACCTTATTATTGTATAAGGCAGGCCAGAGTTAATAACAAAGTCCTCCCCCATCTTCTTATATTTTAGAACACCAAAAAGATTCATGATGCTGCCATATGAAGTGTGGGGAAAAAATTAGGATTAGGAAATAAGAAGCAGGCAGTACTCTAAATAAAAATATATGTATGGGCTTCATGACTGTAGAGGTGTTAAACGGGTTGGTAGCTCCAACACCACATGAGCCTGAAAATTGTGTGAGAGACACTAACTCAGACACAACTCTCGTCTCCACAGGTTGACACGAACACGACCCGTTTAACCCAAAAATAAATTATTTTGCTTTTATATTACCGCTCTAACATTACAAATTTAGAGCCAAAATCACAAATGACTATAAAACACTTGCGTTTAAACTATAGATATTTTAACTTTTTTTCTTTTGACCTATAATTCTATAAAACCCAAATAATTTAGGTTATGACATAAACTACCTTTTAAAAAAAGCATAAAAATTAACGGGCCAAATACGAACGCCCTCAGGTTGTGACCGAACCCAGCCCATTTAGTTAACGCACTGGTGGGTTCAGCTTGAAATTGACTCAAAACAGTTTAAGCTAAACCTAAACCCGTGAATTTTGTGTTAGGTTCGTGTTGTGTTTTCATGGCGTGTTTGAAATTCAACCCCCATATTCATGAGGGGAGTGCGTGTGAGTTATTTTCAATAAAAGAATACATAACCGTTTGCTAGTAGGGTGTTTGGATATACGTTTTGAAACTGATTATATATCAAAGTAATAAACTTCAATGTCTGGATAAATATTATCTAATTGCCTGGGTCAAATAATAATTTTGGATAACAATGGCACATCTAGTTATATAGTTATCTATGTACCTTCTCTTAAAACTAACTTATGAACTTTTACTCTCATTTTATAAATCATCTCTTCTTTACAAAAAAAATCATTTTTTTAATCTGTTACTTTCTTAACTGAAAAAACACATTCAATCACCATCTTCTACATCACATTTTATAACAACCAATTATCTGATTTTAATTTGGTAGTATCACATAATCACTACCAAAAAAACACCCTCTTAGTTTCAGAAACAGAGAAATTTATAAAAGGCACTTAAATGGGAGACATACCTCCATGGTAGTTCATTAGACTTGGTTACTCCTACCGACGAAACTAAGATGATTCTCGATAGTGATCGAGGCAGTGCTGACACAAGGTTTCTCACGCCTTCCCAATCTTCAAACACAAGTTAACATTAACTTATAAGGCATTTATCAAAGCATAAAAGATGGAATTTGTTTAGCACCAAATAAGATGGTAAACTATCAGCATAAACATTGTGCAAGCATGCGTGTGTGTACAATTCTACATATACACCACATACGGGCATGCGAAATACCTATTAACCAATTAGCATCCTAACAAGATATTGGTGAAATTGGCTGCTACACACAAACTCCTTCAAACCGGTCTTATTAAAGAGATTTAGGTAATTTAATTATTAGTAAGAAAAACTATGTCATTCAAACATTGCTTTTTTTGGGACTAGGTGCAAATATTCTCACATTAATAGGTAATCTATAATGCTCCACTATAGTATTATATGTACTTTTAAAGGTGTAAACTTATATAATATAACAAAATGTGAATAAAAAAAATCACAATAAATTTTCCACCAAGTATGATTCAGACCTACTCTTTCAGGTGTGTTATCCCCATCCCATCTCCGTGATGGAAAGGCCGTAGTACCCGTGCAGCAAATAACATGAGTAACACCCTATAATACAAAATGTCCAAGGTTATTGCTGACAACTTGATATATCAAAATGGACGAGTCGGGTGGGTTGAGTAACTGGTAAAATGGGTTTGGGTCAAAACGTGTAGATTTGGCTTGGTTGGGTCTAGACGTTTGGTTGCCCTGAAACTCTTTTCTCCAATTTTATTTATAAATATGTATGCCACATGAGTACAGAAATAATATTATTTCAAACAAAACCTAATTTTGCAAAAAAATTATGCATTAAAGATACACTTTGGGTGAGTTTCAAGTCCTTTAAACCCAATTTTCTTTGATAAAGTATGTTTCAGTTTACCCGTTCAACCCTCAAAGAAAAAACATAATCAAATCAACCCATTCATAAGTAACGGATTGAAACTGTCAACACTACTGAAAACCAACACCTGTTAGGAACATTAAACAAATAAGAGCACAAACCTCAAACATAGATGGGTCAAGATCCTCTGCATTACGAGTGTCACCTTTAACCACCTACCAAAATCACTATTTAATAAAAATTTATATACTGAACTCGTTTCACTAGGGGCAACATAAACATTGATGTCACAATTTGTTTGCTTTCATAACATGTAAAAGAACAAAAACAGAAGAAAAGTACACCTGCAGTTTCTCCTCATCTTGTTCTCCAAATAGAGTAGTAGCTTTCTCTGGATTTCGGAGTAACAAACGTAGTTTAACATCCCTATCCAACAATGATGCTACCACTAATTGTCCTGCAAAGAAAGAACATATTATCGATCCATGATATATTGATAATACTCAACCTTATGGTTTCTAAAGGAACACATGCAAAATTCCCTTTGTCCATATGTTGATCCTCCTCCATTCTCCATAGCAGTGCATCTATCATCCTCTAATCAAACCAGTTGATTTTTTTAGCCTTTCAGCTTTCCAATTTTCAAAATGATGAGTTCACGTTTAGAAGAAAACAACAGAAAATTGTCGAATTACTTGCACAAGCACTAGACGTAGCAATTTAACCCTAAAAACTACAAAATAGATGCATCGATCAATCAGATCACAAATCCCGAAATTCAATCCTGATTTCGGACCACCGAAGTGCACATGAGATTCCTTAACACCAGAAAACATGAGAAGTGAGAAGATTACTAGGTTAAACGATAACTAATGATTAATCTCGTATATCAACTAACATCAAACTACTGAACAATTGACATCCACAAGAACAATACTAGAATAAACGAACCGTACCGACTCCTCCGGTGCCTCCGGTGACGAGAACGAGCTTATTAGATGATGTAACAGGTGCTGAAGTTAGGGTCGGATTCTGAACTGTTTCCTGTTGGAGTGAATTGCTACAAACAGACGATTTTCTTCGTGAATTGAGCTTGGAATCCAGAAGCTTCCATGGAAGTAGTGATGATGATGATGATGAAGGGAAAAGGGGGTTGGATTGAAGGAATTGTGTGTGTAGTGTGGGGATTTGATGGATTTGAAGGTGTGTAATGGGAGTGAGTGATAGTTTGAAAGCCATGGAAGAAAGGAAGATGGTTTGGGTGGTCGTTATGATTTTGAACACATGTGGTTACCAGACATAAAACTATATAATATAAAAATATGAATATAATGATGATACTAAATTAATAATCATTAGTTATTCAGGTGTCGTTTGTTTTTTCTGCAACAAACTGTTTGCAGTCTGCGAGTTATATCTGTAAGAGAGCAGGTGGACCAAACCTCCGAAGTCTGCAACAAAAAAAATGTCTGTTTTTTAACGTCTGCAAACTGTTAAATCAACTGGTGGTGGTATACGGTGGTGATGGGGATGGTGGGTGGAGGCGGACGGTGGTGGTGACGGACGGTGGTGGTGGCGGACGATGGTGGTGGAGGCGGACAATGGTGGTAGCGGATGGTGGTGGTGGCGGACGGTGGTGGAGGCGGACGGTGGTGGTGGAGGCGGACGGTGGTGGTGGCGGACGGTGGTGGTGGTGGGCATGGGTGGTGGTGAGTGATGGTATTTAATCATCTGCAGACTTTAGAAGTGGTTGTGTTAAATCTGCACCATTCAGATTTCGCACAGACCTTTTTTAATGAAAAATCTTCCAAAAAACAAACACCCTGCAGACCTCAACGTCTATGTGTGGTCTGTGCGGCACAGACAAAAGAGGTCAGGAAGAGCTTTTCTGAAAAAACAAACACCCACTTAGATATACATTTTGGTTATTGGAACATGATTTCTCTCTTTATCTTTTTGTATATATCTATATGTACTGTTGCTTGATCAGATCCCGACTCTATATGCTCTAATCAGGACAAAAGTTAATATTGTCTCGGATCCGTGTTCTTTTTGTCTTCAAAGTTCTATAAATCGGTCATATTTTCACCCTGTGTTATTACGCTATCATGTTGTGGACTTATATTAGTATAAGGTGCCGTATTCCACTCATATGTGCCTTCCCCATAAAGAACATGTTAGTTTTATACAAAGATGTTTCATCATCCCCTAATAAAAGCAAAACAATACTGGTTGTGGTCTTAACTGCTCTTTGGAGCCTTTGAAGAATGAGAGTTGTTTTTGCCGTATGAGGATCTCAAGTGTACCAGTTATCTCTTGGTGAAGAATAGATTGAACATTAGTTCAATTGATTAGATGGAATGATGTAAGTTTCTTCTTTAATTTGTCAAGTACGGGTATTGTATTTTAGATGTTCTATTTTTCTCTCTAGCTCCTTATTAGAGAGGGCTGCCTTTTATTTATATAAAGTTTTCCTTTCATGAAAAAAATATGTATATATATAGAGAGAGAGGAAAGAGAAACATTGTCTTAACAACCAATAAGTGTCTCGATAACAACCCCTCCGAATGATAACGTTAGCAATCTTGTATGACTTTTAGTGTTAGATCACTAGTATCTCTCACTTTTTACTATTCCACTCTAACTTAACATCTCATAATCATCTTTTACTCACAACTATAATCACCGGTCATTCTCTTACTTTATTCTTAACATTAAATAAATAAATAAAAACTAAAAGAGAAAATTATTGAAATAGTGTGGATGTGTGTGGCAAAGGAGGTAACAAATGTGATGGAATTTCTTGCACCTTGCTCTTTTGTGACGGGTCGAGGGAGGTGGTGGTGGTGTTGCCACGCTCCTTTTCAGTTCACCTCATCAACATGTAACGTGTCAGAGAACCATTGCAGTTGATCTTATCATAATTAAAATCAAATCACAACTTTTTGTTAAATTACATGTGGGCTTAGTACGCAATTTTGTAATGATTGGACGCATCGCTGCAACCACATGGTTCATACATTAGAGCTAGACACTTTGGGATGCAACATTATAATATTAGGTGCATTGTTGTAAATGAATTGGATGTGACGTTGTAATGTTAGACGCACCGTTTGTAGTCTAAAATGTCATTTTATTATTTAAGAAAATATAACAAAATTATACTTAAAATTCATGATTTTGTGATGTAATTTCTAAAAAAACAATAAAGTATATAAAAATTATTTGAATTTCAAGAAATTATTGGTAGATAGGTTTAAAAAAAAGGGTAGACAATTGAGTATGATTTCTTTTTTACCTTTTAGTCAATTTTTAACTCATGAATTTATAAAATTTCCAACATCTCAACGTTAACCTTTAAAAATAATAAATTCAACAGTTTAGATTATTTACTTCTGAATATGAAATTTCACTTTGTATTTAATTATATTTATTCTATACACACGTATATAGTTTATACAATTGCTGGAAAAATCATTAGAAGGTTAAAGAATTTTCACTTTGTTCATCTACAATTAGCACACCTTATCCTGATTTTATCTATTACTTACTTGTACATTAAGACTAGTGAATTTTAGTCAAATGATAAAATACTTATTAATTTTTTTTCAAAATAAATGATTAACCCTGTTTTGCAAGTAAGAAGTTTGGGTATTTTTCTAAGCTTATTGACCAATTAACTCTTTAGAAGTGAGTTTAACATGACCTTGTTTCGTTAGTTTTATGTTTAAATCCTAAGTTGTGCACTCAATAGTTTTGGGGCAATATCTTCGTCATAATCACATGAAAACAAAATCGATGTCATCTGATCTCAATATTGAGAACTTTCGTTTAGTTGCTTTAGAGCATTCACAGTGGGTTCCTTATCTTTATCCATATAATTACACTAAAAATCATTATATTTTTTCTCTTTTTTTCAATTAAATAATACTTTTATACCCTTATTATTACTTTTTTTCTCTTCTCCACTCACAACCACTTTAAAAAATATTAAAAAAATTTATAAAAATTGAACAATGATTATTCGAATATATCAATCCATAATAACATTTCCTTTCTCCTTCACTCACAACCACTCAAAGCCATTCCATATAATATATCAAACACACTCACATATTTTTAAGAACTGAATGCTTTTAGTGCTCACATTAGAGCCCTAAAAGTCCATTGGAGAAGTTATATATAGCCGAGTCCAGTCTAAGCATTCAGTCGTCTACCTTTCTCGCATACAGCAAAAGCTCCTCGTAATATTTGGCAAGAGTAGCCTCTCGAGTCTAATGGATACTAGAATGATGTTTATATGAAAAACACGACCCTAAAAGGTTGATAGAACATACATAATCTCTTGATGTATAAGCATCTGAACATAAATTTTGCAAATTTTAAACCATTTGACGCCTATAGGACATGTTTACAAAAACTTTATACTTGTAACCATTGGACCTGGAGTTCAAAAAAGATTGACCGAAACGGAACCAAAAAATAACCAAAATGGCAAAATATTCTCGTATTTCAGAACTATGGGTTGAACTTGAACCTTCCAAAAGAACTTAATGATTCTGCCAAGTTTTAAAACAACGAATTGGGGATTGCAAATGAACATGAACTTTACGGAGAAACTCGGGACAGTATTCATTCAGCCTTCAGGTACGGAACAGGTATAGGGTTATATATCAGGTGATACCCGCTCGATTACCTGAACGGATTACCCGCATCGGAACCTAATATAATATATTATGTGCTTTTCAAATATAATAATAAATATATGTTAAAGTTGTTAGAAACTTGTAACCATTAAATAATAGTATTATTAGAAGTCTAGTTGAATACTTTATAATTCAAGTTAGTTTTTAGAATAGATTTAAGATCGATTTACAGGTAACCCTGTAACACACATCCTAGGTAGTTTTTAACCATATAAGACAATAAACATGTATACCTTACAATCCCAATAAATATTGAGTGATGGGTACTAGATGGATATGGGACACAGTTTTATAACTAGACAGTTAATTGTCATCCCTACTGAAAGTGCTACACAGTTGCATATAAGGACAACCTTGATGCTATAAGATGGCAATAACAATTACCAAAAATATACAAAACTGCCCCGATACAGTTTATGAACATGTTTCCCATCTCTCTACAAGTCGAAAATGACGTGGAGATGTTGACTTATTTAATGGAAGGTGAAATGATACATGAAGAACTACACTTGAAAAATTAAAATGCTCATTTACCTTCATTTGGCTTGGGGATCTTCTTATATTCATAGTTGTTGATGTCAACACTCTGCTGCAAAGCCTGCAACCAGAACAACACACCAATAAGGTTCAGAAATATATATTTATAATACTTAGAGGTGGAAAATGAGCAGGCTTGATGATAATGAGACAAAAGAGATGTTTTAGATCAAGTCAAAACATGTCGGGTCGGGTCAGGCTGACCAAATAACAGTTTTTGTTACCTTTTACACTTTTATAGATAATTTATAACTTAATTATGATTACAAAACTATGCAATCACAACAATAATATTAACTTTTGTTAAAAGATAAAGGAGATTCAGAAAATTTTATGCCTTAAATAAATTTTGGATAATCAGTTTTACCCACTCATCCCATTTGACTCGTTAGTGATAAAACATAACCCAACCCAAATTGGATCAAAATTGCCACCTCTAATAAATGTATACTGATGGAATAGTTTATGGGTTGTTATTAGGGCTGTGAATGAACTGAAAGAACCAAACAAACAAGAACGAGGCTTGTTCGTGTTCATTCGTTTGTGTTTAACCGAACAAACACGAACGTTTAAACAAAAGAACTTTCTTGTTTACAAAAATATGCTTTTTTTTCTGTTCGTTCATTTTTAGAGATAAACAAACATACAAGAAAAAACTAAAACATATTTTTGAAATTAGCTTATCACAGGTAAAATTTACATGATATTCTTTTTCCTTTTATGTTCCGTTATTTAGATATGAATATATTATCAAAAATATATAACATATATACATAGAAATTATAATTGTACATAAGTTAATATCATGAACGAACAGTTTATCGAACATTCACGAACGTAAATGAACAAACAAGAAGCTTGCTCGTGTTCGTTCGTTGAACGTTCGGTTCATTTACACCTTACAGCCCCACTTATAACTTATTATGTCACCTTTAGTTCATCCTCCAGTGACAAGTTCTTGGGTTTGTAAGCTTCAATTGGTCCTGTTCTTGAAAGGGCTTTTTTGGTTTCAAGGATCTCCCATTCTTGGTCATCTTTCACCTTAGCAATATCCTTACTTTAAGTACAAAATTTCACATCAATAAGATGAAAATAAAGGGAAGAATATGAAAAGATATTACTTTTGATATGATAAACTAGTTAAATATCACTCACCTGCCCTGCAGTAGATGACCGAGCCCTAGTGCTCCAAACACGGTAAGTGAAATCATAGGAAGGCCGTACCTGATAAATGGACCTTTTCTTCCCCACCTTTTGAACCCTGAAGCTGAATTCTGAACTTTACCCACATTTGTAGCTCCAAGTTTATTACCTTGATTCATTGTTGTTTGAACTGTTGTCATCCTTAAAGACCACAAAGTGAAATGTACTGTAGTGGAAAATGTAACAGTGATGCAGAATGTCAGATCAACTGAGTTTAACTTCAATTCATAAAACATAACAGCCAATGAATTCATCATTTCTTCAAGTACTTCTTTACACTTAACTGAATGCATTTAACCAATTGCCATTTACAATTGTACCTGTAATGATGTAATCTAGGTAGTCGAAGGCACTAGGCGACCTCAAGGCGCAAAAGGCGAGCCTTGAGCCTAAGCGCAAAGGGCAAGCCTAAGGCACTTAAAAAGTGAGGGCCCGAGACATGCAACTTGCACAGAGTAGATAAGCCAACTTTAGTTGTTTTAGACATGTTTTAGGCTGGTTTTGGCTGTTTGAGGCTAGTTTAGACTTTTTTTTAGAGTTTAATCCGCTTAAGATAAGCTTTTTTGCAGATTCAAGCTTGTTTCATTCAATTTTTTTGCACCTCTACGCCTTGTTGCACGCAAGGTATTTTCCTTACACCTCGCCTTTGGTGCCTTTGACTACATAGCATGTAATAATTATTTTAACGCAAATAATGGTCCATATGTATGATAAGACTGGGTTTCAAAAATAAAATCCTTTATTGGCATGTAAACTGATCACTTAGGTAAATTCATGAATTTAATTTGATTATTCCTTCTTATTATGAAGCATCCGAATCCTGAATTGTCTACTTACGACTCATAAATCAGATATATTCCTTTCTTGAAAGATTTGTTCAAGATAAAAGCAATCCCCTCACCCACTATCAGTTGATCTCAAGCATGCCCCATGTTCCATCAACTAAATGGATTCTTACATCTTGTTAGGACTAATGCAACCTAAATAAGTTGTTAGAGGAATAAGCAAATGGCTTTCAAACTTTACACACTGATGAGTATACCCACTAATTCTTCCCCACTCTTCTCAGCAATGAGAGAGGTTTTACCCCGCTTAGTGGAAGACCATCCGCCTCTGCACTACATCTAACCACCAACTCACCATGATCTATCTATAGAGACACCTATATATACATAAGGGGATTAAAAGGTAAAAGAGAGGGGTAACACACTGCTACTACTAACACTTGATATTAACATACACATATTGGTTTCCCATTGTGGCCCCAACTACTTTGGGCGTCGGAGTGTCCATGGGGCTTCAAGCCCGTGTACCGTCTAACGGGTTATCTATGACTGCAATTCCTACTTTAACCCAAGAAGAGGTAAAACAAGGCTAAACATCACTGAGACGAACCGAAATCGAAGGTGCCTCCTACATGGCAAGTCAGAGGATATAGCCGTGCTACAATTTGCCTCAACACACACCATTTGCATCTGATATTTATAGTTAACAGAATCTAATAACCAATTCTTTATACGTCTTGAGACCATTAATTCTAGCAAAACTGAATGTGAGTCCACCAAAAGACCTTTTTAATCAAATTTCAGACAAGATACATTATTACTTCTTAAAAAAATACTCAGTTGGTCGCAAATTAAGCATGCTTGACTGAATACATACACATATATGCACAAGCAAAAACACACACACACACACACTCTTACAGTTTAAACTAGGTCATCAATCAATCAATGGAGCAGTTAAAGCTTCACACTCTAAACTATTAGAATCCACAGGTATGTTTATCTCTTAAATGAATCAAATTCCAAATAGTAAACGTTTCAGTCGCCGGAATGATAATCAATTCAAATTTGTATAAACTATAATCGGACAATCGGAGTATGTAGGTGTGTGTATGATGTTCGTATTGCTTATATAACTAGATAGAGTGTTCGATTGTTACCTGATCTTGTGAGACAAAACAGATCGAATTGCAGGAGTCGTGAAGCGATGGCGGTGGTTGTTCGACGGTACCCACAGCAGTGAAAAGAGTTCTTGTGAGGATTAATTTTTAGAACGCGTGTTCGGCTCGGTTTTCGTTACACACTTTGATACCGTTAAAAACGTTTTACTGTAAAAACGTTAGTTAATGAATAGAAAGACACGATGGACCTTTTGTAGCTTAGAGAGTCAACGTGAAATTATAGAGGTAGACTAGAAATAGAGGGAGGAAAGGATTAGATGGTGAGAGGCGAAGAAAGAGAAAGACTGGGCGAGTGGGTGGTTCGTGTGGACAGAGAGGGAAGGGTCATGGTTCGTGAGGGCGTGAAGCAGAGGTTGTCGAATTTGACTTAGGGTGGTCCATGAATCTAATGCTAACTCGTAATTTTACAATCACTTCGATTGTGACCAACAATAAATTCGAAATTTTAATTTCATAGAACTAGTGGATTAGTTTCTTTTATACATACGTGACAATAGATTTCACGTATTAATCATAATCACCTCAAACTAGTTGAAAATGCAGTTTAGTGCTACAAACATACACTTTACAAACTAGTTAACATCCGGTAGACATAAACACATGTTTAATTTCAAATATATAATGATAAAAACAAATATACACTTACGTATATGTTATATTAATAAAGATAAATAGATAATCACACGTAGTTAGCAAGACAAATAAGACCACTTTAAAACCATGAGTAACAAGTGTGAAGTATTTATACTCGTATAATTATCATCTTACATTGGTTACATATTTAACTTTTTTAATATATAATAATCAAGAATTATATTTTTTTACCATTTAAAAAATTATGGTCTTTAAAATCATACATAAAGGATCTACATAAGACATAACAATTTTACCCTACACTTTGTATAAGAATTTTTTTTTATTTCAAGATAATAAAACAACATTCTTAATCGTTCTACTTTAAAACCCTTTAAAATCATAATCATCAAATTAATACATCAAATTTAACGATGTTGACACCAACTACTACCTAAACCAAAATAAACCCTCAAAATATACATAATTTGTTTACTAATTTGATCCGTCTTTGCAAATTACATTTAATTTTCCTTTTTCTTTTAAAAAATTATGCATGTGTTTTATTTTTTCTTTACTTCCCAATATAAATTATGTTAAAAACAAAATTGCATTAACATAAAGTATTTTTTAGTTGTGTAGGCTATATTGAGTGACAGTAAATGCTCGTATCGTGAAAAATGAGATCGATATCGACTGAAGAACAACATCGTTACTGTTATATAACTCGTCTTCTATCTATGTTTCAATCTTTAAAACCAAATCATTATAGTATCATACGTTTTTTCGTATATTTAACCATATTAGTATCACGTCCACACGTAATAAATATCATAAACATGACAACAGATTTCACGTATTAATCATAATCACCTCAAACTAGTTGAAAATGCAGTTCAGTGATACAAACATGCACTTTACAAACTAACTAGGTTTATTCTCCCCGCGCTTCGCGGTGGGAATAAATTTTGTTAAATGCAAATGAACCCGCTCAATGTTTAAGGCTCGGGAATATACATATTACATCGTCATTGCATGTGTTTAAGGCTCTCGAAGAAACCCTATTACATCGTCAGCACAACAGTTAGAACACATTTGTAACATTTCGTATTTTTGTTAATTAAAAGTTAATTTTTATTAATTCTTATAAGATCTATTTATGCTATTTATGAAACTTGGTGGGCTATTTATGTATAATTTCTTATTTAATTTAAAGTTCTAAGTTAATTAAATAATAATAATAATAATAATGATAATAATAATAATAATAATAATAGTAAATATAATAATAATAGTAATAATAGTAATAATAATAATAAAAATAATAATAACATTAATAATACTTTAGTAAGTTACTTAAAAATGTTTTAAAACTTAAATTAAGGGTGTTAAGGGGTTAATTTGTCATTTTAAAAACTTGAAATGGAAGCTTTGTGCATAAAATGATAAGAACCAAACTGCAGGGACCATTGTGTAACATTTTAAAAAACCCAACCCCCCTTCCCCCTCTCTCTCCCTCTTTTCCGGCGACCTCGCCGGCCGGACTTCGGCCAAGTCCGACGAGGCTCCAAACGCACTAGGACCCTTCGAATTCGACCCCAAATCGTTACCAATCGGTTCACGAGCATAACTCGACCCCTTAATACACATTAATTCGTGTTTAAGCCGGTTATGGATGTCGATTTACCTTGGTAACCGACGATCATCAAGTTCACAACCGTTTGACAATTAAACTCTCATAATAATTCAATTAATCGAACATACACAATCATTTAACTATCTCTAGTCTATTCTCATTGCCAATTTCTCCTGAAACACTCAAAATCACCAAAATCAAACATCACCTTCGTCGTGACCTGCAACGAACGTGTTCATCATCTTCCGAGCTTCAATTGTCGAAATTGGCAAAGGGCTTTGCATCGAGGGCATCACACGAAGCTATCCACAAAATTAATTGAATTATTATCAACGTTTGCCACTGGAATCGGTTCTTGTACAGCCGCGACCTGTTCTTGGCGTCCCTTGCATCAAATCGAATTCGAATCAGGTGATTGAACACATGGGTGTGCTCGAAATACAGTGGGGAATCAAAGCCCCATAATTAACTCGAGCATTAACAGCGAATCGATCTTCAATTTTGGATTTGAACAAACTAGGGTTCTTGGGGTTTGGGGGAAACCATTTAGTTTATGTTTAAAAGAATTTAAAACCAAGATGTACCGCGGCTGAAGCCTTGGTTCACTGGTTAAGACATTGCCTTGTTCAGCATGAGGTCCCGGGTTCGAACCCGGGCACCCTCATGTTTTATTTTTAAAGGTTTTAGCCTAAAAACTAATTCTAGAAAATTCTTAAAATGTATAAAAATTATTTTTATAAACCCAAATATTTTTAAAAGTCATCTAAATATGTCTTATAAATTTATTATCATAAGACATTTTAACATTTTATTTTAAATGTTTTTTTACAAATGTTATAATTAAATATGTTTATAAAAATGAATTTATATAATATTGTGAGTTAAATAAATCTATAATAGACCGTATGTTTTCTTTTTACTTGGGACTTATCATGATGATAATAAATTAAATATATATACATTTTTTTACAAAGGATTTAATTTCTTTTAAATAAGTTCTATAAAGTTCATAAAATAGTATATTTTTATAAGAAATTACTAACTTTATGAAAACCCCCAAATTCTAATACCCTAGTTCATGTTAACTCGTTAATCTTATTATTAACCTAAATCTTGTAATATTTATATATTTAGGTGCCTTGTGACGTTTTATCTTGGAACGACATACATTATTCTTATTGATCTTCATTTTATACTTAATTGTCAAGTGAGTTTCCTTGCCCCCTTTTTATCTTTTCACATCATTTTGGGGTGAAACATGATTACTTATACATAATGCACTTGTAAACCTTTAGACTTGTAAAGCACTTGCAATTCAAATTTTTGTCATGGTTATTTGTGTGTTGTAAGTGTTTATATAAGATACATATTCTTGTTTGCAATCATTAACTATTGCTAGCCTGGCGACGTCTTAGATCTTTGGGCCTGACAAGCCTATTTGGTGTTAAAGCCGAGGTATTGCCGGCTCCTGATGACGTATGCTTGTTCATCATGGGAACCAAATACACTTAGCCAATCTTATATACTTGTAATCAAGTCGAGGTTTGGTTGTAACGATATGTGTTCTATAACCTTACTAACTTATGACCTATGACATGAATTGCTACTTGTAACCTTATTATTATTATTATGTATGAAAACCTTGGAAACTCACCAACTATTGTAGTTGACCTTTATTTTTATCATGTTTCAGGTCATCCTCAAGTATAAAGTGAACTTTGAAGCTTGCAATAAAACTAGGACTTGGACCTAGTTAAATAAATAAAATGTTATGTTATGTTTTGATTTATGTTTAAACTTATTTCATGTTTGAGACTTATGTTTGTATTTCCTTTTGAAACTTATAATTTTTATATTTACATTTAAATATAGCGTTATGTGGTTGTGAACAATCTTAACCCTCACATCTCGACGTTTCCACTGTCACACCCCAACCTTTTGTAACCGGTGATTAACTTGATTAAATGTTGTTTAAATGGTGTTATAGGTTCGAATCGCATCCTAGCAACGTTTGGAACGGTTGAATTGGAATTAAAATGATGGAATTCGAATGGGGTGACACAGCCGGAGCTTCGCCGGAGAGCCCACCGGCGCCTCGCCGGTTTTGCGGGGAAGGAAAAAGGGGGGGTTTGGTTTAGTAAATTACACAAATGGTAATTGAATTCATCTTTTTAATCGATTTCAGTTGCTAATCAAAAGCCCTAAGCTTAATTTCATTAACATCAACGATTTGATGTTCAATTTGGTCCAAGAACATTCTAGGGTTCTTGAGTGATTTGGGGATTATTTAATTATTGCTTTTATTAATTAGTTTTCAATTATAAACAGATTCTGGGCTTTAGCCCAACCGGTTAGCAACTCACATTAGTATGCAAGAGGTCACGGGTTCGAACCCGGCCTCCTGCAATTATTTTTTTAAAGGCTTTTTAGCCCTTAAATTAATTGTAGAAAATTCTTAATAACTATAACAATGGGTTTTGTAAACTTGTATTATTTTTAAAGACATCAAATCATTTTTGTTAATTTTCTAAATTTAAATAATTAAATATTATTTTTAATAAGATATTTTCTTGGTTTATTTTAAATAGTAACTAATAGATTATTGGTCCAAATGATTCTTTTAAGTATTCATGGTTTAAATCATGTTATTTCAAATAAAGATTAATTGAAACATTATAAATCAATATGCTAAATGAATAAGTATGTAAATAGTTATTTAAATAATCATTTAAATAATTACTTATTCATCTTTTCATTTAACCATGTTATATATAAATAATTAATCTATTTATTTCTTAAACTTTTATACAAATTCTTAGAATCTATAAAATAATATAAGTTTCTATTATTGACCATTCTTGTTTTTAAGGCCTTCGAAAGATTATTTAAAATGTTTAAAGTGATTTTAAATAATTCTATATTATTTTGCAAACTATATAAATGAATATCCAATAAACCATCGTTATCAAATTTTAAATAATTAATTTCTATATTATTTATATATATCTTTTCTCCCATTTTATTTAATCCTTATAAATTCAATAAATTATATTATTGAATCATTTTGAATATATTCTTGGTCTTATTAAGTTATACTAACTTTATTAAGCCAAAACATAAACGACTCATTATTTTATGTAATTATTTAAAACCCCAAATTCCAATTGACCCTAGTTCGCATTAAAACGTTAATCTTATTATTTAAACTTAAACTTGTAAAATATATATATATAGGTGCATTGTGAAGGATTACGTTGGAACGACGCTTATTATTATTTCTTTTAAACGTCATTTACATACATTTGATCGGGTGAGTATTTCCATACCCCTTTTTCTTATTTTCACACTTTGGGGTGAAACATGTTAACTTATACTATTACACTTGTAAACTTATTTGAGACTTGTAAACCTATGGCAATTCATCTTGTAAAGTTGTAGTTAGTTGAACTTTTGTGGTTACCATGTTATGGCGTTATATGTACAATCATTAACTATTGCTAGCCCAGCGAAGTCATAGATCTATGGGTAAGACAAGCCTGCTTGGTTGATCCAAGTACACTTAGCTGATCGTATATACTTTTAACGTTTGAGACTTGTAAAACATTGTCAAGGTTTGATTGTTGCATTGTTCATAACATCCCTAATCACTTTATTCACTAACTTATGACTTGAATTGCCATCTTTTATATACTTATGTATTGAAAACTATGGTATGCTCACCAACATTTTTATGTTGACCTTTTATTTTTAACATGTTTCAGGAATACCTCGAGTGTGTGATCTACTCTTTGAAGCATGCACATCTAGGAATGGACCTAGATAAATAAATAAAATAAGAATGACTTGTTACATTTTATGTTATGCTTTTATTCTTTTTGAGACTTATGTTTGTAATGTGACAATTGAAACTTATGATAAATTTATATTTGAGTTATTAATAGCGTTATGTGGCTGTGAACGATCTTAACTCTCACTCCTCGACGTTTCCGCCGTCAAGGTTGGGGTGTGTCAAGGATGGGGTGTGACAACATTCAAACTAAACAACCAACAAACAAAAATCAAAGGAAGACTAATGGGTTCTCAGATAAGGGCCTCATCATTATCATTGAACAAAAACAATACTCCAAACATTCAAATGACAACCTAAATTAACAGAAATAACAACACATACAGACTATATGAGTACTTTTTAAATTTGAAAATTTCAAAAAAAAAAGCCTCGAATAACAAATTAACCACATCTAATTAGTTTTCAGGTGAGGCCTTCCTCATCATCATCGAACAAACCAAACAGAAACCAAGCGTAGCAGGTTCAGAGATGAGGCCACCTCATCATGATCAAAGAATTTTTCCACCACCAGTCCAAAACCCTAAAAGTAGGCCCGTCGATTTTATCTAGGGCTGTACAAAAAGTTCGTAGCTCGAAGCTCGCTCGAAGTTCGCTCGAAAAAAGCTCGAAAAAAGCTCGGCTCGACAAAAGCTCGAATCTAAACGAGTCGGCTCGGCTCGGCTCGGCTCGTGGCTCGGTTCGTTGGCTCGGCTCGTAGCTCGGTTGTGACATCCGTCACCTTGAGGTCCGTCAATTAACGTGATTGTCCGTTATCTATTCTTTGATCGATCATTCATCATCTTTATTTGACTCTTTATGTGGATATCATGTGTGCATTATTATCGTTGTGTGTGTATTCGTTATAACCATATGTTAACCTTAAAAGACTTTTAAAACTTTCATTTTAGAAACCGTCAAATATATCATTTTATATATATATTAAATGTTTTTAACATAACCATTTCTTAAGTCATGACAACATTAAATGTACTTTTACAATTAATATAAAACATCTAATAAAGTCGTTTTTCAACCGAACCAAATTTGGGAAAACTCGGGGGTTAAGTGCAGGGACTAAAATTGTAATTTTGTAAACTTGGGCTGGGTATAAATACCCCCTTACCAGCCCTAATCTTGATTTTTCACCATCTTCTTCATCTTCATCCTCTCTACACACACACAAAATCTCCATTCTAGCACCAAATCCAACCCGAGAGGTCTTGTTTTCTTCGTCTAGACACCATCTACAGCTTAGACTACTCATTTCTAGCAGGTAGTCGTCTTTGGTTGTCCGTTTTCTAGCCTTTTCACGGCTGTCCAAAACTAGGGTTTCGGGTGTTCGGGTTCAACCCAAACACACAAGGTCGTATGGGTGCGTGTGAGGTCTCTTTGCTTGTGTTTCATGTTTGGGTATGTTTGTTGAGTGTTTCTGGAGGTCCTTGTGGTGTAAAACTCGTGTATAGAGCAGCTCAGGGGCTGCTCATCCCGACCACAGTCGCGATTCTGCAGATCAGGCGACTGGGTCAACCATGTGCGACTGAGTGGGTCGTGCGACTGAATCATGCGTCTGAGTCAATCTCGCGACTGAGTTGTGTGACTAGGCATGTCGTGCGACTGAGTTGTGCGACTGAGTGTTTGTATGCGATTGAGTCATGCGTGCGAATGAGTGTATGCGATTGAGTCATGCGTTTGAGTGATTGTGTGCGATTGAGTCAGGTGACCGACTGAATGCGTGCGAATGTGCGTGATTCACACGACTGGAGTCCAATCGCACGAATGAAGGTTCAATCGTACAAAAGTAGCTAATTCGCACGATTGAAGGTTGATTCGTGCGTATGGAGGTTGAGTCGTGCGATTGGGTGTTGTGTGGTACGACTGAAGGCCAGTCATACGAATGAAGGCTCAATCGTACGAATGAAGCTGATTCGCACGATTGAGGGTTGATTCGTACGAATGGAGGTTGAGTCGTGCGTCTGGCCTTGTTATGCGACTGAAATTGTTGTGTTTGATCTCCTTGTGCGTGGTGTGAGTATGACGTGTGATGTTGAGGTAACATTAACACAATTAGCCATTGTTCGGCCACAAAGATTAAAGTCAACGCGAAAAAGGGCACAAATACTATTTTAGACAAATTGAACTAACGCTTTACAACCATCAACCGACTTATAACTATTGACACTTATTCAATGCTTCTTCAATAACAATGAGACTTTTACTCAAATATCATCATTAATGGCGACAATGTCTTGTACTTGAATCTATATAAGATCTAGTACGCGTGTCAGTTTGTGTGTGTTATACGCGACCCAGCCGATACGACCCGAACCGACCCATTATTATTGCGCGCTTACATATCATATCATATCATTAATGCTTTACAATAACTGTCAATAGGTGTTTGACTGTTTATTTGCATTCAACATTTGGATACATTGCTCATACATACTTACCACCTAACAAGTGAGTTTCGTGCCCCTTTTACGCTTATACAATATTTCAATCATTTACAACTTGGGGAAAAAGTATGCTTACTCATTTTCAATGCTGTACAACTTATATACATTTTACATACAAGGAATCAACGTGATACTGTGTTGCAAGTACTATTTGATACATGCTTGGGTCTGCTGTGTGGTTCTATCTTTGCAACTATTTAATTCCAGTGTGGGAACCGACGGTTAGGTATTGGTAGTACTACTGGGTTGACACCCCCCCCTCGTTCGATGGTATACTAGTTGGTACCATCAGTGGCCAGGAACGGGCCCTTGGGTGAATATATGCCGACAATTTCTTTGTGTACGTCGCTAGGTTTGGTTGCAAAGCTCATGTCATGTGAATTTACTTGTGTATATAACTGTATTCACGGTATTCCATTACTCTTACATTATACACACTTACATTTTTATTACATAAACCTGCGAGCTCACCAACAATCATGTTGACCGTTTTAAGCATATCTTTTCAGGTGATCATGCGAGTCCAGTAATCTAGGTGTGCTGCCTTAGTGGAGACCCTAGGATGCATTTTTGGGACTTAACATGTTTTGATAAACAATCTTTTGAACAATGTTATCATGTATAAACAATTATCATCTTTTGAAACTTGTTCCCGGGTTGTGGGAATTAACATTTACAATTTCATCTTTATGTGATTATGTGTATCTTCATCATGTTATGCTTATGGCTATGTTGTCGTGAACATTGACTAAACACGACACAAGTCCCCTTGTTGTCGGGTGTCGTCATGACACGCATGTCATCATTTATTATATTGCTCTCTATCGCTTACCATGTGTTATGACGATCCCGGTCTCGTTACATCCCTGTGTTTCCGCTTTTAGCGGGGGTGTGACAGATTGGTATCAGAGCCATTGGTTATAGAGAATTAGGCAATACGCTTGACCTAGACTATAACCTAGGAACCTTCATGTAGATTTGCATGCTAGGACTCTGTATGCATATTATATCTCGTGTATGTGTTCCTAGCTGCTTGATTTGTTCATCTATTTGTTATGTGATCTTTCCGCCCTATGAGAGAGCCCTTGTGCTCACTCTTTTATGGGATGCTTCTATTGGATCTTCCGTTCCCTCTGCGCACCGAGTTAGTTTATCAGATCCGGGTATTAAACCCGAAGAGATCTTCACAGATCATGCTATTGCGCTTGACCTTGGACATTGAGATTAACCCTGAGGAGGTTATGTCTGAAACCTCGAAAGAGGAGGAAATAGACAACCTCCGCTAGACTAAACGTGATTGTATACATGGACTTACAACTGTTGTGATGGATTATCATTGAAACATTATCAATTCATGGTGTGTGAACTACACAAATTGCATGCGATGCGTGATGACAATAAGTGTGATATTAACTTGGGAATAATGGACTTGATGAGTGTTATGGATATACACTTTCAATTGATTTAAGCTTATGTGCTTACTTTTCTATGATTAGAACATGCCGCCTCGAAGAGTTACCCGTAGCAATAGTGGCGGGAGTGAAGCCCCAAGGGGCAGAGGCCGAGGCAGAGACAGAGCACCAAGAACAAATGATGCTCCTGCCAGTAATAGTCAAGGAACAGGGAACGCCGACATGGCAGCCCTGATCGCTCAGCAATTGGCCGCACTGATTCCTACTATCGTGGCCCAAGTGAGCGACGCACTCCAACAACACCACCCTCACGGGGATGGTGGCAACGATGATGGAGCCCAAGGTGGGATCGAAACTGAGACGGAAACGGAAACCCGACCGGAAACGAGAGCAACCAGGAAACCGGGAATGGTGGTACTGCCGGTATCGAGACTGGAGTGGTTAATGCTCGTCGGGGGTGTTCGTACAAGGAGTTTGTGGCTTGTAACCGAGGGAATTCGATGGGAAAGGGGGGCGATAGCCCTAACCAGGTGGTTGGAAAAGATGGAGGTAGTGATCGACATCAGTGAGTGCCTCGACAGTCAAAGGATCAAGTATGCCACTTGTTCACTACAGGGTAAGGCCCTAACCTGGTGGAACACCCAGGTTCAAGCTCGAGGACAAGAATCTGCGATGCAGATGTCATGGGACGAATTCAAGGCTTGATCACTGAGGAATACTGCCCTCTCAACGAGATGCAGAAGTTAGAGCATGAGTTCTGGAATCATGCCATGGTGGGGGCAGGGCATGCAGCTTATACCGATCGTTTTCATGAGCTGGCAAGATTGGTTCCGCATCTGGTTACGCCGGAATCAAAGAGGAGCGAGAGGTACATTTGGGGACTCGCGCCTCAAATTAGAGCGATGGTTACAGCAGCCGCTCCTCCTACTATTCAGAGCGCAATTCTGAAAGCTGGCGCTTTGACTGATGAGATGGTTAGAACTGGGGTTTTGGGCAGAGGAGCCGAGAAGCGAAAGGATGTTGGAGAATCGAGCCGGTCGAGTGCCTGGAATTTGAGAAGAGGTCTAAACCGACCAGGAATTTTGTGGCCGTGTCTCAGGCCAGGAGAGAGTATGTGGGGCCGCACCCCAAATGTGACAGGTGCAATTATCATCATCCCCCAGGAACGCAGTGACGGGTGTGCGCGAACTGTAGGCGCCCGGGACATTTGGCAAGAGATTGCAGAACTGCGCCGAATCTGGTAGCACCCGTCAACGCGGTTAACCCCGCCGGGAATGCAAGGGCTTGCTTTGAGTGTGGGAGCCCTGATCATTGCAGGAATATGTGCCCCAGGCTGAATCGGGCACCGGGTCAGCAAGGAAACAACCAGCAGCAGGTGATGGCCATAGCTGGGAATCAAGGCCCGACTACTCAGGGGAATGCAGCTCGGGGACGTGCATTCGTCATTGGAGCCAATGATGCTCGTCAGGACCCGAATGTTGTCACGGGTACGCACTTACTCAATCATCACTTCGCATCTATATTATTTGATACTGGAGCAGACAATAGTTTTATATCTTCTGAGTTTGTGCAATTGCTTGATTTGAGTCCTAGTAGGCTAGAAACTAGCTACTCTGTAGAAATGGCCAATGGTAGAGTTGTTCAGGCCGATGAGATTATTAGGAAGTGCTCGTTGACATTGGAGGATCATGCTTCGATATAGATTTGATACCCTTTGAGTTAGGAAGCTTCGATGTGATTGTGGGTATGGATTGGTTGTCGCAAAATGGAGCAGAGATTGTCTGTCGAGACAAAGTAGTACGTCCCTATGCCAAACGGGGAAGTACTCAAGGTTCAGGGAGAACGACCGGGTAAGAACTTAAAGCTTATTTCCTGCATGAAAGCACGCCAGAGTTTACGAAAGCAGTGCTACGCTTTTCTGGCTCATGTGGTTGAAAAGAAAGACGAGAAAGGAAACTGGTGGATATTCCAGTGGTACGGGATTACCCAGAAGTATTTCCAGATGACTTGTCTGGTTTGCCTCCTCACGACAGGTGGAATTCCGTATAGAGTTGGTTCCTGGAGCTACACCGGTAGCAAAAACGCCATATCGACTAGCGCCGTCCGAAATGCAAGAGTTGTCTAGTCAGTTACAGGAACTACTGGAGAAGGGTTTTATTCGACCGAGTCATTCACCGTGGGGAGCGCCGGTACTATTTGTCAAGAAGAAGGATGGATCGTTCCGTATGTGCATCGATTACCGTGAACTGAACAAGTTACGGTGAAGAACCGATATCCTCTCCCCAGGATCGACGATTTATTTGATCAGCTGCAAGGAGCTTCGTATTTTCAAGATCGATCTTCGTTCTGGTTATCATCAGCTAAGGGTTTTCGAGGACGACATACCGAAGACTGCGTTCAGGACTCGTTATGGGCACTATGAGTTCTTGGTCATGCCGTTCGGATTGACTAACGCACCAGCTGTGTTCATGGATCTAATGAATCGGGTGTGCAAACCTTACTTGGATAAGTTTGTGATCGTGTTCATAGACGATATACTTATCTACTCCCGATCAAAAGAGGATCATGTAGAACATCTTCGGGCAATTCTAGAGCTGCTACGAGAAGAGAAACTTTTCGCCAAGTTTTCAAAGTGTGAATTTTGGTTGCGGGAAGTGAAGTTTTTGGGTCATATGGTTTATGAGAACGGGATTCATGTAGATCCCGGCAAGATTGAAGCGGTGAAGAAATGGGATACGCCCCAGACACCATCAGAGATACGGCAATTTTTAGGATTGGCCGGTTATTATCGTCGTTCATCGCGAACTTTTCAAAGATCGCGCAACCGTTAACCCTTCTTACTCAGAAAGACAAGAAGTTTGACTGGGGATATGCATAAGAGCAAGCGTTCCAAACGTTGAAGGAGAAGTTGTGCAACGCGCCTATATTGTCTCTCCCAGACGGAACTGATGATTTTGTAGTGTATTGCGATGCATCACATCAAGGATTGGATGTGTACTAATGCAGAAGGATAAGGTGATTGCCTACGCCTCGCGACAACTTAAAGTTCACGAAAAGAACTACACCACTCATGATCTTGAGTTGGGCGATGTAGTATTTACACTCAAAATTTGGAGGCATTACCTGTATGGCACCAAATGCATCATCTTCACCGATCATAAGAGCCTTCAACATATTCTGGATCAGAAGGAACTTAAATGCACCAACGACGTTGGGTAGAACTTCTTAGTGACTACGATTGTGAAATCCGGTATCATCCGGGGAAAGCTAACGTGATGGCTGATGCCTTAAGCCGTAAAGAACGTGTGAGACCACTGCGTGCACGAGCGTTGGGATTGACCATCCAAACCAACTTGAAAGCTCAGATCCAAATTGCACAAAGTGAGGCAGTGAAAGAAGAAAACCTTGCGGGAGAAGAATTCCGGGGGTTAGATAAACAGATGATTCGCAAGGATGACGGTATTCAGTACTTCATGGATCGCATATGGGTACCCAAATGGGGAGGTGTTCGAACCTTAGTCATGGATGAAGCCCACAAGACGCGATATTCTATTCATCCTGGTGCAGACAAGATGTATCACGATCTTAAGGATCTGTACTGGTGGCCAGGCATGAAGAAAGACATTGCCTTGTACGTCAGCCGATGCTTGACGTGTTCGAAAGTCAAAGCAGAACATCAAAAACCATCAGGATTATTACAGCAACCTGAAATTCCCGAGTGGAAATGGGAGAACATAGCTATGGATTTCATTACCAAACTCCCTAGAACAAGCAGCTGTTGTAACACCTAATGGCAACCTCCCACATATACGTTGGGGCAAAACCTCATCGAGTGCGATGAGTCCCTTATGGGGGGTGATTGCAACACCTAGAGGCGTACCTCCCACATTGTCCGTGGACAGGAGAGATTCCTGGCTCATAAGTAATGACCTGCCTCTTAAATCACTGACGCGTTTTGGGCTTAGTTGGCTGTGGAGCCTAAAAACTCCACAGTTAAGCGTGCTCAGGTGGGAGTAGTACCAGGATGGGTGACCCCCTGGGAAGTTTTCACCTGAGTAACCAAAAACAAATCCGTGAGCTCTTAGTGAGCAAAGCGGACAATATTGGTGATTACGAGGGGCCGGGGTGTTACAGAGTGGTATCAGAGCCACTCCTGTGCCATCCGGGATGTGGGGCAGAAACTCATCGAGGACGATGAGTCCCTAAGGGGGGGTGATTGTAACACCTAATGGCAACCTCCCACATATACGTTGGGGCAAAACCTCATCGAGTGCGATGAGTCCCTTATGGGGGGTGATTGCAACACCTAGAGGCGTACCTCCCACATTGTCCGTGGACAGGAGAGATTCCTGGCTCATAAGTAATGACCTGCCTCTTAAATCACTGACGCGTTTTGGGCTTAGTTGGCTGTGGAGCCTAAAAAACTCCACAGTTAAGCGTGCTCAGGTGGGAGTAGTACCAGGATGGGTGACCCCCTGGGAAGTTTTCACCTGAGTAACCAAAAACAAATCCGTGAGCTCTTAGTGAGCAAAGCGGACAATATTGGTGATTACGAGGGGCCGGGGTGTTACAGCTGTCATGACTCGATATGGGTCATTGTTGATCGAATGACAAAGGCAGCACATTTCTTGCCTATCCGAGAAGATTACAAGATGGATAAGTTGGCGAGATTGTACATCAAAGAGGTCATGACACGACACGGGGTGCCAGTGTCAATCATATCCGACCAAGATAGCCGATTCACTTCACGTTTTTGGCAGACGCTACAGAAAGCGATGGGCACTCGGTTAGACATGAGTACAGCCTATCACCCTCAAACAGATGGCCAAAGTGAATGAACTATACATTCGCTAGAAGACATGTTGAGAGCGTGTGTAATCGATTTTGGTGGTAGTTGGGATGCTCATCTACCGTTGATTGAGTTCTCCTACAACAACAGCTACCACACAAGCATTGGATGTGCTCCATTTGAAGCGTTGTATGGAAGGAAATGCAGATCTCCCGTTTGTTGGGCCGAAATTGGTGAAAGTCAGTTAACAGGCCCAGAGATCATTCAAGAAACAACAGACAAGATTTTTCAGATCAAAGACCGACTTAAAGCCGCGCGAGATCGCCAAAAGAGCTATGCCAACAATCGTCGGAAGCCTCTAGAATTCAATGTTGGGGATCGTGTGTTACTCAAAGTCTCCCCTTGGAAAGGAGTCGTTCGATTCGGAAAGAAAGGGAAGTTAGCCCCAAGATACGTTGGACCATTTGAGATCACTGAAAGGATCGGTCCAGTGGCTTACCGGTTAAGGTTGCCACAAGAGCTTAGCGGTGTGCATGATACTTTTCACGTGTCCAACCTCAAGAAGTGTTTGGCCGATGAATCCCTTCACGTGCTAATCAAGGAAATCAAGATTGATGACAAGCTTCATTTTGTTAAAGAACCCGTTGAGATCATGGATCGAAAGGTCAAGCAACTGAAGCGCAGTAGGATACCTATTGTTCGCGTAAGGTGGAATTCAAAACGAGGGCCAGAGTTTACATGGGAACGTGAAGATCAGATGAAACTCAAATATCCACATCTTTTCGAGGATGACACTCTTGGACCTAACTCCAGCTGACTTTCGGGACGAAATTCTCTCAACTGGGGGATATTGTGACATCCGTCACCTTGAGGTCCGTCAATTAATGTGATTGTCCGTTATCTATTCTTTGATCGATCATTCCTCATCTTTATTTGACTCTTTATGTGAATATCATGTGTGCATTATTATCGTTGTGTGTGTATTCGTTATAACCATATGTTAACCTTAAAAGACTTTTAAAACTTTTATTTTGGAAACCATCAAATATATCATTTTATATATATATTAAATGTTTTTAACATAACCATTTCTTAAGTCATGACAATATTAAATGTACTTTTACAATTAATATAAAACATCTAATAAAGTCGTTTTTCAACCGAACCAAATTTGGGAAAACTCGGGGGTTAAGTGCAGGGACTAAACTTGTAATTTTATAAACTTGGGCTGGGTATAAATACCCCCTTACCAGCCCTAATCTTCATTTTTCACCATCTTCTTCATCTTCATCCTCTCTACACACACACAAAATCTCCATTCTAGCACCAAATCCAACCCGAGAGGTCTTGTGTTCTTCGTCTAGACACCATCTACAGCTTAGACTACTCATTTCTAGCAGGTAGTCGTCTTTGGTTGTCCGTTTTCTAGCCTTTTCACGGCTGTCCAAAACTAGGGTTTCGGGTGTTCGGGTTCAACCCGAACACACAAGGTCGTATGGGTGCGTGTGAGGTCTCTTTGCTTGTGTTTCATGTTTGGGTATGTTTGTTGAGTGTTTCTGGAGGTCCTTGTGGTGTAAAACTCGTGTTTAGAGCAGCTCGGGGGCTGCTCATCCCGACCACAGTCGCGATTCTGCAGATCAGGCGACTGGGTCAACCATGTGCGACTGAGTGGGTCGTGCGACTGAATCATGCGTCTGAGTCAATCACGCGACTGAGTTATGCGACTAGGCATGTCGTGCGACTGAGTTGTGCGACTGAGTGTTTGTATGCGATTGAGTCATGCGTGTGAATGAGTGTATGTGATTGAGTCATGCGTTTGAGTGATTGTGTGCGATTGAGTCAGGTGACCGACTGAATGCGTGCGAATGTGCGTGATTCACACGACTGGAGTCCAATCGCACGAATGAAGGTTCAATCGTACGAAAGTAGCTAATTCGCACGATTGAAGGTTGATTCGTGCGTATGGAGGTTGAGTCGTGCGATTGGGTGTTGTGTGGTACGACTGAAGGCCAGTCATAAGAATGAAGGCTCAATCGTACGAATGAAGCTGATTCGCACGATTGAGGGTTGATTCGTACGAATGGAGGTTGAGTCGTGCGTCTGGCCTTGTTATGCGACTGAAATTGTTGTGTTTGATCTCCTTGTGCGTGGTGTGAGTATGACGTGTGATGTTGAGGTAACATTAACACAATTAGCCATTGTTCGGCCACAAAGATTAAAGTCAACGCGAAAAAGGGCACAAATACTATTTTAGACAAATTGAACTAACGCTTTACAACCATCAACCGACTTATAACTATTGACACTTATTCAATGCTTCTTCAATAACAATGAGACTTTTACTCAAATATCATTATTAATGGCGACAATGTCTTGTACTTGGATCTATATAAGATCTAGTACGCGTGTCAGTTTGTGTGTGTTATACGCGACCCAGCCGATACGACCCGAACCGACCCATCATTATTGCGCGCTTACATATCATATCATATCATTAATGCTTTACAATAACTGTCAATAGGTGTTTGACTGTTTATTTGCATTCAACATTTGGATACATTGCTCATACATACTTACCACCTAACAAGTGAGTTTCATGGCCCCTTTTTACGCTTATACAATATTTCAATCATTTACAACTTGGGGAAAAAGTATGCTTACTCATTTTCAATGTTGTACAACTTATACACATTTTACATACAAGGAATCAACGTGATACTGTGTTGCAAGTACTATTTGATACATGCTTGGGTCTGCTGTGTGGTTCTATCTATGCAACTATTTAATTCCAGTGTGGGAACCGACGGTTAGGTATTGGTAGTACTACTGGGTTGACACCCCCACCCTCGTTCGATGGTATACTAGTTGGTACCATCAGTGGCCAGGAACGGGCCCTTGGGTGAATATATGCCGACAATTTCTTTGTGTACGTCTCTAGGTTTGGTTGCAAAGCTCATGTCATGTGAATTTACTTGTGTATATAACTGTATTCATGGTATTCCATTACTCTTACATTATACAGCATCACTTACATTTTTATTACATAAACCTGCGAGCTCACCAACAATCATGTTGACCGTTTTAAGCATATCTTTTCAGGTGATCATGCGAGTCCAGGAATCTAGGTGTGTTGCCTTAGTGGAGACCCTAGGGTGCATTTTTGGGACTTAACATGTTTTGATAAACAATCTTTTGAACAATGTTATCATGTATAAACAATTATCATCTTTTGAAACTTGTTCCCGGGTTGTGGGAATTAACATTTACAATTTCATCTTTATGTGATTATGTGTATCTTCATCATGTTATGCTTATGGCTATGTTGTCGTGAACATTGACTAAACACGACACAAGTCCCCTTGTTGTCGGGTGTCGTCATGACACGCATGTCATCATTTATTATATTGCTCTCTATCGCTTACCATGTGTTATGACGATCCCGGTCTCGTTACATCCCCGTGTTTCCGCTTTTAGCGGGGGTGTGACATCGGTGCATATAATATATGTATATATATATATATATTATATAGTATAATTATTATTATTATTATCACTACTACTACTATTATTATGATTATTATTTTTATATTAGGATTTTAAAATATTTTCTTAAAAATAAAAATGGATTTTTTTTAAAACATTAAGTATTTTGTTTAAAAATATATATTTTGATAGTAAATTGTTTATATTCAAAATAATAATTTTTGTTCCCATAATTACGGAGTACCCAACAAAACGCAAAAACCCTAATATATATTTTTTGTGTTTTCATATAAATTAATGTGAAAAATTAAAAAAAATATATTTAAATCGAGCCGGCTCGAACGAGCCACGAGCTGGCTCGAGCTTTTCACGAGCCGAACTCGAGCCGGTGTTTTGAGCTCGTTAAAAATTTTCGAGCTGGCTCGGCTCGGCTCGATAAGCTTCGAGCTCGAGCTCGAACCCATCCTGGCTCGGCCCGGCTCGGCTCGTTTACAGCCCTAATTTTATCCGTACCCGATTAACCCGCCTAACCCGATCTCACCTGTACCAGAAGAAACCCAACCCGAACAACCCGTTACCTGAACAACCTGAAAACCGATTAAACCGATTCTTATTGGGGTCGGGTTTCGGATAAACTTTCAAACCTCAAAAACCTGAATAACATGAACCGATTAACCCAACATCCGGATAACCCGATCAACCCATATTATAATTATGTAAATTATATGTATACACTTGTTTAGATTTTCCAAATTGATAATTTGTTTATATATAAATATATATTTAAGCATATTTTATAAATTATAGAAGTAAACTAATTTAAGTCTACTAGTATTATAAGATTTTAAATGAAAACTCACTAAAATCTACTAAATTGAGTCTATTGTTTAATACCCGAAACCCAACCCGAACAACTCGTTACCCAAACAACCGAAACCGATTAAACCGATTGTTATTCGGGTCGGGTTTCGGGTACACTTTCAACGTTGAAAAACCCGAATAACCCAAACCGATTAACCCGAAACCCGATTAACTTACCCGATCAACACCCCTACCTAAAAGGGTATCGTGGAGAAAAGTAGAACAAGGAGCAACAGAGACTGTCATACCACAACCATCAAGGCTGACCATAGTCGAGGACTGCTGCCTGCTCCACCTCAACCATAAAAGGGGAGGCAGAGTGGCAACAGAGTCCACCACCAAGACACCAGTGACGATCGGCTACACGGAGATGCAACCATTAATCCATCACCGCCACGATGACCTAAGCCACCAAGACAGCAACCGGAAAACCGGTTCAATTCTAGCCGCCGCCACGCAAGCGACCATAATCAATCTGGGCGAACAAACCCGAACCACCTCCATGCAGGCACAGTGGCGATGGCGTCGTGTCACCGACAACCCCGACAGTTACTTCCACGGCGGTGGGGGTGCAGCTGACAAAACGACAGCGGTTTCCCTTCCTGAGGGAAACCCTAACCACCACCATGTACACACGGTGGCGATGGATGCGCCATGACAGATGGCGAGGCGGATTAGGTGGCTGACGAGGGAGTTACTTTTTCTCTTTCTAGAATGAACCGGATGGGTGAATGAAGAAATCTTCCACCTTGTTTCTCTATAGAGAGTTGTAGGAGAGGGTGCAAAATGAAAACCACTCAAACTGTTGTGGTAAAAAACAGAAACATCACAAACACAACTATTTTTTTACATTGCAAATTTAATAGATAGGTAAATTCACATATGATTATAAACATATCTTTCACTATGAAAACATAAACACATGTTTACTTTCAAATATATAATAATAAAAAACACATATGTGTATATCATATGTTATATTAATACAGATAAATAGATAATCACACATAGTGAGCAAGACAAATAAGAACACTTTAAAACCATGAGTAACAAGTGTGAAGTATTTGTACTTGTATAATTATCATCTTACATTGGTTACATATTTAACATGTTTAATATATAATAATAAGAATTATATTTTTTTACCTTTTTAAAAATTATGGACTTTCAAATCATACATAAAGGATTTAATGGGGTTTCTGTTTCATACACCACCGATGTAACACCTTATAGCAAATGGTCGTTTGTATTGCCTGTAAACGGTCGTTTAGATCGCTGTAAACGGTCGTTTAGTTTAATGTAAACGTCGTTTACTTTTCTGTAAACGGTTGTTTATGTTCATGATTTGACAACTCGAACTTTGTTTGCTAGCATTTGAACCGAACCCACTCTATCAATTTATACCACCATTCTCATCTTGCTTCTTCACCTCCTTCTTCACCATTATCATCTTGTTTCTTCACCACCATTCACCTCATCTTCCTCATCTTCTTCATCTTCTTCATCACATCCACGAAATTTACATTCATCAATATATTAATCTTTATTAACATATTCACCATCTCATTATTTTTCTTGGTAAAATAAATGTTAGTTTATTATTATTATTATTATAAAATATACTTTAATATATATTTTATTTTGTTACTGATTGTAATTATTTTAGGTAATGGCTTCAAGTTCACGTCAAGATACAACGTCGGTTCGTGCTTCGAATCATCATTGGCTTCAGTTTCGTCGAGGATCAGATGAATATAAAAGGCTTCAAAAGCTTTTAGATAAAGAATTTGAGGCTTCACGTTCAATATCTTGGAGCTTGTTACGGGACGTGGGGAAATTTACTCGTGCTCGTAACATGATGAACGAGTCGTGAAGAAGATTTTGCAATTAGTGGCCCGCAATATAAGGAGCTTTGTTTGGAGTTTTTCTTCACATTTAATTTCGACTCGAACAACCATAACTATAGGTATACTAATCTAGTTGGATTATATATATTAATGTCATTGAACTTATATATATATATATATATATATATTTTAACAATGATAACGATGCTATTAGTTTCGTGCTCGGGGGGGGGGGGGGTGCCACGTAATTATTCTATGGTTGAGTTTGGTGTTTTGATGGATTTATATACAGCTCAAGAGAACCATCAATCTGATTTTTTGAACGGTCTTTCGCAATTTCCAGAAGATTATAATGATGAAATATTTTGGCAAGCAATTGGTGATGGCCAATATATGCCTAACAATAAAACGAAAGCTACAAGAGTGAACGATCCGTTGTATAGATATCTTCATCGTGTTATTGGTCATACTATTTTGGCGTGCAAGTAGTAAAATAATCTGCAAGCTTATATGCATGCCAAGTAATTTTCTATAATCAACAAACAAGACATTTTGTATTGCTTTCGCGTTCATACGAAATGAGAAAAACAAGAATTTCAAGTGGGCTTTAAATTGTCTAAGAAAAACATTGGATGGCTATATGATACCACGTGTCATAGTCACATATAGAGAGTTTGCTCTAGTGGATGCATGCCAAGTAATTTTCCAGAAGCAGCCCGATTGCTTTATAGATATCATATACAAGAGAATATCAAAAAGCATTGCAGACCATCTTTCAAGTCTCAGACTGAGAGGGATAAATTTATGTATCTGGAGATTTCTGCTTCAATCTCCAACAATTAAAGCTTACTATGAAAATCGAATGCGATTGCTGACAAAGTTAATGAACAAGCATCGAAGTATTTTCCTGATCTATTCAATTTAGTGTTTTTATTGTATATATTAAAACTAACATATTTGATTTAACTTTGTAGTTGTATTTAATTATTTGGATGTCAACTGGTTGCAAAATTATAAAGAGATGTTTGTGTCTGCATGGATTGATCAACATCTAAATTTTGGAGAACGAATAACAAACAGAGTATAAAGCCAACATGTTTTGTTAAAAAAACATATGAATTCTGAAAAGTCAAATTTAAATAAATTTATAGGAATTTTAAAAATCATAATACGTTTACAGGAAACACAAATAAAGGCAAGTATCGAGGAAAGTCGGATTAAAATAAAGCATCAACACAAACATAATTTAATTGTTTTTTTGATATAAAATGTTTCTCATGAAACTCTGAATATACTGGTTGGTGAGCTTAGACGAGTCAATGAAATTCAAAACCAATCACAAAGTTGTGACTACCATATTCGTACGAGTTGCGGTTTACCATGTGCTTGTGAAATCGCACAATATTTTAATGAAGGCAAACCTATTCCACTACATTCGATAGATATATTTTGGAGGAGACTTGGCTTTTCACCGGTATCGTTAAACGAAGATGATGAAGATATTCAATGTGATGACGAACCTGAGAGGTTCAAAGAAGCTTACAAGAAACAAAAAAAACCCACGGTGAAAAGGAATTGGTTAGAAAGGATAAAAGGCATAAGAGATCCTATCAGCATAAATCTTAACGAGCATATGGTGCAAAAATAGTCGTGGAAGTACAACACTCAAATCTCAAAAACAAAACAAACCAGACCCTTCACCTGCTGAACCTACCCGAGGTCATACCTACACGACGGATGATTTTGTTAGTTATGATTTTATGGGTTTGAGCACCCCAAGACATAGTTCAAACGTAGATAACACAACTTAAAATTATCTATATCATCATCCTTTACTAACACAGATCCCAAAAAATTTCAATCCATATATAATACATATAGAGAACGTAAACAATGATGGTAACCGTAGGTTTCGTGCAGTTTCCTTTTCCTTGGGATTCGGTGAAGAATATTGGCTGAACATGAAGTATGAGCTTTTAAACGAGTTACATAACAATTCTAATTTATACAAAAATCTTTTCTCTAGCTCATATGATGAGACAAAACATACTTTATCATGGCTACAACCGGGTCCGACTCCTGATCAACACTGGATGATAATGCCTTACACAGAAATATTGATCGCCAACAGATTTAATGTGATTCTTCAATGCTTATATCCCACTGAAAGTGCGACTTATTTTCCGCTATGGACATGTCCGCATGAACTCATGTACCACCAATTCATTACTATTGCACATGTGTATGGTTGTCACTACGTCTCTGTGCGTTTAGAGGGTGAATATCCATTGCCTTTCATAATGCCGTTTTTTCACAAAAGTAATAATGCCGTTGCTTGGGAAAAAATGTACGAGAAGAGGCTTCAAAGATATAGTCAATATATACTTCAAAATAAAACTGTTACTCGTTTCAATATATATAAAATTAGTATCATTTGTAAGTATTCATATTATAAAATTTAAAAAATTGTGAACTATATAAGTTTTATTGTTATTTCTAAAGTTCAAAAAATATGTAAATTATATAAATTATACGAACTATATAAAGTTTAAATATTTTAAACTTATATATAATTTTTATCTTAAATTTATATAAAACTATATAATGTAATAGAAAAAGTTAATACATGTACATAAAAACTTAATAATATATAAAATTATATAATTTAGTATAATATAACTATACATAGAAAAAGTTAATATAATTATTAAAAAAGGCAAACGACCGTTTATTAACTTGTAAACTGTCATTTACCTATACATAGATAAAATTAATATAATTATAAATAGAAAAAGTTAATACATGTACATAAGTTTTTAAGGGTTGGTGGGGCCATATCACTTCACAATAAGACATATAGGGGTTGTTTGACAACATCTTAATCAGCATCTTAATGGTTCAGATGCTGAATGGTTCAACACTTAATGATTCACACTGTTTGTTTCGCTAGCAAATGTCTGAATGATTCAGACATTTGCATCCGACTGGTTAAGTATTATACTAGTGCTAAATGATTAAGATGTCTAATGCTGAATGGTTAAGACCTCTTATCTGAATTAGTCAGACATTTGCATTTGAATAGTTAAATGGTATACTAGCTCTTAATGGTTCAGACCTTTTAATAGTTTAGCAGTTAATGGTTCAGACCTCTTATTGATTCAGCACTTAATTATCCAGAAGTTACCAAATAGCCCCATAATAATTTTACCCTATATTTTGTATATAATTTTTCTTTTTAAATTTAAGATAATAAAACAACAACCTTATCATTATACTCTAAAACCCTTTAAAATATAATCATCAAATTAATACATCAAATTTAACGATGTTGACACCAACCACTACCTAAACCAAAATAAACCTCAAAATATACATAGTTTGTTTACTAATTGGATCTTTCTTTAATAAATTACGTTTGTTGTTTCTTTTACCTTTAAAAAATTTACGTATGTGTTTTATTTTTTTCTTTACTTTCCAATGTAAATTATGTTAAGAACAAAATCGTATTTAACATAAAGTATTTTTAGTTGTATAGACTATATTGAATAGAAGTAACATGCTTGCATCATGAAAAACGAGATCGATATCGACTGGAGAACATCGTTACCGTTATATAACTCGTCTTCTATCTATATTTCAATCTTTAAAACCGAATCATTACAGTATCATACGTCTTTCTATATACTTAACCACATCAGTATCACGTCCACGCGTAACAAATATCAAAACAAGTCTCATTGGACGGGCGACGAACTCAACTCACGACTCACGAGTCATATGCGATCGTCACCATCTACTCAGTGTCGTCACTACCACTACTTATTAAACCCTAGTTCACCACACACACATCCAACGTCTCATTGTTTTCATCAATGGCGAATCCCACCACTGCAGCAGGTGGACGACGACGACACATGCTCGAATCACTCTACTCCGTCACCGCACTTGTGTTCATCCTGATCGCCTGCGTTGAGCTCTGCGATGCATCCACCGTCGTCGACGTTTACCGCCTCATTCAGTACGATATCTCCGGTGCGCCTTTTGGATCTCGATTTGCGTCTCTCAATCATCACGCTGGCTCTTCGCTATCTGCTCCTGGCTCCGATCTCTCCCGTACTGTTGCTGTGCTCTCGCTCCGTGAATTGAATGAAACGTTCATTCGAGGTAAATTGTTGATTTAAGGATCTCTCATCTGCATCCGCTTTAGTAGTTTGATACTCTCATTAGTTGTGATTTGAGAGTGTGTTTTGAATCGAGAGAGTTAGATCGCTTTGATTTGCACTAGTGTTTGTTGGATTTTGGGTTTTATTGGTAAATGTGTTGATGATTGGTGGGATTAGGATTAGTAAGAAGCTAAATATACATGTAAGAAGATAAATTACTTGAGAAGCAAAGTAAATGATTCTTTTTATAACGTTGACTTACGGCTTTACTTATTTGAGCAGATGCACGAAAGTTGTGATTCAAAGTTACGATAGTAGTGATATATTGTTTTTTACTTGATGCTGCCATGGGACTGGTTTGGTATGAGGGGTCAGTAGGGGATAGATCGGCTAAGATTTAATGCAAATTAATTACTTGCGTATGAAGTTTGACTAGATCAGAATTTAATGAGATGTTTACCAAGAGTTTCGGTAGTTTATGCTGTCCTAAGTGCCACAGTGCCACTAGCATACAAGCTGAAATTTGGATGCTATTTGATAACGAGAGACGTCAGACGTGTTTGCTTTTGTTTATAGTATGAATGTTGGTGTTTTAGAATTGTTATCTATTGCTTTCAACCTCTTTTTTGAATTTGAAGCCTGTTGGAAAGTGGAATTCAAGTTAATTGTATCCAAGATTTAAGACTTGAAATGGAAGGAGGTGATTGACATTGAAGAGAGGGAGTGTGACAAATAACTCTTCAGAAAGAATTTAGAAGTTAAAAGTAAATGTGGAATTGAAGCAACGTGACTAGTTTGATGAGATACATTGATAGATACTATTTGGCTTAAAGTGTCAGATTTATATGATCGTAGTTTTGTTGATTCTTTGCTGTATTCATTTGAACCTTCTACTACTAGTTTGGTATAAAAGGTTTTTCTTTGATGTTACTACTTCTATAATCATCTGATTCAGTTTTCTTAAATATTGTTGACCATATGGCAGAATATATTGAACAGGGAAAGCCTTTAGGGGGCTTACTACTTCTACTTCCTGAAGTATTTCGTTCTGAAAAGAGTCAAACTGTTGTTGATGATGGTGATTATACGAGTATGAAAAAGCAGTTGGCGGATTTAGAGCAGAAGCTAATACATTCTACTATTCAAGTGAGTGAACAGTATATGTGCATAACATCTATTTATCTTAGTGTATATGCAAATGAATGTTTCTCCTACAAAAAAAATGATGTTCAACTATGATGCTTAAAAGGTTTAATCACAGTTCTAATTTGTCTTAGGTCAGAACTTGGTGCTTATGATTCACTTTTGTTGTCTTGCATATTAATTCTGCTTTCCATCTCCAGTATCCTGTGTATTTTGCTTTTGAAGATAGAGATTTGGCTAAAGTGTTAGCCGAGATCCAGAGAAATGATGCTGCTGGTCAGCCTGCAACAGCAACTACTGGAGGGTTAGTATATATTTTATACGCTTAGAACTTACATTTTAATTATATTATACTACAACATGTAGAAATTTTACATTATTTCTTCATTGAATTTTATGTTAGAAGATTTTATGATCTAACCTATGCTATTTTACTCAATTTTAAAAGGATAATCTGAAACCATCGACTTTAAAAGCTACATATTATATCTAATCATCACAATCAGAACTTACGTCACTTTCAGATTTGGTATTTAGTATCTACTTCATCTTTCTGATGATAACTGACTGCATCTCCTTTACTTGTTGCTCTTGTGTGATCTTATTAAACATATAACATTTAAAGTGAATGTTTTGATTATGTACCCTCAAAAAAGTCTATTTGCAAAAAGAAAAAGGCTGTTCTTATGCATCAAGCTGTTCAAAAAGACAGAACTCTTCATATCTCACGCACATTAAACATGGCAATACATACCTTGTCAGAACTGCTTGAACAGGCACTGTTTTAATAACAATCTTTATCTTTATGATCTAATTTTACTGTTCAGTACTCTCTTATTAAAGATCCATGAAGTTTTTTATCTTCATATCTCACACACATAATAAACATGGCAACACATATCTTGTCAGAACTGCTTGAGCAGGCACTGTTTCAATAACAATCTTTTTCCTTATGATCTACTTTACTGTTCTGTACTCTTTTATAAAAATACATGAAGTTTAGTACAGTCGACGTAATTTGGTTGCTTAGTTTGGATATTGGTGGTGATCTTGGCTGCATATCTTTCAATCATTGCAGATACAAGCTGATTGTTACATCACCGGCTCCTAAGAAGCTAGCATCTCCCACAATCACAAACATCCAGGTTTTTTCTTCTCTACTTTTGATCATTTATTCTCTGTACTTGTATACGTCATAGACTTGAAGTGGGCCTGCACCAGAACAGAAAAACAAACCTTTTATCCACAATTAGTAGCGGGTCACCAAAAATAAATCCCAATTAAAAATGTAAATAGACGAAACCCAACAAAACTATGCTTCTACCCACAGCTAGCTGTGGTAGACCAAAAATAAAACTCAACTGATAATAAGAATACATGGACTGCAATAAAAACTATGCTTTATCAACAGTTAGTCGTGGTAGTTCAAAAATGACCCGATTGAAAATACAAATAGTTGAAGTACAATAAAAAAGTTCCTGGATCAACCATGCAATATATGTGTGTATGTGTGTGTGTGTTTGTATGTATGTATGTATGTATATGTGTGTGTATGTATTATGATTGTGTTCTTAAATGTTAAATTAAATAAAATACACCTGTTAAGAGTAAAATTTTATTTTTGTCATTAAACATTGAACAGATAAGGTTTAGGTTGATGTTATGAAGCATTGAACATTATGTGCTAAACGTCATGCAAACATCTTTTGACGAATCCTATTCTGAAACTGTTGTCACAAGAGATTTATGAAAGAAGGTGCAAATTTCTTATCATTTCAAACAGTTTGAAAGACATGAATGGATGTAAAGATTGCTTAAAGTTGCAAAGTTTGAAAATCAAATAACTTAGCTTAGGAGAAACTTCAAAACCAAAGAGCTTTAAACCACACGAGTACATGCTACTTATGCAATCGGAGTTGGAAACTTCATATCAGTTTTAATCATATTGTAATCAATGCCTGTTGATTAAACAACACCCTTATTCATACAAAAGCCCCAAACCTAGATTATAGTTGTGTGAACAGCAAGAGAAGAAAGAGAACGTGAAGTACAGATGGCAAATTTTATTTACTTGCTCATGAATGAGTTGATTTCGGTAATGCCTTGTGCTAAACAGATCAAATGGGCCAAACAGTTTGAGTCATTCAAAGAGTTTTTTTTAATGCATAAGACCTGCCAAATCAATTTTTCCAAGAATTTACATTATTCTATAAAGATATATTCTATTATTATCAACTTATATGAAATAGTACAAAAAGTGTTTTCTGGTAATCCTGATGCCGTCTGTTTCAACCTGTAATCCAAAACCACCTGTTTTGACCAAACCCATATTTACCCATTAGCCGACCCGCCTATTTTGCCACCTCAATAACAAGCAAAACAAACCCTGGCTATGTTCTGATGCTGAGCCTGTAAGTTTACAATCAGATCAGAGAAACAAGAACAAATAAAACAAACTAGTCGGCCGCTTACTTTAAAGACCAAAACGTGGTACCAAACCAATACCAAAAGATAGACCCTTCCTAAAATAAAATAAAAGAACACTGCATTCCTTATATAAAATATCTTCAATCCTTCTTTTAATTTACCGGAATTAATCAACAGAGCCAACTATTTACAGGGATGGTTGCCTGGACTGAAAGCTGATGGGGATTCAAACCAACTCCCAACTATTGCCATCGTGGCATCATATGATACTTTCGGTGCAGCTCCGGTAATTTATGAGATTACCCTCCCATTTAATTCTTATAATTACATTACATTTACTTAATTGTGCCTTGAAGTTATCTTTTACAGGCATTGTCAGTTGGAAGTGATAGCAATGGGAGTGGTGTCGTTGCACTTCTTGAAATTGCTAGGTTATTTTCTATTTTATATTCCAACCCTAACACGAGAGGAAGGTACAATATACTCTTTGGGCTGACCTCTGGTGGGCCTTATAACTACAATGGAACTCAGAAGGTGTGTTATTTTCTTTGTATACTTTATATTAGAGGTGGCAAATACAACTCATTAACTTACACATTTGTCAATTGGGGTTAAATTTCTCTTGAACGGCTCAGTGAAAAAGTTCTGCTGGGTTGAACAGATCAGATGATTGGAAGTTTCCCCAAACCTATTTTTCTTGGTTGAACAGATCAAATGATTGGAAGTTGCCCCAAACCTATTTTTGTTTTTACTCAAATAATTAGATTAGTGTTATGTAATTATAGTCTGAAAATTAACACATTAATTATGTATAAAAATTGACCTCTTCCAGTCATAACCCATTTTTTTGTTGCCCAAACTGTGCAACCCACCCATCTTGACACATCTATGTTATATCAACTGTCTTTTTTACTTTGGTGTAGTTTGTCACTCATTATGCTTTATTCCTTGCAGTGGCTTAGAAGTTTTGACCAGCGTTTACGTGAAAGTATTGATTATGCTATCTGCCTGAATAGTCTTAGCTCGGGGGAAAATGGGTTATGGCTTCATGTTTCTAAACCTCCAGAGAATGCTTATGTAAAGCAAATTTTTGAGGCAAGTGCTTAGAAATAAACCTAAAAATGCCTTATTTGTCTAAAAGTATATTCATGTGTAATCGGTTGTGTGCAGGGTCTATCCAACGTTGCAGATGAATTGGGACTTAAAGTTGGGCTTAAGCACAAGAAAATTAATATTTCAAATTCTCGAGTAAGTAAATTTGACAATAAGGATGCTATAAATTAATGCATTGCATGTATCAATAGTTTAGGAAGCCATTTGATTTATGCTGAAGGTAACTACATGCAGGTTGCCTGGGAACATGAACAGTTTTCAAGGTTAAGAGTTACTGCAGCCACACTCTCTGGAAGTTCTGTTGCACCGAATTTACTGGAAAATACTGGAGGCATTTCTGACAAAAGGTTAATATTTAAAACCTCATATTTTTCATCTAGAAAACAATATAATAAGTCGTATCAATTTTCTAGTTTTTACTTTGTTCTCTTTTGTCATCAGACAGTTTGTCAATGAAGCTGCTGTTGTTCGGAGTGTAAAACTTGTCGCCGAGAGTCTGGCTGTAAGACTCCTATTAAATAAATAATTATTATTATTAACTTTATTGTCTGTTATAGTAATAAACTCTTTATTTTGGAACCTGAAAATTGCTCCAAATGTTCTGTATAAAAGAAACTCATTTGGTGAATATTTATTCATAAATACCTTTCAGCATATAAATATTATTTGATTTGATAAGTTTTTTAAATTTCTTGAACTACTATAATATGCAGAGGCATATCTATGGTCAGGAGGGGAAGAACATCAATATATTTGCAGATAACAGTAGTTTGGCTGTCAGTCCTTCATACATAGGATCATGGCTTGACCTTTTATCAAGAACACCTCGTGTGGCACCTTTTCTCTCAAAGGACGATGCTTTTATAAAGGCATTGAAAAAGGTAATTTACTATGATATTTTATATTTTTTTAGTTTTGCTAAATAAATTAAATCCACAATTTTCAGTTTAACTCTCTTCACACAAACGTTTCTCATGTTAATTTCAGGAATTAGCAGATCATGTCGTAGAAGTGAATGTGCAACATGACGTGATTGATGGAATGTTCACCTTTTATGATTCCACAATTAATACGCTACAGATCTATCAGGTGAAGATATTCCAATTTCTGTGATTGCAATGATATTTTAGATTCTTATAATTAAGTTTATAAGAGTAAAATAGCTGATTTTACCCACTTTCGTCTCTTCATGATGTTAATCGTATGCACCTTGACTTCAATGCAGGTGGCCAGTGTAACGTTTGACTTGCTCTTGCTTCTTGTTCTTGGCTCATACTTGATTACCCTTTTCAGTTTCCTTGTGATAACTACCAGGGTATGTTCTTCTCGTTTGCTAGACCTTTAGGTATAGGTGGCAAACTGGTAATTGCTACCTATCTACTTATGAATGGGTCGATCCTGGGTATATAAAAAACATTTCTGAAAGATACGGGCCAAACGGATCAAAAGTACCGAAGATGTATCTTTTTGTACTTCATGGCATGAAAATTTTGGTAATCCTAGTTTCAAACTCGAGTGTAAACAGTGTTCGATGGCAGTTGAGTACCTATTGGGATTGCGGGTTTCCCTGTGGTATCATGCATACAGCATACCCATTTATGATCTTAGGTGGTTCAAACCTACATTTGGGATTCACATTACCTAAAACCGGAAAATTGACTTGAAATATTAAATACTCAACTACACCTTTAATAGTTTTATATGCTTAACAATTTCAAGTCCTAACAACTTCATAATACTATTATTATATATTTTAAAATGATATAATATATAAATATATTCAGCTTTAATGTGGTATGAGCTCAGTTCGGGTAACTGGACAGGTATCGTCCAATACCATACTCGACCCATATATTTTTGAAATTTTTTTATAATGAATCCCAAACCCGAGTACCTGCTCCATTATTAATCTCGAGTGTTACAGGTTTTCCCGGGTTCGGTTTTTACCTGCCATCCTTACACGAAACCTCTTAAATCATTCTATCCCCAAGTTTTGATAATTACCTATTATATGGATTAGCAGACCGTCCATTTTGCCATTTTATAGAATGTCTTTTATATTTGTTGCCTTTCTGAGGTGTTATTAGTTCGAAAAATCCTTTTATAATGAATATACACACGTGTTATGTTTTAACAGGGCGTGGATGATCTCATCAGTCTTTTTCGCCGTCCTCCATCACGCAAAGCAAAAGCAGCTTGATGATGAAACACAAGCCCGTTGTACCACAAAGCTTCGCAGTTTCTGAATAACTAATTCGTTCTGACTGCAAAGTTCAGATGTGCTCTTAAAGAAGATTGATAGTCTCTTGTAGCTTTACTCGTAGTTACCGAGGACTAGTATTTTTTGTTATAATCACAAACATCCAGAAATTTTTGGTTATGCTTTGACATGTAACCTCTGTAATCTTTTCCGGCAATTTATAGTAAATTTGTTCTTAGTAATGCCTGGTTTTAACGAGTTGGTCAAATATAAGCCGAGCCTTGGTAGGGTAACCCATCGCTATGTACAATCAATCCCGACCCATGAGAGAACTTGATGAAAAGCTAAGGTGTCTTTGTAAGATCTATTTTTATCACACCCTTCCGGCCTCCTTAGACCTTACAAATAGTTTTGTTGTATGTGAGATTATACTAAATATGTTTGTTTCTTTAAATGTTATGATTTGTAGATATTAATGTTTGGGGTGAGATTATACTAAATATGTTTGTTTCTTGAAAATGTTATGATTTATAGATATTCATGTTTGGGGTTGATGATATCTTTAACGAATAGTCCAAGGAAATTCCTTTTAACAATATAAAATTGAAAAGACTTTTAATTTAAAATCAACTAGAATGTTTCGATCGCGCTTCGCGGCGAGATTCTGATTGTTCTCCTCACACTACGCGGTTTGATGCGCAAGAAACACCACACCCATCCTCTCCTTGCCGTTGATTTCTAACGCTAATGCAATATAAAAAAAGAACGCATAGAGTTCAGACTGTCATAATTTAAATGAAAAGTGAATATTATTGGAAAAGAAACAGTAAAATGAAATCGGAAAAAATCTTATGGATAATCAATCCAACGGGTACCGACCCGTAACTGTTAAAACCATAAACCTCCTTAGAACCCTAATTCATCTTATCCTATCAAATTCCACAACACCAACATTTCCAGAAGCAAATTATTGAATTTTGAAGTATGCACATGTGCAGTGCATTCAATCATTCTTCAACCATTTCATTGAATCATAAATCATTATATATTTGCCCTAAATTTGTTCCTGTAAACGGAGGAACATCAATCATCACCGTAAGTGCAAAATCTTCCAGTAACAGGAAGACCGGCGACGGCGACGGTGCCGGTGCCGGTGATTCATCAGTTGACGACGTCAGAGGGTCAGGTACGACGGCGAGAGGGCGGAGATTGCTCAAAGTTCGAGAAGAAAAGAGGAAACGTGAATACGACCGCCTTCACAATTATCCTTCTTGGGCTAAGTAATCTATCTTCAAACTAAACAATCAGTTTTTAGTGTATATAAGTTATTGCAGTTGTATTACTAATTAATTTATTTGATTTTGAGGTAATTGGTTGATTGGTGTGCCTGTAGATGTGAAAATGATACCTTTGTTTATTAATGTTTTGTGATTTATGTATTTTCTTGTGTTGGTTTGATTGCAGGGTGTTGGAAGATGCAGCTAAAAATGATATTGAGCTTAGAAATGTTTTGGGTGATAGTATTGGGAAGCCAGAGCAGATGAGACAGAAGGTAATAGTGAAATTTGATTTTCCAGTTAAATGATTTAGAATTTAAGGTTTGGTTGGATAATGTTTTCATATGTTAAGCCTTAAGTTAGGTATATCTAGGGGCTTATATATCTGACACGACACGATCAGACTTCAAGACTTTTCATTCTACTTCCCAGTTGCATTCTGTTTGTTCCCCTTGTATAGTTATGTTAGTGGTATGTGACGGTGATTCCAGTGAGGGGCTTGGTTTTTTTGGTTTAAAGCGCCCTTGAGGTGTGAGGCGAACGAGAACGATGCCTCACTCCAATCGCCTAAGGGCCTTGAGGCCGCGCTTCATGTACATGTGGGTCATTTGGTGAATATAGGTTCTGGAGGAGGCTTAGATAGTTATATGTAATAATAATCAAAATGATGAAAAGGTTATGAATGCTTTACTTGATTAAAAGGATGATATGTAAAAGAGATGAAAGAGATGTAGCTTTTGGTTGTACATAGAGCAACTCTTCGCTTACGTGAAGCTCTTGCCCATGCCTTGGCTTTCGGGACCTTTAAAGCCTCGGAATGCACCAGGCTTTAAAACCTAGGTGTGGGATTGATAACATGTTTCTCACTTGTGGCTTTTTAAGTGAAAGAACTCTATCCTTAATCTCTTCCAGCACACTTTTGATTGTTTTATTTAAAAATCTGTAAATATCTACAAACATGATTCACAGGTTGAAGATAGAATTCGGAAGAAAGGGCGAGATTTTCACAAGCCTAAAACGGGTTCTGTTGTTGCTTTCAAAGTCACCTTCAGAGAGTAATTAACCTGTTTCGTCTCTTGTATTTACGTTTCTGGATTGATTGTTAATTAAGGAAACCATGATCTGAATATCAACCTTGTTGAATTGAAGGTCTTTTTCTTAATTTGTGATTGACAGTTTCAGTCCTGTTGGTTCCAATATATGGTTCAAGTTATATGGACCGCCTTCTGATCGGGATGTTGACCTCATTGGCAGTGTATGTAGATTCTTCCATCTCATCATTCTGATTGTGATTTATAGTTAACTGTTCTTTTAAGCCTGTTTATAATATACAAATAGGATTTATGATTATTTGTACAGAGTATGAATAATAAATTAAGTAATATGGCTCGTCTGTGTGACAGGTTATTCAGTCATGGTATGTCATGGGACGTTTGGGTGCGTTTAATTCATCCAATTTGCAGGTAAAACACAAACTTGATCTTGTTTGTTTCATCAACTTCAAATTGTTTGTGTGGCAGCTAATCACTTTCTGGTTCTTTTATTTTTTTTATTTCATATTGTAGTTGGCAAATGCATCAATGGAATACAATCCTCTGTATGATGCAGATAAGGGATTCAATGTGATGCCATCATCGTTCCATGATATTGGTGATGTTGAATTTCAGGACAACTGGGGACGGGTTTGGTATGAAATTTACACCGACTTTATTTTATTGCTTCTTCTTAAGTTTCTAAGTAAAATGAAAGTCACAAATTTTGAAAATGTCGAACAGGGTAGACATTGGTACTTCGGATTACTTTGCCCTTGATGTGCTGCTCAACTGCCTCACAGTATTGAGTTCTGAGTAAGCATCTTTGTTTTGTAGTTTTGTGTCCACAAAAGGGGCTGTTTGGATTTGCATTATAAAACTGATTATTGGATTTATCGCCACTTGCAGCTGTGTAATAATCAGCTTTTTTTGTGTGTGTTTGGATACAATATTTTTTTAAACAAAATTGTTATTAAATAAAATGTTAAGACTAATTTTATAGCTGTTAAAAAGAAGTCACAATAGAAACATGAATACTTGAACAATACATGATATTGTTCATTTTGGTCGTTAATAATCTGTTGATTCCTTATATAATCAGACTACGTCAAACGCACAAACAACTAATTATCTGTTTACCACAACTTCATGCGATATAAGCACATCCATATACCATCTCCTGCAACACATTTTATTGCAATCGATTATCTGATTGTGATTATTTAATATCACATAAACAGTTCTAAATAGCTATTCTTGGTTCATTCAAAGATTATTTACACAATTATCTTTCTTTTTGTGTGTTGTTCTTGGCAGATATTTGGGTATACAGCAGGTAGTTTTCGGTGGCCGGTCGATGGGTGACTGGGAAGAGGGAATGAAAAACCCTGAAGATGGATACAAGTACTTCAAGATCTAAGATTGTTATGATCCACAAGGTTAATCCATGGAGAGTTAGGGCCTGAGATCAGGTCCAAGGTATAGACATAGACCTGCTAACGGTCCTGTTTGGTCCTTAATGAAGGTGACTAGGTTAGCCGTTAGCTGAGAGATGGTTATCAGTTGGTTAGACCACATGTACAAATTGGTTTGATAAATATGTATGTTGTGCTCATAGTGTTCATCTTTTAGTCTTCCCTCTGTAGCTTTGTGTGCATTCTGCAGCAGTTGGGGATAGAGGGGCAGTCTCGACTGATTTTCTATCGATTCATTATTAGCCAATCTTGTACCGGAGTGTTTTCGATAAATACCAGAAGTACAACTAAAAGTATAGACGCATTAGCAACTCAGCAAAAGTGTTATTATAAAGTCATGCTAAATGTACAAACGCCTATATCTATACTCGATGCAATCCTTGAATATTGACGTATAATAAGTCAAATACAAGTGCAAACAAGTTGAATACGCCATATGCATTTACTTGCTGTCACTTTAACATACGTGCATCTTGTATATAATTTGGTGTATTGAATTTCCTTTGGTACTTTTAGGATTGTAAACAAATCGAACCAAGTTGAGTTTTGAGCTGATATGACAGCTTAAGTTTGGCCTTTTTTTTTAATTTAAAAATTTCATGTCTAAAACTTTAGCTCATCTTAGTAAATTATACAAGTTCAAGTACAAGTTTGAGCTCAACTTGTTATAATGCATATTAGAGTATTTTTTTAATTTACATACAATCATTATTGTATATATACTTATAATTATAAATAACTTAATTATATATTGTATCATATATACACTGTTGTATTTATGTAAGTGAAAAGTCCGTTGGTTTTTTTATGCTAGGAGCCTGATCAAGCTTAATGCATGAATTTCAAGCTCCATTTCATTTACTAAATGAGCTCTAATTTAAGCTTGATTTTGACATTAATATGGACTCAATTAGAGCTTTTAACGAGCTACCCTAAGCGGATCAACTCATAGGAATTACCTCTAAAGCTTAGGGCTTTAAGGAAAACCAATTAACATATTTCTTTTCATTCATTTTTAAACATATATACATCTTGTATTCCCTACATAAATATTTACTAAATTAAGCATCAAAATACTCATCTTTGGCTACCTACAACTAGATAAACACCAGCCTTGAAACTTGAAAGATATCATGCTGACATGGATATTCCACCAATTTGTTGTACTGATCCAGCAGCAGCTTTGTTGATATATACTTTACAGTTATTACAATCCGACCTCTGTTTACTGCAACCTTAAGATGCAACATGCACACCAGAGTGAAGCCAGTGTACAGTTGCCTGTCAAAAATAAAAAATAAAAATGAATGAATTTGCATTCTCTCTACAATAAAGAACCAAGGATTTTGAATAGAATCATATCCAGTACAATTCAACAGTGGCTTTACAATACAATCAAGATTCGGGAATCTTGAACCATTTACTTACGAATAGTTCAATTTGATTTGGGTTGTGTTTATATCGAACAGATTAGATCATCCAAAAATTTAGCAAAAATGGGTCATGCAGGTAGAAAGCCAGCCAAAGTCGGTTTTAAATGCATACAATCTCCTAAGTCGTTCTATTCAAATATTTGGAAAAATACTGTAAATTTTTTTTGTAATCATAACATGCTAATTTGAAAAAAAAAAAAAAGTAAATCGGACAAAAAAGTGTGTTGGTCAATCCATCATTATGTGGCTTGTTTTGACCCATATTAAAGAAAGATTTGTTTCAACCTGAACCTCTTTTGACCCACCACCTAACCTACCCATCTTGCCACCTCTAATACAAATATACTTTAAACGGTAAACACATTGCAGATAATTGAAATACGAGATCAAATAGGAAACAATTCTCAACCCGTAACATCTACACAAAAGTCATGTGATTGTTTAATGCAAAGTTATGTTTAACTCATCATATATAAAAAAATTTCTCCATCTAAGTCTTGTCAAATGACAATTACTTGAACGCCAGCAGCTGTCATGTATAGAGGTGAGACCGTGAGAGTTGCATTAAAAGTTAATGACATTAAAATCGATGCACGGATTAGTTTTACTAGCATGTCGAATTAATGTAAGTACTATGTTATACAATCTGCCACATAATCAGATATAGCATTCAAGTATTGTTACTGAATTATAAACTTATCAGAAAAGCAATTCAGTTGTGCATAAAGGCTAGACATCTAGTTTATATGATCATATCTCCAGATAATCAGATATAGCATTCATTGAATTAACAACCAATATGATCATATCTCCTTCATATGCGATTATAAAGGTCTATTATATCATCTAGACATCTAGTTCATATACTTTTGAATTACATAAGCATTTGATAGTACACTAATATACCATGCATACTCAACATAAGGAAACATGTATAATATATACCACTAATATATTATATATCTGGGATGGACTTTTTTTCTTGCTCGGGGTAACATAGTTCACCATAAAGTAGAGTAAATGGAGCACATAAATAGATAAAAAAGATGCTTTAAGCTACTCATGGAAATAAAATCAAAACCTAGTAATTGCCTGTTTGAACCATTGTACTGTAGTCTGCTGCAAAAAGACCCTTCTTATAATGCACTTATACGGTTATACGCATACACATGTGAACACACTTTCAAAGAATGCATAATATTGATGATTATTACCATGTATGATTGATTTCTTTTCTTCATTTTTGCATTTACATCCCCACACTTTGTCTAAATATCACTCTTTTTTGAAACCACAATGTCCTTTTGTCAAGTTTAGAAGTATAATGATCAATTTGCAGAACATGAACGGCATATATAAAGAAATATTAGATTACTCACCCCACATTTGGTAGTTGGCCTATATCTGAAGGATGTTTGCTTCAAGTTTTTTTAAATTGTTACGTACACTTTCAACTTTTGAGGATAGATGTTCATTGTGACCATCAACATCTTTCATTATAGCAAGAAGTTGTTCCCGATATGCTGCAGTTAACCGCTTCTTTACACGCAGTTCAGCAGTTAGTTCCTGAATTCTCTTGTCTTTCTCATCCTAAGCAAATAAAATGCAAACTTGGCAAATATATTAACTAGAATATTTGATAGTTAATTAATCAGCTAAAAAGGGTGAATTGCATAAACGCAACCAGTTTTGGTCTGGTTTATGTATTGGGTAACACACTTTATAACCACTCACAGAGTGTTTCAGACTTAAAAAAAACTTTTAGTTAGGGTAATCTACTAAGCTAACTTTTATAACCCCTCCCCCCCAACCCAAAAAAAACATAAAAACAAAAAACCCCAAGAACAAAAGAAGAAAAAAGAAAATGTGGTCAAAGTAATCTACATGTCCGTTGGTCATGTGGATTAAAACCTTCCCCAGCAAGAAAGTGTTGCAATTTTATTTTGGGACAACCAAAAAACAAAATTGTTGTGTTTAATCTAATATTATGCGAATGAAACTATTCAGATGCATCACTACAAACTTACAAATGGGAACCGTCTCTTTGAAATTGAAACACGAAGTGGATGGTTGTGCTCCTTTATAAATTTCCTGACAACCCAATTCCCAGGTTTCTCTCTCTTTACTAGAATCATTGCTGCACAATTTTGTCCACCTTTATTCTTTTTCTTTATCAGAATGCTCTCGTTTCTTTGATTTTCTAAATCTCCTCTACATCCAAGTCCACGGGAAATTATCGTTCCATCTCTCTCCGACTTACGAGAAGATAAAACACGTGTAACAAAACCAACTCGCCCTGCGTAATCATCATAAAATGCTCTTGCTGCTTCGTCTGATTCAAACAGCATGCCCTCACATGGTTCTTGACTTTCGTCAGTTTCACACAAATTTAGTTCCCCATGGACAGGTATATTTATCTTTTCTATGTCACCCTCCAATGCAGTTTGTTGGTTATCCACTGAGAAAAAAAAACACTACAATATAACCGCCCGAATTGATAATGATTCTACAAGATGAATACAAATAAAAATATAACCATCCGAACTGAATACACATATAACCTTCTTGAAATCAATGTTTACAAGAGTCTCGGTAAACTTAGGGTGTGTTTAGGTGTAGGTGTAGGTGTTTTATAAGTGATTATGCTATTTTGAACTTGTAATTATCAAATAATCAGCTTTTTAACTGTGGCAATTATTTAGGGATTAAAATATCAAATTACCATAATGAACATGTAGTTCTTTTGCAGAACAGGCATGTTAAACTTCTCTTACCATCAATGGATAGCCCTTCAGTCACATTGTTCCAAGCAATCTCTCCTTGCTGACATGTAGCTCGTGTTCTTCGAGTAGGTGTTGGATCAAGATATAAGGAAGACATCTGTGTATCCTTCATGTTAAAGCAAATTTACCATTGATACACATCATTAGGTAACAGAAACTAGCTAAGAACATAAAGATATCAATCTAACTAGTGTTTGTTACAGGATTTATGAAAGTCGATTACTTTCCTAATAAATGAAGTGGTGGCATTCACATAATCACATGCACTTAAACTAAACTAATAAATTGAAATTAAAAGGATGAGTCTATACTGGACTCCATTTAAGTCTGGAGAAGTTTGAGTTTTATATGCAAGTTAGTTAATTGAACATTATTCCAACAAATTCATCTTAGAGAAAGATGAATTAAATCTGAAACATCATAGGCACTTGGTAGTATTGTGAACAGATAGAATTCAGGAGAAATTAGGAGATTAGAGCTCACAAATCAGAAAGTAGAACTGTAGAGGTTGAAGTGGGTATGAACTTGAACAATTGAACGTTCGACGTCGGTGGTGCGGTGAGCTCCGACGGTGGCTACGGTGGCACCACGGTGGAAGGTGAGCAACAAGACGACTGTGAATAAAACTATCGAACCCTAATTTTGATTTTTGTTAAGTTTAAAGTTTACAAATAAGATGATATGCTTTCAATATGTTTAGGACTATGTTTTGGATTTCTAATTTTGCTTGAAAAAATTTTTTGATAAATTTTTTTAATTAATTTATAACTTTTTAAAAAATTATTTGAATTAGCTTATAAAATAAAACTTTGTAAAATGATAAAAAAAAATATTTTTAATTATGAGTGGAGTTAATAAAATGTAGTAGAGGAGTATAATAGAAAATTAAACTAAAAGAAATTCTCAAAAGTCAATAAGTAATCATCTCCTTACTTTTTAAAACTTTTTTTACCCTATATGAAAAGTCATTTTGAAAAATCATTTTGGGTTTAACAAACACTTTTTTATTTTTTAAATTCTCAAATAGTTAATAAGTCAAAAATAGACTAATAATAAGCAATCCTAAACATGCACTTAAAGAAATTCAAAATTATATTTTTGAGTTAATTACATGACGGTTTGTAGTCTAGTGATATTAGTGATTAAACCTCATAAAGTGATGTGAGTTTAATCATGATACATGAAAGGTTAGATAATTTTTAAATAGTAAAGAATTCATGTTTAAAAAAATCACATGACGGTTCTTCTAAGTCAAGGATAAGTCTTATAAAACTTAAGGATTTTGTTTCTAATGCAGGAAAAACACAATCAAATGGCTCAAGATAGTGATTTAATTTAAAGGCTTGGAACCGAATGGTTCCGGTCGAAATTGGGTGCTTAAGAGCCTTACAAGGTCTCGTTGATAATTTTTTCAATCACTAATTATTCCTATGACTAGATATCCGTAAATGCTAGTGTTTATGACAAAAAAAGAAAACAAGTAAAAAATCAATAAAAAATAAAAGAATTTAATTTAAAATAATCCTAAAACATCTCTATGATTTGTTCTCCAATATTTCATTAAGCCTTGAACGGAACTTGGTCGTCTTTGGTTTTTTGTTGTTTAGGATGCTTTTGCATTAGTTTTGATATTTTCTCACAATGTAATTGGGTTGATCTAACAATAATAAGCTTTAAAAATGAATGTGGATATATAGACACCCCAAAATTATAAATTAACATCCCAAAAATTATGTACGGGTCGTATGGCCACATACGCGTCGTATAGGGGGTCGTATAGCCATATAGGGGCGTATAACCCCTCTGACAGTCCCCTGAATTTTTCCTCGTAGTCTGTGTCGAAATTTGCTATATGTGTCGTATAGCCCTATATGTGTCATATAGTGGGTCGTATAGGGCTACATGGGGTGTATAGCTATCTGACACCCCCCCCGAATTTTCTTCGTTTTCAGTGTATTTGATTCTATACGCCGGGTATGGACCCATACGCGACATACACGACGTATAAGGGGTGTCGATTTATCTGGGTGGGTATCTCTATATTAGAACCCTTAAAAATATGTTAAGTTAATGTTAATAAACACTCTTTAATATATCCCTAGTACATAACTATGTCATTTGAAAGAGAACATGGGTATTTAAAGTTTTCTAGGTAGTTGTATGACATTACATGAATTTAGTGCTTTAAGTACATATGTCAAGTGTTTTTACCTAGCTATGCCAGGCCACAACTTTCCCCTACAACCACAATTGTTAAATCCGACCATTGCAATGTTTTGCCTCACTGTCTGATCTTTTCAAGATCACACAATTTTATTGTTTTTTTATATTTACGAGTAGTTGTCAAGACTTTTTATTGTTGTGTATCACATCGTAATCCCATAGCATTCAGGGCCTTTTGTGCATCCAACCTTTGATCTAGTTGTGGTCATGTTTTAATTTTCCTTTTATGAAGCAATAGCCCAATCTTTTATTGTTGTTGTTTTTGTCATTGTCATATACTCGTATGCCTCATCATTATATGTGTTGCCACAAGTGCTGCTCGACACTCTTGTTCCTTAGGTGTATGCCCTTTACTACACGAACATGATCCTACTAGTTCAAGCCTCACAAATTGACAATTGCTTGTTATGCGCTTAATAACTCAGATGTTAGTCCTACCTTCCTATGATAATTCTCTTTCCACTATATTAGACATCCCTACCAAAAATTTACTATCAAATATATCATTTGAGTTTTTAATTTTTTTCAAGAGTCTGAGAATTCCACGCAAGGACCCGACTAGCGAGATGTTAGATAAATATATATTAAGTTTATCATACAACTTGAGCCCAATTATAGAGACAAGGATTAAATTGTACATGGTTTCTTGTATCCTTTATACTCTATATAGTTTATTCATATGTTATATCCCTACACGGTTTATATTATCGTATAGAAATTTATTGTATACTAAATGACCATAATTACTTTAACGGATACAAATATAATTATCCTTCTTAAGGGGATCTGATGGTTATTAGTGTCTTATAAACAAAAGATTATGTCTCAAATCCTCTAGTGTACAAGTTATTTATTTTTTCTAGAAAATCTAAGCAAAAGCTAAGAAAAACATACATATTATTCAGTTTTTCTAAAAGTAATTGTAATTTCTAAGCAAAAGCTGGTTAGTGATCAAATAGCAAAGACTGGGCCTAAAGATGCACAAAGCCACTTCCAACTGGTTCATTACTCATGATCACTTAACTAGCCTCTTCAACAGTCAACACCATATTCTTCAAGTCCTTGTGTACAAGTACTGAACTTAGAAGTGGCAACAAAATGGACTTGTTAGACGGGTCTGCAACAATGGTTCGAGTTGAAACGGTTTGGTCCGCTAATATCTGTTATAGTTTCCAACATATTTTATAGATAGGGTAAGTGTTAAGTATAGGGTTTCTGCTAGATCAAACAATATAAGATGCCCTAAGCATTTGTTCAAAAGTGTTAGACAACTGGATCAAAAAAGCAAAAAACAACAGCATTTTTGTGGGAAAACACCCCACGACTCTTTTCTTTTATTGAATAAAAACCACACAAAAAACTCTTAGACAATGACCCTATTTTATACTAATCCTAACCTTAATTACTAATGAAAACTCCACTCAAACACAGTTGGAATGACAGCCCATTCACAGCCAAAACATAAACACTAATACCTTAAATAAAGCTAATTAAAACTTACTAAATAAAACAAACCTATCTTTAGACTCTTGACGATTCTCCCCCCTAAACTTCCACATATGACCGCAATTAGGATTAACTTCTAACAATCACCCCCTTAATCCTAATGTGGTCTTCCTTCTCTAAAGTAGAGTTGGCTCATCATCTTCACAAACTAAGTTGGCCTCCTCATGCTTTGGTTTTGACTTTGGACACTTATATGCAAAGTGTCCGAACTCTTCACATCGGTATTGAACCCATGACTTGTCTCGTTCTCCCATTGTCTCTCGTTGATCATTTCTTGAACCGGGTCGATTCTCACGACCCCTTCCTCTTCCCAAACTTCGGCCTCTACCACGACCTCTTCCATCCCGATTAAGCCATCCATATCCTTGTTGATAATCACTACCATTTCTTGGTTTAGGATGTTCATCATTACAAGTGAGCATCAATTTACTTTGCCTACCTTCAATTTCATCTTGGGATTTTACCCTCTCCTCGTAAGCTTTAAGTCGACCCACCACTTCTTCAAATGCCATTTTCTCAATCTCCGAGTATTTCTCAATCGAAGCAACGACTGGCAAATATTTCTTTGGCATGGAATTCAAGAACTTTCTCACCACTATCTCATCATCAAGTGAAGATCCAAGACTTTTATACTTTGATTGTAGCCCACTAATCTTACCTGCAAATTCATCAATAGTCTCTGTTTCAGTCATCTTCATTGCTTCCAACTCACTTCTAAGTGTTTGCAAGCGAGCCTTTTGAACCCTCTCGGCTCCCACATATCTGACCCGTAATGCATCCCAAACATTCTTCGGATCCTTATGCTTTGACACTTGAAGTAACACATCCTCCGGTAGTGACTGAAATATCAACGCCTTCGCCATGTATTTTCTTCTATCATCAATAACACTTCCTGTCACAGGTTCTATGGCCTCTCGCAGACCATGTGCACCTAAGATGGTCTCCATCATAATTGACCATGCAGTGTAGTTTGTTGTGGTCAATTTTGGACATTGCAAAGTCACATTGCTTGGTTCTCGGTGGGGTACAACTGCTCCTGCACCTGCTGTCATCTTCTTTCTGAACTACCTGATCACCTTTTTTTTCACAATAAAAAACTTTTTTTCTGCACAAACAGTTCCTGCAGCAGTAGTAAAACTCCTCTGATTCACAAACTTCAGCAGCAAATCAGCATAAACCAATCTGTTTCACACAGATACAGCAGCAAAATGTAGTCTGTTTCACACAGATACAACAGCAGAATGTAGTCTGTTTCACACAGATCAGATTCTCGTTTCTTCACGGAATTACCCGTTTTCCCACTTTAATCAATCACTGATTAGTTCTTCTTGAACCCGCTTTCACAGCAAACTTGGTTCAATCCTTCACAGATTAAACATCTTCTCCCGGTATCACAACACAGGTTTTCTTCACCGTCGTTCGCTGCTTCACACAGTCGCCTTCTCTATACAACTTGAATTGCACCAATCTTCGTCTACTGCAGCTGCGTCACGCAAATCTTCTCTGCTTAGCCTTGATTGTGTCACACAATCAACGCTCCACAATTATATGAACCAATCACTGGTTCAAATATGTCTTCAGTCTTCGTAACTGATCTATCACAGATCGTTTTCTTCTATCTTGTTCGGACAATTCTTCTTCTTGTCATCAACAACCTTTGATGGTTTTTCTTCACAAGTCTGGATCGCAGCAGTCTCTTGATTGCAGCTCTGATACCAATTGTTAGACAACTGGATCAAAAAAGCAAAAAAACAGCAGCATTTTTGTGGGAAAACACCCCACGACTCTTTTCTTTTATTGAATAAAAACCACACAAAAAACTCTTAGACAATGACCCTATTTTATACTAATCCTAACCTTAATTACTAATGAAAACTCCACTCAAACACAGCTGGAATGACAGCCCATTCACAGCCAAAAACATAAACACTAATACCTTAAATAAAGCTAATTAAAACTTACTAAATAAAACAAACCTATCTTTAGACTCTTGACGATTCTCCCCCCTAAACTTCCACATATGACCACAATTAGGATTAACTTCTAACAAAAAGCACCTGTTCTGTTCTTAAAATTTTACCCATTATTGATAAAACACAACCGGGGCTGGCTTGATATCATATAAATTGGTTGAAACTGACACCTCCAATACATTTTCAAATAAATGAAAAGAAAAAGTGAAAAAGAAAATTGTATAAAACAGCAAAAAATACGCATTGAACCGAACCAAGAACATTAAACTGGTACTGGTTGTCACTCAATTCCCAGGGGCATCCAAAAGGTTCCCTAAGATTGTCAACAAGAACACATCTTTAATTACTATATATAAGGTTTCCAATGGTACACAAATCTTTCAAAACATGAAAGAAAAAAAGTTTATAAAATGAGTAAGGTCATAATGTGCATCTACAGGCAAAGTTGCAAATCGACAAGCGACATGACCTAAAGGTTCCTGTATGTAAAGAATTTGACTTTATTCTGTCCAAAGAGCGGGTCAAACTTGCTATCTATGTGCTTCATTCTCTTTGGATTCCATCTCGGTCACGTTGTTTACAATGTTTTGAATCTTTTTGGACAATGATTGATTGTGTTCTTCAATGTGCTCAAAAATCATTTCCAGATGTCTTTTATAGGTTGCTGATCTTCTTTTCTCAATTGCTAGCTGTTGTGATAGTTCCCGGATCTTATCATGCTCATTCTGCAAAATCGAATTCAAAACTGCAATAAGTGGGATGTGATCTAGAAATAGACAAATATAATTAGTAGAGGTAGCAAAACGGGTGGGATGGCTGAGTTGGGTAATAAGTTGAAACAAGTAATGTTTTGGGGCGGGTCAATGCATGCCGGGTTGGTTTGACCCAAAAGATCATTAGCCAAGTTCCTTTTTAAGTTTGTGGAATAAAAAATTCATATTATTAAAATGATAATTTATTTTTATCTTTTAAGAGTGACTTAGTAGGTTGCAATGTTGCATAAATTTGCAAATTAATTGGGCAACTTTTGACTAATTTGACCCATATCCCTTTTAGTTTACCAATTTGACCCCTTACATGTAGGGAACATGTAGAGAACATAACACGAACTGAGCCGTTCATAAGTAAACAAGTTAAAGTTGCCACATTTAGAGCTACCAAAATGGAGTATTTATTATTTCTCTTCTCTATTAACAATATTCTGTAATTTGCAACATAAACTTAAACTTAAAAAAAAGGAAAAAATCTAACATTTTGTAACATAAACTTTTATTTCTTTTTATAATTTGTAGTGCATAAATGCATACTCTTGTAGAAAATCCTGGATACGACACTTTCACATGCACTGATTTATTATGGCTTTGTTGTAACAGATAGATAGCCTTGTTTCATAGAAGAGAGGGAACTAATAAATTCACACTCAATGCTGAGAACTACCAAGAGATAACAAGGATTACATGGACTAGATGAAATTAAAATAGCACCGCTCTTAATAACATATAAAACAACTAAATAGTCCTCACAACTACACTATTATAAGTTGGTGACATGAATGAGAAGATGAAAGATCCATGTAGAACTTGGGATGTAAGTTCAATACAATTAAGGGGTGTTCGAATGTTCATTTTAATTGATCATTGCAAATTTAAACCAGTCTAGAGTTTAAGACCTGTTTATTAGAGAGAATTTTGGTCATCTTCAGTACACAAAGCATTAAAGCAACAATCCAATAGGGAGAACTCTCAATTTATATATGTTGGGTTAATGATCCTTAAAACTGATGGTACAAAACTAAATGACTTAGAGAGAATTTTGGTTATCTTCAGTACACAAAGCATTAAAGCAACAATCCAATAGGGAGAACTCTCAATTTATATATGTTGGGTTAATGATCTTAAAACTGATGGTACAAAACTAAATGACTTAGAGAGAATTTTGGTCATCTTCAGTACACAAAGCATTAAAGCAACAATCCAATAGGGAGAACTCCCAATTTATAGATGTTGGGTTAATGATCCTTAAAACTGATGGTACAAAACTAAATGACTTAGTGATAATAGTAGAACCAACAAGGGGTTAAGCGTTATTTTTGTTGGTGGATGACATTGGTTGGTTACAAATGATAGAAGTGATTCTACTATTAATGTTTGAAATTGAAGAATGGGAAAAAGGGCTTATGACTTACTATTGATGGTAAGTATGTGATGTTGATAAAGTTGTTAATGCTGAAGAAGAGTTCCTACCCAAGTTACTACTGATAATCTATCGACATAGAATAACTTCACACCAATAAAATTGTTACTGCTAATGAAGAAAGCATAATACTACTGAAGATCTTGAGTAAAGATTCAGTGAAGCTTGCAATCTTTATTTTAGAAACGTATCCATTTGAAATGTTTGTTTATTATTTGTAATTATCTTTTAATATTACTTACAGATCTTAACTACATTTAACTTAGGAGTCATTTATATATTTAATGTAACTAAAAACCCTAAAAACGATTGTACTCTTATCAATTGAATTTTGTTGTGGTTCTGAAATCTCTGTGTTCTTGTGTTCTACCGATCAAGCAAATGCTGTTAATTAATTAACTTAATACTTCCAATACTAATCTAACAATTTGTCATCAAGGGCATTAGAATCCAATCGATCTAACAATGTACGAGGTGTTTAATTTATATGAGTGGATTTGTAGCACTTAATTATGTAAGTGGGTAGCTGGATTAAGTTGATGTCTAAGCAGACACATAAGCAGTTCATATCAAATTATAAAAGTTCACTACTTTTAGATTTAAGCAAAAACGACGATGGAAAGTTTGAGAATTAAAATTTCTCTAAATGACTAGCTTGGTAGTTCTATTATTGCACTTACTTAGAAAGGATTAGAAATATTACTTCCAATATGAGAAAAGTTGAATGATGTACACAAAAGGGAACACTTGATTAATCCCCACTTACTTTTCTAAAATGCTTAACTAATGATAAGTTGGGGAAGGACAAGAAACACTTGTGGGGTTTTTTAGTCCTCATTAACACAATCTTGATGAGGTGTATACACATAAAGTTTGACTAACAAAGCATGTTTAATTTTTCATATAAATGAAGATCAAAAGATAAGGAAAAATATTTCATGAGTTGAATCGAGTTTGTGCGTGAATTTGTGACCTACGAATGTGAGAAAATACCATTATGAAGGTAAAGGAGGGATTTTTATCGAGATATTTAGCATGTTATGATCAAATGGGTACATATAGACAGAATACAAAACCCTAATCATGTGGCTAAGCTAATGAACCTAACCCTAATTATGACCCTAATATATTATAACACTCTCCCTCAATGTGGAGCGTATATAAAATGTTCTAAGTTTGTTACATATATATTCATCTGAGGACCACAGTGATTTTGTTAACACGCCTACTAGTTAACCATTAGACTTTGACACTAGACTCCGTCACAATGATCCATATCAATCTTTTATCCCACGAAGTGACAATCAAACTCAATGGGTTTTTTCTCTAACGGGGTTAGAGGTAATATGTAAGGCAACTTCATTGTCACATATGAGCTTCATTGGAGATATCTTGCAAAACTTTAATTCCTCGAGAAGTTGCTTGACCCATACAAGTTCCTTGATACAAAGTCTTTGCACTTGACCTTGTTACCACATTTTGTTTATTGCTTTTCCAAGTGTAAGATTACATGTCACTTATTTGTTTATGTTATAACCAAGTATAGGTCATTTATATGTAGCATGGGCCTTAGGGTTTAGCTTAGAGGTGTCCATGTTCTCGCTTGAGTTTGACGAGGAGGTATAAGAGATCTTCTCTCAAGTAGAATCTAGAAGATAGTATGTTTGCATTGAGAGAAGACAAATTGTATCTTTTATAAATAAGTTTTTTCCTATGATTGAGAATGGTGAAACAACATAATATTTGAAAGTAGTTGTTAAACAAGAAAGGCTTTAAGGTTTTTAGTTGGGATACTTCTCTAAAGAGGATGAAACGGTATATATGCATCTAAGTGTTGAGAGAGTAAGTGCATCGCATCTTTTTCAATAAGAAAGATATAAACATTTTTAATGATGTAGTAAATGACTCTAATGAATGAGGGCTAAGAGAATGAGTAAAGAAAGAAAATAAGAATGAAATTTAAATATTGTTACGAAAAAAAAGGACATTTTAGGATTTTTCTTGATTTCGAATCCATGAGAGATATTACACGTTATACAAAATTCATTTACAGGTGAGATGCAACATACAACTACTTGTAGATTTAAACTTGATTTTTTCATCTGCTTCAAAAATCCTAATCATAGAATTCATTTTATTGTTTTAAGAGAGCTTTAACTCAGAGGAGTGTCGTATATGTACAGTTTTGCTTCACCTACCCATAAAGTGAAGTTGTACCATGAAAAGATCACTAGGTGAATTTGTTAACAAAGTAAGGGGTATGAGCGATGTTGCCATAATTTACTTGAAAAACCAGAGGTTAATCGAGAACTCGAGATTGTTAATTAGTGGAGGGCTCATCAAGGACATGATTACATTGATGGATAAGGATAAGGTGTAGACCAAATAATTTTTTCATCTCAATTGAAGGATAACACTGTGACACATGATAGAAAGAAACGTCTTCATGGGATATAGCATCACGAGATACAATATAATGTTGGAGAGTTGAAGAAAAACATTACCCCTTTTGAGAAGTTTTCTCTGGTTACAAAACTATTATATGTCCCTCTTTTTGGGGTCTTCATCAACTTGATATCAAGAATGCATTTTTACAAGGAGATCCAAAAGAAGTGTATATTGGACAACCACTCAAGTTTGTTTGTTGTGCAGAGTATGCAAATTAAAGAATCTTTGTATGGTCTCAAGCAATCTCCTCATGCCTAATTTCGAAGATTCAATGTTATGGTCACCGATTTCAACTCAGGAGGTTTTGTTGGTTCTATACGTGAATGATAAAGTAATTAATAGAAGTGGTATAGAAGTTTTTCTTCGAACTCACTATCAAACGAAAGATTTAGGACCACCAATATGATTCTTGGGAAATGAATTTTCTAACGATAGGTATTTACTTAGCTCTAATAAAAAATTGTTTAGAAGTGCTAAAAGATTCATTGATGATTGACGAAAAAAGTTGTGAAACACCAAATGTTATGTGTAAGCAGATAAAAGTGACCAAGAAGAAGATCCAGAGAAGTATAGAAGAACTATTCAGAAGTTAGACCATCTCACCATTACTCAGTAAATGGAGAAAGTCTCATCCCCGAGAACAGGGAAATCCTTGGTCACATTTTCAATATCTTAATGCTTCATGTTATGGCATTCTATGACAAAATCATGGTCAGCACATCATAGAAATCCTTACCGATGTCTACTATAGCGAATGTCCCACAAGCAGGTTGATCTACTGCAAGGAATTGTATTCTAGTTAAGGGTAATCTTGTGTCATGAAAGAGCAAGAAGCATAATGTTGAATCTCAGTCAAGAACAAAATCGGAATACAGAGCCCTAACAGACTTATGACCTTGTTTGGCTTTGAAATCTACTTTGTGTGAATACATTTAAACAAACCAATCCAAGGAATTCATGGTGTGATAAAGAGATATCCATTCGCATTGGAAATAACCCAGTATTCCAAGAAAGAATGTGACTTAACTCGAGAAAAGCTTGAAGATGCGATAATTACAACACCCCATGTCATAACTGAAAAACTAGTTAATTGACATTTTCACTCTATAATCGACTATGCCGTATTTATAACAAGCCTAAAATGATTATTACCCTATGCATTAGCTTGATCGGATGTGTTAGATTATATATCATTTATTTGTTTCTGTTAAAGCTCGCCCATTAGCCTTAGGGTTTAGCTTAAAGGTGGTTCCTTCCTTTATAAGTCCATTAGCCTTGCGCCTAAGGTCACCTTATGCCTTCTACGCTTTTTAAAACCTAGTTTGCATCTAAATAACATTGAACCTGCATATCACCTTGATTCTAGTATAAAAACCCTTTTCAAGAGGTCATTGGATGTACTTTAGAATTTGCGCTGCGACTTCCTAATAGAGTGACAAGAAGAATTCAAAAGCTGATGACAACAAATGAAGTACCTATCAAATACTTAGTCTTCCAACTAACCTCTGATATCCCCTTAATCTACCACAGGCTCACGTGCCCTTGTAAGAGATTAACATTATGATCTATCAAAGTGAACATCACATCAATGGTTTGCAATCTACTAGACATGCTTCCTCAAGGATGGCTAGAGTATACTTCCATTGAAATATTGAAATTTCATCTTTTAGTTATGCAACTTCAGTGCCAAGAAAATATCCAAGTCTTTTCATATCCTTAGTTTGGAAATATTTTAATAAATGCTCATTCAGTTGTTTAATACTAATAAGATCATTTCCAGTGATTACTATAACATCAATTAGGCTCAAGATGGCCTCAAATTCCTATCTAAGACTTGAATGGTCTTCCTTATTACATGCCATCTCATATTCTTTACCCATGGTACTAATTCGACAAACCACTTGGGAAACTACTCAAGGCCACGAAGAGGCAACGAACCCACTACATCGCTCCCTACTTCTTCTTGCAAATCACAATTAGCTGTCCGAGAATAATAAACGTATATCGGTCATTTCGTATCACTATAATCAAGGCCAAAAATCTGGGTGGGTCCTTTAACAACAAGACAGGCCTTAATGCAATCCAGTTTACCACATGGGCCCACTTATGGATTGTCTAAATAAATATAGACGACGATAAAAAACAGACATCATTCGACATCATGAAATACGTGTTGAAACTAGGAGAGTAGCTTTTGTAGCCTTTCTAAAGACGATAATAACCTAGAAATACACGATTAGAAGTCTTTTGGGAGCCAACTTGTCATGACTAGGATTCAAAAAATGAACGAAAGAGACACATCTAAAAGGATGAATGAGAAGAAAATGAGAGGTTAACATGCGATTAATAAGATAACATGCAGTCAGCCCACAAATGAATTGGGAGATTAGCATGAAAGAGCAAGGTGCAACTATTTCAACTAGATGTTAGTTTTTCTTTTTGACGACACCATTTTGTTATGGAGTTCTAGCACACGAGGATTGGTGTAACATGCTTTCGGTAGCCATGTAGCAAATAAAAGATGTAGAAAACACTTAATGGCCTTATCACTTCTCAAAGTGTGAATAAGCATGCCAAACTGAAAAAATATATATTAATATATTGGATCACTCAGAACGTTATTCCATTAGAAAAATCAAGTGCAACAAGAATAATCATCAATGTATGAAACAAACAACTAAAACCTTAAAGTGGAACTACGGTACTGCCTCAAATAAAACCCCACACATCAGTGAGAACAAGGAAAAGAGTGATTTGTCTTGTTTATTAGCTCAAGTCTTGAACACACCATGTGTGTTTTCCTAGTTAACAAGACTTGCAGTGGTGTCATTTGTTTCTTCTGAAACTCCCGCAATGAGATCGGTAACACTTGCCATGAACAAACTAGAGAAAAAAAACTTTTAGGCTTTTATGGTTAAAGGAAGAAAGTAAACATACTGATTCTGTAAGATGGTAAAAGACTTCATGTAAGAGGTAAAATACTGAATTGAATATTATTGATAGGTTTGGTTACAATATATAGAGAATATAATGCAAACCTTAAAACCTAACTTGTCCCATGGGCTCATACTAATTACCCTAATAATGTTGTCTAATACTCCCCCGCAGTCGTAGCGGAAGTAACCTGACGTTATGACTGGGAAACAAAAAAAAATAAAACAATAATAATAAGACAAGCATGCTTCGATCAACTTGACTATCCAAACTATTGCCAACAAACAATATTGTGCTTGATGCTGTCATCCACATTTTGGTTGATTATGCTATCCATAGTTTGCTTGATACTTCATGGTTCTTGATTCTTGAAATAATATGTTGAGACTGGAGACCATAGTCATTGGCGATGTCTCAAGGCTAGCAAGCGGCACTCTTTTGGATCCGTATATCAAGAGATGACATAAGTAGATACAAATAAATAAATAAAAGAAAGCAAGACCGGTGGCCGTAGTCAAGTGGCGGTCTCTTGGATCCGTAGATCAGGAGATAAGATCCGTAGATCTAAAAATAATAGAAATATTTAACCAAACCGAAGTTTGAGATCAGTGGCCATGGACTGTGGTCCTTGATGCGGCTAAAACACCGATAAACGAAAAAAATAAAAAGAACAAAGAAAACATAATGACCGCTGCATATTAGGAGCCATAATCCAGAAACAAATCAAGAGAATGGATGTGAACGAACCAAGAGAATGAATATGGGTAATAGATTTGAATCCTCAACCGATAACGAAAGTTTATTCAATATAAACTAGAAAATAGATAAGAAACGAATGAAGACAAAGGTGGGACAAGGCGGCGACGGTAGCGACACACCGCCTGTCTAGGGTTTGAACCCGATGGCGACAGCTAGGGTTTGAACCCGCTGGCGACAACTAGGGTTTGTGTGTTTTTGTGGTGGTACAGCGGAAAATAAGGTAAACAGAACCCTAAGGCTCTGATACCATGTAAAATGGTAAAAGACTTCATGTAAGAGGTAAAATATTGAATTGAATATTATTGATAGGTTTGGTTACAATATATAGTGAATATAATGCAAACCTTAAAACCTAACTTGTTCCATGGGCTCATACTAATAACCCTAATAATGTTGTCTAATAAATTCTGTAGAAAACATGGTTGAGGCACATGACGACATCAGGCGGTTGTCGGGGTGGTGCAGGTTTGGTCATTTTGTACATGGAGGGTGTTTATGTGGGTGGTGATGCTGAGTAAGAAGTCGTGTGAAGTAGATCTTAAATTAAAAATATATATTTAATTAAATGAGATGGTGGCCAGAAAATTATACACAACTGTTGGAAAAAGTGGGTGTTGGAGTTGATACATGGTAGGGAGAAAACTTTTATAATGCTCATGTACCAAGTGAAAGTAGAAGAGATACTTTATTGAGGTACCCCGTTATGTCACAATCTACTGCCATAAAGAATCCAAAACCCTTACCCTAATCTAAGCTAATGGGCCTAATCTTATAAACCACCAACCTAAATATATATTCTAACAACATAAAACACAAAGCACTAACAACACATATCAAAAGAAATATCAACATGTCACAAAGATCTTTTTTTTTCGTAAAGAAGTTAGGCATCCTACAAAGTTCTCTACTTTATATTAAAAAGGTAACTACTAACTACACACCCTTACTGGGTTTTATCTTATTTAAAATTTGAAATATTTGTGGCATTAACTTACTAGAATTAGCTAACTATGATTCTTTATCATACATCTTTACGTTACATATTCTCAAACCAGTCCATGTAGTTTTAGTATATTGAGAAATAGTAGCATTTGTGACAAGACAAGATAGTGGTCACAACTTTCTTAATCTGCATGAGAAAACAATATTTCTTGTAACAGTTCAACATGTTAAATGTGTTCAAATGGAAGTAATATGAATGAATGTGGCTTAGAATTCAACCACTTTCATTCTTTTCCTTGTTATTTTGTCTTTAGTTCCATTTAGATGAATAAGTTTTAGAACCATATCTCCATCTCACATTCATCTGATTGTTACAACTTCAAAAAGAGCAAGAGCACATCAAACAGTACTTTTTACAACCAGATTTTACTATAGTCAGTCGCCTGTTTCAACTTCAAACTATTCAATAGTTGATAATCACTTCCCAGACACATTCAAACTCCCAATAGTAAAATGGAACTAAACAGATAACCAAAGCTTAAAAATAGTACAAAGAAGTAGACATACCGGATATTGGTCATAAATCAAATCCTTACGGCCCTTTCCAGGTGTCAATGGATGAGTGTGTTCCTTGACAAATTTTGTGATCATCCATTTTCCCGAGCTTACTTTCCTAACTAAAACCATTGCTCTACAACCAACCCGTGTTTCAGCCCGTTGTCTGACTATCTTTTCACGTTTGTCTGGTGTCCTAAAACCCTCTTTATTGCAAACAAGAGCCCGTCCAATGGCAGTTCCATCACGTCTTGATCTCGAGAGCTTGCTCACACGGATAACAAACCCAACCCGCGTAGCATATGCGTTGTAAAATGCATGTGCTGCTCCTTCAGAATCAAATTCTTGCCCAACATACGGTTCTTCGACAATAATCGAGTTATTGACTGTGTGGGTCCCATCTAATGGAAAAACACCTCTTTCTGATTCATCTTGATCAATCTTAATATCATGATTGTTTTGAAACATGGCTTCAACCGAACACCCTACCATACCATCTTCATCTACTTTTCTGATTTCCATCTCCGCAGAATTCAATAATACCTCACTGTTGACATCATCATCAACCTCAAAATCCACTGAAACACAAGCAACCATTTTCAAGATTAATATGTTGATCAATAGAATAGAAGAAAGAAAACAAAAGATTATAACACAAAACACACAGCCACAAATGCTAAGCAAGTAATTTAAGTAGCATCAGAGCTTCATCTTCGCTTAGCCAAACAATCAAGGTTCAACTTTCAGCACATTCAGCATTGGAACAATGAAATCCATAACATACCAACATTCTATAAGATATATTTAACCAAAATCAGCCAATTTTCAAAATTGAAATTCAACATAAGATATGACTACATGAACATAATTTGCAGAAATTAGACATTTGATAACTAAAACTATCAGCATAGACTCAAAACTCACAAGCATAAGCAAACATCACCAATTCACAGAGTTTTCCCTCTTACTATGAAATCAAATCAAATACAATAGCAACTCACAACAAAAAAAAACGCTACCCCAAACCATAAATTAAAAGCCAATTAACAAATTAATCATTCAAACGAGCCCTTACGTTTGATGGGCACATTCTTATCGACCTGTTGGAAGAAAGATTCGGTTTTTTGGCACAGAAATTCAAGAATCGACATGGGTTTGCATTGAAATTTACGGAATTGAAGAGGGATGCAAAAAACTTACTCAAAACTTGGAATTGGAATTGCGATGATGGCGATATGAGGATGGTGCAGAGGTAACAGTGATGAACAGAGACGATGGAGCAGAGAAAAGAGGTTGATTGTATTGAGGAAACCCAAGAACGAGAGGTCAAGTGTACAAGTTAACGGAGATACGAGACTTCACTAGGATCGCTATTATTGATGAAAGAAAATGCAAAAACACAATAGTGGGCGAACCGGTTCATAAAATATGTCAAGATGGGTTTGAGCCGGTGCGGAACTATGCCTATGAGAACGAGTATAATATCGAATTTTTTGAGTGAACATATAAGTATAATTAGGTTCACATTTAACTTAGATATGTTTCTGGTTCATCGGTTAACACCCGTGGGAGTGGAGAAGAGGTCGCGTGCAAGTCTACAAGTTTTTTTTTTTCAATTTAATTAGAAAAATTGTAAGTTCACCCTTGCTGTTAACACACATTAAAACCCTAACCCCAAATACCCCCGGACCACAGCCCACGTCAACCACTCTCCACTACTACACTACATCGACAACTGTTGTTGCATCGACCCCATCCCCCCTCCAATCGACCATTGTTGTTGCAGTGATTATCCTTTGGTTTATTGTTTATTGAAGTTATCACTTGTCTTACCCGTTACAACAAGTGTTGACAGATTTTTTTTCAATAAAACATGTAAAGACGGGTTTACGCAATCGTATGAGTGAGAATATATTAATGACTCGTGTATTTGTTACATTGAAAATGAACTTTTCGCAAAGGTGTCGATTGAAGATGTAATGGAACGGTTTTAAAAGATAAAGACGTGTAGAGAACAATTATAAAATATAAATTTTATTTGATTTCTTTTGGTATTGTATATTTGTTAATATTTTCAATGCAGTTTAATTATATTCAAATCGGAGCCGATATGACAACTCAAAAAAATTTATGTTGTTTCGTTATAAATCAAATCACCGAAAAATAGTGACACCCTAGGAAAAAATTCCTAGTTCCGTCACTGGTTTGAGCCCAAACTGTTTATATGTTATTTATTTTAATTTTAAAATCTATATGTTTGTTTATCATAGGACTTGAACATCTAATATTATAAGGAGGAACGTCTTTTCAATATGTTTTTGTATAACTATACTACAAGTCCTTTGGTGTTTAAGCCTAGGTCCTTATTGACTTTCTAAGCCGGTGGATATTTGAAACTTTGGTGTTTAAGCCTAGGTCCTTATTGACTTTCTAAGCCGGTGGATATTTGAAACTTGAAATCGATTATGTAAACCGAAGCGATCATTTGTTGTTTACTCTTAAGTGGACTTCATTTCTCGTCCATGAAGTATAGGCAAAATTGTTATTTTAGTCCAATTTGAAAAGTTTTAACCCTTTCAGTCATCATCATTTCAACTCTTAATGTGTTTTGTCCCTAACCCTACACCCTCCTATGCAGTTTGTTAAGTGAGACATGTGTGCCTCTCACTTGATAGGCAATTTCATCCTTTCATGTTTGATTTTGTCTCGTAAATGACAACCATGTTCGGTCGTTCACGTGTTTTTTCTTCATTCATAAACTACCATAGAAATGATTCAAAGGCGACACGTTCCCACAAGTAGAGGATAAACAACAACAAAAAAACACCTAAATCCACCCTTCCAAATTATAATCCTTCAAGAAATAGAAAGGCTAACTTACACTGACATCGGTTCTATTCGCTTCATTATTTGGAAGCTTAACATCACATCTAAACAACCGAGTGATTTTTAAAAAGATTAATATCAATAGGTGTTGCTAACTCGCGTCATGAGGGCATGAGTTGACCAACTAAATTAATGTGTTCGAGATTTATATATAAATGCACCTAATACAAATCATTAAGTGTGGTTGTGCACTAGTATCGTGGGTAAATATACGTATAGTTGGATCTATCTAGATATGGGGGAATCACTCACAAATGGCTAGGTACCAATTGGTAATTGTGTTAGGTGGTTTGTGTATCAGGACGAGACATGGTTGTTGGTCGACGAGACCGAAGATAGTTGTGTCATGGTGTCACACCCTCAAATTCCACGTGCGGGGTTTGACCGCGAGGCGTGTGACAAACCAGGATCTCAGACACGGTCATATCAAACGACACTAAATGAATTTAAAAATAAATGTTTGACTCAAATCAGAGTAGTATAAAAGAAATAAACATCAGTGCGGAAGCATAAAACTGAAATGAATAACAGTGCGGAAGCGAATAACGAAATGTAAACAATACTGAAAGTTAGAAGTGCTAAGTCAAAACAAAATGTTCAATGCAAGTAAATATGTTTGATGATGCATGTCCTGAGTGCGTTCCTTAATCGTGCATCATAAGCTTAAGCGTTCCTGTTACCTGAGAAAACATGCTAAAGTGTGTCAACATAAAGTTGGTGAGTTCACAGGTTTTATCACAGATAAAAATGTTTGTAACTGTTCGAATGGTAAAGTAATTAAAGCATATCGATAGGTAGCTAGCCTATAACAAGTTACTTAGCGTTTCGAACCGAGACTGACTGTTTGTATGTTCGTATGTTTGTTGCCTTCCCGTCACGTCTCACTAGACAATGACAAATGTTAGGTCAATAACGCACCCGTTTGACCTCCAATCAAGCTAGCGCGACTAGCCCGGGCGGGGTTTGTCAAACCCAGTAGTACTACTCAGAATTACCTCGCTACACATTACTAACGGTTCGAGAATGTAAGGACTTTTCAAGAATGTTTGCACTAACGTAACAGGCGATATCAATAATACTAAAACCATTTTGTAAATACGTTTGCATGTTTTCTCCCCCAAAACGGAAAGAAAGTAAAATAGGGGCCGTGAAGACTCACATCGAATACGTTGCAACAAATAAGTGTAAGCACAAGGGATCGGGTTCCAATTTACCTGAGTTTCATTTAATATTTAAATGAGATTAAATATTAGAAATGGAATTAATTATTCGGAGCAGAATGGTACGGTTCGCGATCACGGTTCAGTTGCGGTGTCAGCTAAACAACATGACTCTCCATACACAAGCAAACACAAGCATACACAAACTCACACAAGCATATAAAATTCAATTATTCATAGACACACTAGACCATACATGAAGGTATTGTTTATATATCTTTAATTATAAGGGTTTTTATAATAAAACTCATATGTCGTACATATATTATAACTTCTCTAAACACAAATCTATACACTATTTTAAGATGGAACCACTTGGAGTTGCTCCAAGACTCATGGGGTTACTTCCCAAATCATTTATTTTAACCATAAGTTCTTCAAAATGCAAACCATGTATCAAAATACTTGACTCTTTGTTTGCTGTCAAAAAGAATAGTTTTGACCTACCTTCACTAAAAAGACAATAGCTTGAGTTATACACTTCCAAATTAAGTGTGGTTGGATTTTCTGGAAACTAGATTCAATAATACACAAATTGGACCCAAGAAACGCAGTTTTTGAGTTTATTATTATCAAGTTACAACGTGCACAAGTTGGCTAACAGAATCTGCCCGAACCAGAAACATCAAGTTTTAAACTAAACGTGCATCTTAACATTGTTCAATGACTTCACAAGACCATGCTTACACTCATCATATTGTTCTTTTTACTCAATACACATCACTATCAATCATACATGCATACCATCACCTAATGCCTTACTAACCTACACAATGCTTACACATCCTATTATCCATGCATGTGCCATCCGATTCACACCCACACATACTGTATTGCCATCTAAAAATAATAATAATATTATAATTAAATCCCATGCACCTAAATTGAATTCCCCCTGCGTCCAATTGAACATCATCCCCATAGTGAAACTCACACACCACCATTTACATTTAAATGCCCACACACACACAGATATACATACATATATACCTATATATATATATTATATAACTATCAAGGACCCTTCCACAACCAAACAACGTATACACAAAACTTCACATATATACATACATCACTGCATCGTACATGAACACACCGACCCGCCCTCGGCATACAACAAAACTCGCATACCCACAACAAACGTGTACATACACAACCCAAAAGCAAGTCACACATATTTAACCGAACATTAAACCGTGAAAACGCTCGAGATCGGACGACTGAACCGTAACCAAAACCGTACAAGTGAGACGAACGAAGAGACATACCGTATAGACTGTTCCGGTCGGTTTTCGCGGCTGTCGAGTGACGTTGATTGCCGAATGATCGTCGTTCGATCTCGAAGGAACCCACAAAAGAAAATCGTCGCGTAACACGGAACGTCGGAGACTAGAAGTTGCGAATAACGGATGCCGGAGTCTCGCACACGGTGAAGAGATAGACGTTTAGCAGTGATCGTCTATGATGGAAACGACAAACGGCAGCGGTAGGGTTAAGGGTTTCGGGAGGGTTACGGGAGTGACGGAGAAGTTGGTTATTTAAGATGAATTGTAGTTCCAATTTTCCATTTCAAGTCCTTCATTTTTAACATGAATTTCATTTAAATTAATTTAGTTTAATCACATTAGAGTTACTTATTAATAGTTAATATGATAAATCATTAACATTTAACAATAACATAATTTATTAATTTATTATTATTTTTTTTAAAAAAAAAAACATATCAGTTAAAAGTTGGATAATGATAACGATAATAACCTGAAAACTCAAGTTGTCACACATGGTGGTTAGTGTACCGAGCGTGTTGCGTGCTATAACACGTGTAAGTGTGGTGGGTACAGGCTACCACTTATGCTTGATGGTTTTATGTTGCGGGACAAATGCATGATGCCGGGTAGTTGACCGAAGGCATCCGTGTGGCGTTGGTTAGCTTATTAATCCGCTCGGGTGCTTTGACGTGCGGAATGAGTATCAGACATTCTAATAGGGTTAATTTATTCACAGTTAATTCAACCTTGAATGAGCATTGATTTCTTGTGCAATTCAACTATTATAACATTATTACTTATATTAAAATGCAACTCTTTTACTACAATGATTTTTTGTTTGATTAATTTTTGAACACCAAGATCTTTGGTTTGTTTACTTTTGGCCACAAATGTTTAATTTGTTTTGTTTATATGAATTTTTAAGTAATAAGAATAATAAACTTTTATGGCTTTGAATTGATTTATCTTTATTATACTATTGGTAACTTTATGAACCAAATAGATTATAAGCAGACATCATCGTTGTCGATATTGGTATTATCAGAAACAGTATCAACATCCGTTTTTATGGTTTTCGACAAATCGAGACGATAATCACCAAACTTACGCTGTGTAACGCAAATGATAAACGACCAAACTCCCGTCACCAAACAGTAGAGGTTAGTATTAATTATTGTTTGAGCATGTATCATCAAATCAAATCCCTAATTCACATCAACCATTTATGTATTCCGTAAAAAACATACAAAACTAATAATCAAATCAATCCCTAATTCATACTCACATGAATAGTGTCTTTCGTTGCAACTCGTTCGCACGAAATCAATCAAACATATGGCAACTCGTTCAATCAGCGGTTTAACAAGACGATGCTTCACTTCATTCTTCAAACCCTCTTTCACCTCTTATTCTCACAGGTACCCATCTTCTCAATCGCTTCAATTCACCCTCAAAACGCCAATTAACCCTTTGATTCACCCAATCCAGGCCAATCCCATGTCAAATCCCCACTTTCCCTTCACGCATTTCATCAAACACTTGGTGGGCATTCAGAATCTTGATCAATTTCAGGCACTACGGAACACCAACATCACATTCATCATCTGTGCGTTGCGTGTTATCAGATGGTAAACCCAAATTCGAGACGTTTGAAGTTGATCCCCCGAAGAAGTACAAGTGGCAGACGAAGAAACGGTTGAAGATGAAGAGGAAGAAAGAGAAGCAGAAGAGAAAATCGGCTAATAAGAATGACCCACGTCGTCTCACTGTTAAAGGGTCTAAACGCAAAGGGAAGTTTGCTAATGCGGAGGAAAGAATCAAGTATAAGCTCGAGAAGGTGAGTATTATTGTTGTTTCATTGATAATATTTATGTTGTTCTTCATATGTATGTGGAGAATATGTAGAAATGATATCAGGGGGTGTGTTTGTATTGTGGATATAAAGTTAAGCTAGACACACTCGATAATCAAGAAAAAGTGCATTGTTTGTTCAGATATTATGAAAAACTAGAGTTTTTGTGTTACTTTTCTTTACAAATTTTAGGTGGAGATTGAATTTGTTGCAGCTCATTTGATCTTAAAAGTCAAGATCAAATTTTTTTAAGGAGAGGGAATCTTTGTGGTTATAATACTCTTATAGGATTTGAAGTAATAAGAATGTAATAGGAAATGTGCATCAGTACATGTTCACCATAAATTTTTCAATAGGTTAACTTGGTGCATCTGTACAAGTTGTATGAACTCAAAGATTGCATAGGTATACCATACCATATGAGTTTCCATATGAGTGCTTGTGAAGAGTGTAATTGACACAAAGACGATGGATGCTTTGTGTAGACCTATACATGGAACTTTAGAAACTTTAACTAGACGACCTTTGATTGTGTTTCAATATGAATATAGTCGTTTTAGAGTTTAGGAAGAGTGTCAGGGGTCTCAATGGGAGTAGTCTCTCTATCTTCTGGGATACAGGAAACGTTTCCTGTCATCCTACCCTCTCTAGACCCTACCATAGTTGTTTTCTATGAGTGGGTTTTTACAGGGCATGTTTGTTTGTTTGTTTTGAGTTTGGGAAGAGTAATTACGTATAATCATTTTAGTATGAATATAGAGGCTTTTACATAAAATGAAGGTAGGAGACATAACCGTGCAGCTTTATATTATAGCCTGGTACTTCTATTTCAAATAACCTGTTGGTATTTCAGGCAAGAATTAAGGAATCTTTACTTATTGAAAGACTCAAGCGGTATGAAGTTTCTAGACTACAGGGGCCAATGGTGAAACCAGTAGAGATGACAGGCGAAGAAAGATTCTACATGAAGAAAATGGCTCAAAAAGGATCGAATTATGTACCTCTTGGAAGAAGAGGTGTATTCGGAGGTGTTATTCTGAATATGCATATGCATTGGAAAAAACATGAGACAGTAAAGGTCATCTGCAAGCCTTGTAAACCTGGTCAAGTACAAGATTATGCTAATGAAATTGCAAGATTAAGTGGCGGAATCCCAATTCAAATAATCGGAGATAACACAATAGTTTTTTATCGTGGAAAGGATTATGTGCAGCCTGAGGTCATGAGTCCGATCGATACCTTGTCCAAGAAAAAGGTCAGTACTGTTATATCTTTTTAAAAATTTTTTATGATATATTTAGCTGTCTGCATCATAGATGACTAACTAAAAGGGTTGCTGTTTATTTTAGAAGAACTTTTCATGATCTATTAACTGTCTGCATATGAAGTTTTCTACAAGAAAGTAGAAATTAGATTGCAGATATCTATTGATTAGTAAGAATGCATGTGGTTTACTAAATCATACATGGCATAGCTGAAAGAGGAACCATTAGTTAAAATTTCACTTCTCCGTTGATTAGTAAGAATGCTTAAATGTGACAGATTATTGAGGTAGGGAGATTTAAACATCCATCCTGGATGGTGGCATACACCCTTGCATGAGTGATAAGTGATAATTGATAACCCAAACTTTTAAACTATACTTATGTGATGGGTAATGGGGCCATGAATTAAACTAGATCTGTCAACGGGTCAGGTCTTGATCTGGATCTGACCTGATCTATATATATGATCCAATGGATAAAAAGTTGATTAATTGACCCGATAGGTTGGGCCATATAGGTGGGTCAATACTAGGGTTGATTCATTTAAATACCAACTACCAAGTATAAAACCTATATTTTTTAATCTTTTCTTAATTGATCTTACATAACCCTCATATATGTGACTAAATACCCTCCGCAACTCTCACACATCACCCACTTTCTCCATACATCTCCAATCAATGATGCTAGGTTTCTTGATATGGTTATGTCTTTTAAAACGTGCGTGGTTTTGTGATGACAAGTTTTAAATTTCAGTTATTTTCTAATGATCTTTTCATAATGTAAATACTTTTTCTTGACAGTAAAATTCAGTACGTACATGTTTTTGCAATGACATCCCAAAAAGTCTTGTTCATGCTCAACACAAACTTTCTAAGTTACTTCATCAATTGTTTGTGATGTGAACGGATATTTCTACAACTTCCAAAAAGCAATAGATAACTGACTTCCTAAAGTTTGATTAGTTTCTTTATGTCATTTTTCTTTATCTGATTATTTTTTAATGGCAATCTATTTAACAACTTTTTTGATTTATTTTATGCCCAAAAAATTGTGCACAAGTCATGTTTTACATGATGTATTTTGACAAGGTACAATTTTTTTAAATTGACCAAATCAAGTAAAATAGTTCATCCACTAGAATGCCTTATTAAAATTGACTGAAAGCTTTGAGTTTTCTGTAAGAAGTCGAGTATACAGTTGGTCCATTTCGAAAGAGATTTTTTCCAACGAAGGATGGGATGATGAGAAGACTAGTGCTCGTTCTAGGAAATTAAATTATGATAATTATATGTTAGTATGTTACAAGTTAAAGATTAATGCGGATGTTGCTATCGGGTAGATATATTAATGTATTATGGATCTAGGACATTTTACGCCATTAAAACTTCTTTTGGATGGAAATGTTTACTTTTATATATCCTTTTTATTTGGTTATTTTAGTGGCAGTAGTTGACTTCCTCATATTATAACAACTGTAGGTATTTTAAAACGACATCATATAATCTTTTAAAACTTAAAATTTGTCCAAGAAACCTTTGAACTTAGTTTAAGGTCATCTATTGACATTTTCTATTTCTATATTTGATTAGTTTATAGTGAACTTCAGTTTACATCTTCTGCTTTTCTCATTTGTCATCTGATTCACGCAGGCACTAGAAAAGTCAAAATATGAACAATCACTCGAAACTGTAAGGCATTTCATTGCTGTATCTGAGAAGGAACTAGAACTCTATCATAGACACATTGCGCTTTATGGTGACCCTGCTGATCCTAACCGTAAAACTATCATTAGTGGTGCAAGTGAAGGCACAGTAGAACCAAAAAACGTCATAGGAACTGACAGCGCCAATGACGAATTATCAGAGAACGAAGATGATTATGATGACGTTGATGTTGATGATGATGATGATGATGATCATATGGCCCTAAGTGATATGAACTGCACAGATGAGTCTAGTACAGAATTGGATTCTTGCAATGAAGAAACTTAAAGTGACGAGTGAAGTCTTAATTCTTTAATCAAATCCAAACCACCAGAATGGTAATGATCTTGTTATCATATCAATCGGGGTGGCAAAATGGGTGGGTCCGCGGGTGGGTTGTGTAGCAGGTCAAAACTGGTAAGTTGTGGTAGAGGTCTGTTTGTGCTGACAAGAAACATTGAAAGTCCAAATATAATTAGAAATATAATATTATTTCATAACTAGCCACTAGAAATTGACACCTCTAAATGTCAAATTTCATGCAATTATTTAGACTTCCAGGCTTGTAAAGTGATGAAAAAATATGTGAACCATGATCTTGGCTCGAATCATGATCCTGGGGACCATGATTCTGATTTGAGCCAGGATCATGGTCAATGGATCAAATTAAACCACGAGATGATTTGATTTGAATATAATCCATTAACAAACCTACATCACTACGTGCTACATTAACTAACCTTATTTGGGAAATGCATTAATATGAACCTTCTTGATCATCTTAGATTAAAAGATATGATTGAGTAAGTTGTTGAAATGTCTATGTGAAAAGATAGCTTTTGTTTGTATTGCAAGCAAAAGAAGACAACATGTTAATCATATCCTTTTCTATCACCATATCGATGTTGATGCTTTAAAAGTTAAAACTCTACTCAAACTCGACGTCCCTTTCATGATTCTTGATGTGCTTCCACGTGCACATGCCAATCTCATTTCAGCCCTCGATCTTCTCTTCATGTCGTAATTCAAACAATCAACAATACATCGTTTTGTGGAGTGCAGTAAATTCTTTTTTGGATGTACTATAATTTCGTGCAATTCATTGACATCCTCTTGATTTTGGTACTATCGTTTATATTTATTTGTTTTTGATTTTTGAAGGTTAAGGTCACATTAAAAAATATGGTTTTATTACATTTAAAATGGGTAGAATTGTCTCATATAGCTTATTTGGATTCTTGTTAAATATAATTAGAAATGTATTTCGAGTTGATTGCTGTTATCATATACTTTTTACATATTTTTATAAATTTTACCAACTTTTAATTAATGCTAAACACTTACATATAATGGTATTTAGTTATTATCTGTTATTATATACATGTAAAATTGTCAAACTTTAAGATTCTATCGGTATCATATGATTGTATATTTGATGTCTCATTTTTAACTTACCTCTTTATTCACACTAACTACTTTCAAGTTGTACTTGTGCATCTCTCTTTTTGTAATATCCATCATATCCACATAATAAATCGATGAATATTTGCTTTAAAAAATATTTTCATAGAAAAAACTTATTAGGAACGATGCCAACTCATCAATAGTAACTTCCTCTTGACGTTGAACCAACTTTGAAAGCATAGAGGTGACTCACACTGTGTGAATTGCGAAGTGTGTAAGCAAAAACACCATTTTGCGCCCGTTGTGTGCATGTGCAGGTTCGGATGCTTCCCACCTTTTGGAGTCCTCACTTTTGTTCCTTATGGAAAAAAAATGCAAGATAGGCTAACACTTATGTAACACTCTCAAGTTTGTCAACCACATATGCAAGAACTTTTACTCTTTACAAGTGTGTATCAAATTTAATGTTTTGAGTATTGATAACTCATTAATCTTAGCTCAACATACTATAGCTTATTAAGAAAAGCTTTCGTCAAGATAAATGCAAGCCCATAAATATTAATCGTATAACATTTGACTAACGATAAAAATCTCTAGTCATTACGTAAGTAGGAAAATCTAAAGGATAAATAGATCACCTCCATATTCTTATGTTCAATTTATGTTTTATTTTCCTTTTGTATAAATTTTGACCTATCGTTCCAATATCACTCTTTTTGTTGTCAATCTCACTTAATCTATCAACCATTGATGTCTTACACCTTCTATCTTGCTTCATATGTTACACTTTATTGCATTTGTATGTGACATATGACAAGTTCTCATTTGGAATCATATCACGCATGTTGCACAATCTTTGCCATTATAAAAAAATAAAGTTCAATTTGTAATTACCATTATTAGAGATATCATGATTATCATTAAAGCAAATTGTCATCCCAACATCATGTATATTCTTATGGGATTCAAGATTACAAAGAGAATATGTATGTGGGTGTGCATGCACACAAGTATATGTGTACATTTGATGATAATTAACACATTCGGTGAATGTGTGTATCTGTGTGCCGTGTGTTATGAAAAAAAAAGAAGAAAGATCGTGTTTTGCTTTTAAATAAAAGAAGAGAGGGAGAAAAACACACATAATATGAGTGTATGAGTAGTAAAGATGAAGATGAAGCATCTTGTGTATGCTTGATGTAGAAAGAGATACATGAAATGAAGAATATCTTGTAGATGATCAAGAATGCTAAAAAGAAGAGTTGGGCTTTAGCCTCCACATCTCAAGCAATATTCTTTGTTGATGCATTGAAGAAATATAAAGATAATCTTTTGGTGTAACTAGTGAAGAAGTTGCTTACCATCTTTACCAAGTGAAGAAATATAAAGCTATTGTTTTAGTAGGGCTAGTGAAAAAGGTGATCACTTCTTTTGTAAATTGAGACCAAGATGACTACCTCCTTAATTTGTTAAGTGAGAAGTACTAGGTGATCACTTTCTTTGTAAATTGAGACCAATAAAATATATATGCATTTTCGTCAATTGAATTACTAAATACAAATTATTACATTACGATTGATTTGGTTGGTTCATTTTGTAGTGACTCTGTATGAGAAAATAAAGTTAAGGAACTGTTGTAGTATAAGGAAGAAGGCTTTGGGAGATGAGTATAGATGTGGAAATAGAGTTTGGGGACTCACTAGTGCACATGAAAGTTGTGTATTGTGTTATAAGTGAACAGAGTTTGGGGACTCACTAGTGCACAACCCCGTAACAATTGGTCACTTTCAACTTAGGATTTCTTCATGTCTTCATCGTATGTTTCTTAAAACTACTTAAGATTTGTTGCATTTAGGTTTTGATTCATCTTATCTTCCTTTGCACATCGGCTATTCAACATCACCTGTTTAGCAACACCCTAAACTAGTTTTGTCTGATGTGTTAAATCTGCAATACTCTTATCATCTCCTCAATTTATCTTTTATGTTTTAGGGATTGATCTTGTTCTTCCAGCATTGAGCGATTTGTTGTTTCTAATTTCATATCATGATTTTGATGATCTTAACACACTGGTGAAGATCTAGAATGGGAATTAATCACATATTCAAATGAAATCTATAAGTTGTTTACGTTACTATTGTTTTATTTAGGTGGGTTCTTGTTTTATGACAATGTTCATTTGCTTTATAAAGTAAGACCAATGTGATTATTCATTTATAGAGCTAGACAAAGAAGGTATCACTTTTTTTGTAAAGTGAGAACAAGAGTATCACCTCTTTTGTAAAATAAGACGTTGGTGTAACGGTGATCTCATCCATTCAAGGAAAGATCAAGATCAAGGAGAAGATCTGATATGCATTGGACATCTGACATTCAAATGACTATGATCGAAAATTAAGGAAAACAATATTCTAAGCGTGACTTAATTGAAATATTTTTTAAAGTTTAGTAAATTGATTAAATAAAAATGATATAAAGAGGGTTTTGTATAGATGACATTAAACTAAATAAATTAATAAAAAAAGTACTGTATGATACAAGAAAACCTTTTATAATGTACCTTGAAATAAAATAACAGTAAATTAGCTTTTGAATTTAGAAGTTACCTAAATCAATTTAGAGTTATATTTTAATTCAGAACATGGGCTCTTGATTTGAAAATATATTATTTCTCGAAAGAACAAGCATGACATGGTTTCTAATGGTCCATTGGCTATACACACATATCTATTAAAGAATTACACCAGAAACTACATGCAAAAACCTTGGGCGACTTCTGAACACCGACCAATCACCCTTCCAGATTTTATAAAAATAATTGATTAAATTTCCTCAAAATAATAAATTATTTAGTATGCACACTAAACGGGAGTTAAAAATATTTAGTAACTTAGCAATTCCGTATAAACTAGGCTTTTTACCCGTCGCGCGTTGCGGCGACATTGTATGCGGCATGATAAAGTAGAATATACAATTGACGCAATGCGTTTCCGAACGAAATTTATGTTCAAACATAGAGTAACTCGAATTTATACTACTGAATAAAAAACATATTATATTCTACCCGAATTTTCTCAAACAAAATTTATGTTGAAACATATACCAACGCAAAACATACATAAAAAAAACCAAGAGCGGCATCGTATGCGATGTGATAAAATATAGATTACAATAGATCCGGCTTGTTCCCAAACTAATTTTACGTCAAAACATAGAGTAACCTAGATTTATATCGTCGCATTTCTAAGCAAATCTTAAGTCGAAACGTAGATCAACTCAAAGCATATATAAAATAATCACGGAGCGTTTTTTTATGTTTTTCTTGACTTATTTCGTAAAAAATTTACGTTAAAACGTAGACTCGTATCGAAATGTAGATCATTTCAAAGTGTTTATTAAAATGTGCCCAAAACGTTTAATATGAGACCTGACTTGTTTATGAACAAATTACGTCAAATTAGTTTTTTTAAGTAAAATTTGTACTGTGTAAACTGAAACTTGAGAGGGTCAAAATGATATTTTACAAATATTTCAAAACTGCTCAGGATGAAAGCATAAAAATAAAAATCTAAGAGAGTAGAAAGAGTAATATAATAAAAAAAATAATACTGATAATAATAGTAATAATAATAATATTAATAAATCAAGAGGGTATTAAGTTTGGCAGTCAGAATAGTTAAATGATATAGTAATATAAGCAAGAATGAATTTAAAAAATAATCTAAGTGGTGCAGGTCGAACCATGGACCTGGGTTTAAAAACATATCCGCTTTAACCAAGTGAGCTAGACTTCAACTTGTGTTTCATTTTTAAACGATACTATATAACCTGTACAACAAAGTAATAAAATAATAAAATCTTTCCACCGACCTTTGTTTTTAAGAGTTAGTATAAGCTAGACTTCAACTTGTGTTTCATTTTTAAACGATACTATATAACCTGTACAACAAATGTAATAAAATAATAAAATCTTTCCACCGACCTTTGTTTTTAAGAGTTAGTATAATGTGATTTATATTAAACTATGCCACCACTTTCACACCGTAAATTTTCGTTTCCACGGCATGTTCTCACCGTGTATTTGTGTTTGTTGTTTGTGTGTATGGGGTATAATGGTGTAGTGTGCCATGGTGTGGCTACACAGCCGCCACCAAATTTGAGTATGTGATGTAGTGTGACGTGACAAATTGTAATTAGTGGGCATGTGGTGTGGTGTGTTGTGTATGGTGTGGGTGCCCCCACCACCCTAAAAAGCTCAGTGGCGAATCTAGAAAGAAAGTTCAGGAATAACGTAAAACTTTTTTTTACCGTACATTTATATTAATAGAGGGATCCAAAGTAAAATCATTCAAATCAAATCCATTTGGGATCGAAGGAATTGAACCGGAAGGAGTTGTTGACTCAATATCATCATTAAATTAGAATCAATATCCTACTATTGAAAATTTCTTTTAAAAAAACTACCAATAAAAACTTGTTTTATCATCTTTCAAATACCTACTTTTTTTAACAAAGAACACAATAAGATTACAAATTGCACTTAGAATAACACAAATCAAATACCTAATTTAAATCTAAAATTTTTAATTCATCTTTCAAATCCCTAGTTTATATACCTAATTGCATAAACCTTAAATATTAGAAATTAAACCAAATAACTATTAATTTTTTTATAACAATAACACTTAAATATTAGAAATTGAACAACATAAACCCTAAATCCCTAATTTCATAGTGTAATAGAGAAAAAAAATTAGAAATTTTACATTGAAATGGGCGGTGTATTGATAAAAGATCACATGTGGCCGGTGGCAAGGGCCACTGTAGCAGGCGGCAGTTTGGCGGTGGGGACGTGGGGTGATCGGCGGTGTGGGTGGATGGTGGCTGAGTGATTGTGGCAGTGTGGCCTGTGGGAGGGGACGAAGGGTCGATGGGGGCATGGGGCGGTGGATAGTTTTATATTTTTATTTTAAGTTTTATGTTTGATTGGGTTATGGGTATTTGGGTTAATTAGTTATGCTTTTTAAGTTGTTAATGATATTTGGGTTTATTTTTATTTTGGGCTTGTTAATTATTATGGTATTAAACTATTAGGTATTTTGGATTTATTAGTTATTTATGTTTTTATAAATGTAATGTTTTTATAAAATATAAGATTATTTTTATAAAGTGTCGAGTTTAAAAAAGTTAAGGGTAACGTAATATTTTCTCATGGGTTACGTAAAACCGTAAATATCTTATTTTTTATTTTACACAAAATCATAACTTTTTTTACAATACTCGTAAAAGGTTGAGGAGTAGCGGAGGCTACCCCTCAACTTAATGTAAGTTCGCCCCAGAAAAGCTACAAGTGTTTGTACATAATATATGGAAAATAAAAGTAAAAAGAGAGGCAATTAAAAACAGTTTTTCATACGACATTTAAGCAACAAATATAATTTTCTATTCAATTATTACAGTTCATTAATTCAATTCCAACTAAGCAGTTATGAGTTTAAATCATATGATCCAAAGGTTTGATGATTATATTTCTAATAATAGACGTGTTGTTAGAAACCTATTTATATATCTGAGGTTATAATCAGATATAAAAATTAAATAAAAAATATAATCTTAGTGAAGCTAAGTTTCCTTACAAATAATATTTAATCTAAAATAACTAAAGAAAATCTTAACCATTAATATTTTAATCAGTGACTGATATCAAATTATAATAAAAAGTTATTGTAAGAGTATTTTTGTCATTGACACTTTCATTTACTTTTTAAAGTTCTCTCACTTTTTTAAATGATTATAAATATCATATACGACATTATTTTTCTATAAAAATTATACCATATAAACCAATGTTATTTATCTTTAACATGAGTATCATATCGTTATACACAAATAAAATAATTATGTTCTCTAGTACATTATGATTCCTCATTGTTATTGCATTTTCTGAACACGATTGTGTTTTTCTAAAATGATGAGTTTTAAAAAATACAAAAGTGAATAACATTGTTACATTTCTATTATGCAAAACACAATGATAAAATAACACAAAATGGTATAAAACATATAATACAATGATAAATATGTCATTATATACTTTTTTGTTGGTAATTATGTTTTCTGGAACACCATTGTATTTTCTAAAATGATACTTTCTAAAAAACACATTGGTCAAATAATATCATTATATATTTAATATATGTAAAACATAATAATAAAATAATAACCAAGCTTTGTACTAACAAATAAACATAAACGGGGACACTTGTGATCATTTTAAGTCATCTAATTTTTGGTTTTCACGTTCATATTTATATTAATTAATAAGGATACTAAGAGTATATATTTTTAGATATTTGATATAAGTTTAATTGTGTATACTAATTTTTGTTTGTTATGAATAGTTATTATATCATTAACTAAATGAATTTTATATATATATTTAATTATGCATTTTTATAATTAACTAAAACTTTTTACTTTTCTATTTAAGTCCCCAAATATCATCAGGTTCATAATCATAGTCGTTAAAATATTTTTAAAAAAGAAAAATGGTAACAATTGTTTTTTACGAGTGATTTCTAAATTTTTTTAATTAATTAATATGATAGGTGATGTTATAGTATAAAAAATATTTAATCTAAATAGCCTAAGAATAATTATGGACTTGACACGTGTCCTTCTATTGTTTAAAAAAAGGGGGACAAATTGTCATTATGTCAAATTCATCAACTAATTGTGTTTTATATGTTTATTGTGTTAAATATTAGTTCATTATGCCATATATTTTACATCATTTGTTATATGTATTTATCATTATGTTTTACGTTCAAGATTATTTTCTGTTATTTTTGTCATTGTTTCTATAAAAAATATAAACTTGTTATCTACCATTATATTTTACATTTAAAAATACACAATGATATACTTTCACCAATATACTTTTCAAAACTTATAATGTTGAATATAAGACAATGTGTTATTTTTGTCATTATATATTTATAGAGAGTGGATTGTCGTTTTCCTCCCTGTGGTTTGGCTACACTTGTTATTTTCATCCAAAATTTTTTTTTTTGCATTTGGCTCATCAAGGTTTGAGAAACATTGTTATTTTCATCCAAAAATATTAGCTCCATTGTTTTAAAATGTTAAATATTCATCGTTGAAAGGGTACTTACGTAAAATTTTATATAAAAACGAAATCCTAATTTATGTTTACACGTTGCTAATAAAATTTTTTACCACGAAATTCATGTTTTTTGGATGAAAATTACAACTATTTCAAACCTTGGGGAGGCAAATGTAAGAAAAAATCATTTTGGATGAAAATGACAAATATGACCAAACCACATGGTAGAAAACCGACAATTCACTCTTTTATAGATTATATAATATTGTTGTTATCTATCATTGTGTTTTACAATTTTATTTCACCAATATACTTTTCAAAACTTGTAGTGTTCAAGATAACATAACTACGATAAAAAAACAATGAGCCATTGTTATTTTGTATTGTTTTTCAATATATTAGATTAATTAGTTGTTAATTTATTATTGTGTTTTACATATTAAAGATACACAATAATGTTATTCCACCATTATATATATTTTTTTAAAATTAATTATTTTAGGAAAACACAACAATATTCAAAAAACATAATAACCAACAAATATACACAATGAACTCCATTAAATACAATGACGAGATTTGAGCTTAAAAACATTTAAAAATTTATTATAATTTTGTTATAAAAATACTATAATCGTTTTAAAGATAAAAATACTTGTTTTTATGGTGTAATTTTTATAAAAAAATATACTGTCATACATAAAAGTTATGAATGTTTAAAAACATGTGAAAACTTACAAAAAATCAACAAAATTGGCTATTTTTAAAATACAATCTAACAAACTTTTCTTACAATTTGATATCAATCATTGATTAAGGAGATTAATGGTTGAGAATTTTATATATATATTTTTAATTTTAAGAGCCTTTTTATTTGAACTTTTCACTAATATGATCAAAAGGTTTAGATAAAAAAATACGATATATGAAATAATAAGAAAATATGTGTTATTAAAAAAATCAAGTGTTAGTCCTTAATTTTTTTTATGTATATTTATATATATAAGAGTTTAAATATTAATGAGTCCTCAAATAAGATGATCCTAACCACACACACGTATATACGATAGGGTTATAATAAAATAAAAATTTAATCTAAAAAATCTAAAAAGTATTTTAGACTTGACATGTCTCATTTTATTGTTTTTGAAAAAAACGAGTCGAATATTATTGAATTATTAATCTAAAAGGAGAATTAAAATATCATAATTATAGACCGTCCTCTTTCCCGTCTCTTTTGAGAAACCAATCAATTCTATCTACCTAAGCAAAAATCCACAACCAAAGTTTATTAAACCCATCAAATTTAATCTTTCGGCATTGCCGTTCCAAAATCCTTCTTCAGTACGAATCAATATCGTTAAATAAGCATTTTTAAAATCTTTCATAATGTTTTAGATTGAGAAAAAGGGATGATGTATAATTAGAAGAAGACGAGCCAAACTCTCAGGAGGTCCGAGCAACTAACGAGGAAAGATCAGAAGAAGATAAAGTGGATAGAAGGGTAGTTGGGTTTTAATTATTTTTTAAGTAAAATTACATAAATACTTTTAAGGTTTATTAAAAGACATTTTAATCATTTCATCTTATTTCAACTCAACGATTATTTGTTACAAAAGATGATTAAAGAACCCAATGTTATTACAAAACTAAAATCATATAACTTGAACAAATAACTTTTCGAACTTATATCTTAAATGTTTGAGTAGGACCAAACCATAAAAGCTATTTATGTAATTAACTAATAGTAAAGTGTTTTGTACATTCATAAACATTCTTACCAAGGAGTTTAATCTTCTCAACCAATAATCATAAAAAAAATATTAAGACCTAACATGTAATATAATATTCATTTATTGTTTTTAGAATAACAACTCACAAACATATCTAACTTACTATTACTTTTACACCACAACCAATTCACATTAACTTGTCAATTAATAATAAAAACGCTAAAACCCCTTACCTCAAGAAAAACCTCACTATTATACCTTCAAATTACTTTACCATTAAACCGAAACCTCCATGTTCGTCTTACTAAATCTTCATTTCCTACTTTTATCTCTTGATATTAATTTAATCATCAATACTTGGATCAAGTCTCACTCAAAACAAAATGCTTTAGATTAAATAAAATAATTTTTTCAGTTACAACTTCCTTATGGATATCAGGGGTGCAAAGTTATATGATAAACAGACACACGAACCCAATTAACATAACATCTATTATTTGAAACACGATCGTACCACCAATATATACACACACTTAAGAAATATAATAACATTAAATGTACACAAACTTTGAAGGTTGTAAGGGGCGGTAATCAACTAATCACCCTTATATATACACCCCCAACACCCTCCTTCTTCATCTCTTTCATCTTAAATAACCTGCAACACTTTTCTTCATTCAATTCATCAATGGCCACCAACAATGGACTCACCACCACCACCGGAGGTCTCATCGTCAGCTTCGGCGAGATGTTAATCGACTTCGTCCCCACCGTCTCCGGCGTCTCCCTCGCCGAAGCTCCGGGCTTCCTCAAAGCCCCCGGCGGAGCTCCGGCCAACGTCGCCATCGCCGTCTCAAGGCTCGGCGGCAGATCGGCCTTCGTCGGAAAGTTAGGCGACGATGAGTTCGGCCACATGCTCGCCGGGATCCTCAAGGACAACGGCGTCTCCGGCGACGGAATCAACTTCGATAAAGGAGCACGGACGGCGTTGGCGTTCGTTACGCTGAAATCCGACGGTGATCGTGAGTTTATGTTCTATCGGAACCCTAGCGCCGATATGCTATTGACTCCTGATGAACTCAACCTTGAGCTCATTAGATCTGTACGTATTTCTTCCTCCTTACGCTCTCTGTTGCACCTCTGTTACACCTATACGTATAGTTGATTGTGTATGTATATGTCTGACGTCATTTCTGTTGAAACTGTGGTAGCGCGTTGCGGTCACGCGCCTTCGTGGTGCTCGTTTCGCACACGCGCCCACCCACCCATTTGGAATTTTAATATGTGGAAAAATATGGGTTTGTTGACTTCTATGTGTTTAACGTGATTCGAGAAGAAATTAAAAGTGTGATTATATTGCTATTTTTTTAATAATTTTTTTTTATTTTTTAGTTCAAGTTGGTGTTTTTTTTGTATTTTTAATTTGGGAGGTCTACTCATCGTTAGTGTATAATAATATAGGATTAATATTTAAAGATAGTGCTTATTGAGATTTGAGAGAGACCCGTGAAAAGAATTTAAAAATGTGAAAATCTAGTTTGTGGATGTATTGGTGCGAACAATTAATTATTGTATTTTGTGTCAAGTAATAAATGAATGAAAGAGTGTATGATATAATTATTTGGTTTGCATTTATAATTTTTTTAGAGTTATTTTTGATGATCTTGTGTTTGTTTTGTATATGGTTATATGGAGTCAAAGAATCTTGAAGGGAAATGGACTATTTAATTAATTCGTATGGGTTAATCTATTTGCACATAAGATTTTCTATGATTTTTTACATATGCAGCGCATTTATTTTTATCTAAAATTTCGATACGAATTCACACTCTAAAACTAGAAATTATATTAGTTTGTGAAATTTTTTTTATTAAAGTTTAATTAAGCGTAGAGCAGTAATGAAGAAAGTTTTTTTATGGTCCCTAAACTTTTTGATGTAATACTTTTTTCAACAAAAATATTTTTACTTCTAAGTACCATTGAGTTCTACATATAAAAGAATAATAGTGAGGATCACAGATATAGATCTGAAGGGCGTGACACTTTATATAATACTTAAGACCATGAGTAATGATTAATGCTCATTAAGGGGCATTTTCTGCCACATCAGCGCCAAATCATCATTATTTTTTTGTTAAAAACATAGGTAATGGTTGATGCCCCTATAACGCTCCTTCATCATGCCCTTTTAAACATAACGTCCCACCGTAATGGTGATGGGGCATTATGTGACGTTATGTATGGGTTTAACGCCCCATTACACATGGTCTAAGAGGCGGTGTGTTTTCCTAGAATTTGTGAAAACAAGACGTGAGTGGTCTTTCGCGAATGAATCTATCCGGATAACAATACTTATGATCGTTACGAGGGTAGACCTTTTTTTTCGTTGATAAAAAAGTTTAAGAGGGTAGGTGTGATGCAGATTTTCATGCACTAGAAAGACAATTATGTACACGTGGTTTAGTGGCATTTATTAAATCTGACAGCAGCCAGCAGGGCCTCTCCGATCTTCATTGGCTTTTTTTTATTTCGTTTTAAAATTCGATAATTTGTTGATTAAAAAATTTGCTTTTCTTATTAGTAGGCTAATAATAAATACGAACATTCTGTTTCTAGATTATTTTTTTAAAATTTTTTTGAACACAAATGTGCGATTCTATTTCGACGGATATGTGTTATCTTAATCGAGTTCATCTATCCGTTTCCCAGTCGGAACCGCACCCCAACCACCTCAGGAGGAAACTCATTGCTGAGAAAATCCATTGACTCAACTCTATGCATTTTACTCAGAGTGAAACTTGAACCCATAACCTCCTCTTATTTTTTTTAAATAATTGTATTTCTAGTTTTTATAATTACTTTAATACCCTCCTTAAACTACTTACAAATACATTATTCCCACTTTGAGGTGGTGATATTTTAACATTTAAAATAAATAGACTATATCCTTTCTAAACTTATAGAATTACATATTTTATTATAATACTAGTTTTTCATGTACAATGTACATTGTACAATGACCTCAAAGCATGAATTGAAGAAATGATTAATTTTATGAGTTTAGAAGAAGAAATGGTTATTTGACAAAATAATTACTTTTATTCTCTAACATGTCCGCTTCCTGTTCAAAATCTTTACCAAAATAATAAATTGGAATCACATATTAACATATTGTTTCCTAAAGGATAATACATGTAATAATCCATAAATCAACAAAATTACAAGTGAACTTTATGGTTGTTAATTTACAGGCAAAAGTTTTCCATTACGGGTCAATAAGCTTGATAGTGGAGCCCTGCAGATCAGCACATCTTAAAGCAATGCAGGTTGCAAAGGATGCAGGGGCACTTCTGTCATACGACCCAAATCTCCGGCTGCCACTGTGGCCATCAGCCGAGGAGGCACGCGAGCAGATCATGAGCATATGGGATAAGGCTGAGGTGATTAAAGTCAGTGACAACGAGCTCGAATTTCTCACAGGAAGCAACAAGATTGATGATGAGTCCGCGATGTCATTGTGGCACCCTAACTTGAAGCTTCTGTTGGTCACTCTTGGTGACAAAGGTTGCAATTACTACACCAAGGTATGTAACCTGTTGTCCAATCCTTGCTCATGAGTGTATATTGCTTTTGATTTGGGGAAATTCTTCGGTCTAGAAAATCGATAATTTTATATCAATTACCTAAATAGTTTGTTAATCATGGATTAAGAAAATTTGGTATATTAAAATCTATGTTTTCAATATTTACCATACAAATGTACACCTTTGGATAGACTTTTTGTAGGAAAGGAATCTTGCATTTCAAAAAGCATAATTTTGTTTATTTAGAGAGATATATAGTGATGATATATGTTTTGAAAACTGCATCAATTGAACAAATACTTTTTTTGAACGGTTAAGGGATCATTGACGGACACTGATCCATCCGATCACCTTCATATCTCAATTCCAAAACCGAGATCACTAGTCAGTATGTTTATATTTGATTTTTAAGTGTTATATGACTTGTTTTTAATAGTTAATTTCTATAAGCTGAGATTTGATATGCTTTTATTCTGTTTTCTTATTTTAAAACTCTTGTTGTGGGCTATTCTATTTTGGTGGATTATATTGAAATCTTATCCATTAAGCGACAATTATGGTCCTTTAATTAATATAGCATTTAAATACGAAAAATAAGTTTATAAAGTTGATTAGTACAGAAAAGGGGCCCACCTCCAGCTTTATTATTCCAGCTTTACATTAGAATTAAATAATAAGAATAAAGAGTCCTACATCATGATGAATTAGCACCTTTCATGCCAAGGGCACACATTTGACTACTAATTTCATGCCGAAAGTAAAATATTCACCAATCAAATAGATTAAACGAGTCTTGGATCTCGAATCAAATTATAAAAGATAATTATTCCAAAATATAAAATTGAGTTTAAAAATCTTTCATCTTGTTTCTTTTAATATCTTTTTAACAATAATACTTAAAATATTACATATGAATCTTGAATATTGCAGCATTTTCATGGGACTGTGGGTGCATTCCAAGTGAAAGCAGTGGACACAACAGGTGCAGGTGACTCTTTTGTTGGTGCTCTCCTCACAAAGATAGTCGATGATCAATCCGTTTTAGAGGTAAGTTAAAAACTTTTTGTATAACAGTGTTTCGGGTCAACTCAATCTGGCTTGACCCGTTTTCGATAATGTGTGAAGTTTAGAAATATTAACCTGTTGTAACTAATATTGAAATGCAGGATGAAGGAAAGTTGAAAGAAATATTGAGATACGCGTGTGCTTGTGGAGCGATCACGACCACCAAAAAGGGTGCAATCCCGGCCCTTCCTACAGTGCCAGAGCTCGAGACTTTTCTGAATGCGCATCACTAGATGGTATTTTCGTCGTGTGTTTTGTTCTTGTGTTCTTGATCGAATAATAAATTTCTTTGAAAATGATTTTGTATTATCATCAATCAATGTTAAAAGAAACAGAAATTGGTTTTCAAAAGGGTGAAGAATTTGAGTGGTTTAGTGATTTTCACCTTTTGGTTCACTTGTGATTATATAACTAATTCACATAGTTGTGACTTTAAATTGAATTCTTGAAATTTCTCAAAACATGATACTGAGTATTTTGATGAAATTCACATAGCCGTGTGCTAAAGATTAATATCATTAAGGCTTAACTTAAGTTACAACCAACAACCACATATACAATACATGCTCATCGCTGGTGACCAGTGGTCTAGTGACATTAATGATTGTTCGTTGTATGTTCAAAACTTCAAGTTTATAATAAGGTGGTTAGAAGAAAACGTTGTTATTCAAAAAATATATTATACAATACAGTACATAATTATGTCCTACGAAGAAATCCTTTAAATATATAAACAGCTTTATAAATCTTATAAATATATATTTTCATATTTTTTTTCTTATTGTTCTATATATGAAAAACTAAACGTAATGAACGGTGAATTGAGGTATTTTTTTTATTATTACTGAAATCATCAATTAACTCAATAAAAATAATCTTAATGTTAATATCAAACTTTTTAGATGTTACAAGTAAACCTATATATATATATATATATATATATATATATATATATATATATATATATATATATATATATATATATATATATATATATATATATATATATTCTTTATTATTGTTACACTTGTATTATACTAATGTAACTATTTTTAAAAGATGAACATAAATGATGCTACAACATGAAGCGTGGGTCTTGATGCCAAAAGAAAAATAGAATAATGATGATCATGATGTTAACATGAGTCTAAATTATATATTTGATCATTTCAACTTTTAAGTCTCAATTCACCATTTATAAACTTACATTAACCAAAACTATAAACTAAACTATAAAAAGTTAATAGATTAAAAAAATTAATAATAATAATATATGAAATCTATTTATCTCATAACATGATAAATTCCCAAATCGTACGATTTAAGATTGGGATTAAGTAGGTGCACATTTAGTGTTACCATATGCCATTATTACTTTACACAACTTGTTAACCTAATTATACCTAATCTGGTGGCACTAGGCTAGTGGAACCATGTTTTAATTTTAATAATAAAATATCTAAAGGTTTTATATTTAAAGAAAACATTTCTAAAAAAATATTTGGGGTTGTATATCTTATTACCCTTCTTGTTAGGAAGAAATTGTTACTTCTTAGCTTTTTCTCCAACAGAAGTTTTATGAACAAAATACAAATTAAATTTTAATAATTTAAATTACAATCAATGATCAATAATAATTTATGTCTTCTTCAACAAAAGTTTTACGAACAAAACACAAATTAAATTTTAATAATTTAATATATAATTAGTGGTCAATATTAATTCATGTTGATAATTTGATAATATTCACACATAATTTTACTTTTGTTATTAAAGGCAGTCTACTAACATTATTAAGTAAAAATATATAATGATTATATGAATAAGATTGTGATTAATAATAAGTGAAAGAAATAGTGTATTAATTAATTTGATAGTTTATTCAAGCGAATGAGTTATACAAATAAACAATGAGTTATAATTAAAATCCAGTTTGAATAAAAGGAATATGATAATACAAATAAACAATTTGAAACGGCAGATAAATACATAAGTATTAGAATTTGTTATTAAATAATTTTAGTGTGTGTCTATATATATCTGTATATCGATTAGATGTCTAGTCACGTGATGATAAATATGTTAATAAATAGTTTTTTAAAGAATTTGTTGACTTTAAAAAGTTAGATGTGAATTTGAGGAAATTTGAATATATTTTACGTGAAAATGGGTTATGATACTACTTTAATTGTTTGCTTATTAATATTCAACCTACCCCCACAATCCTATATCTCACCTAACCTTGTTTTATTTCAAAGAAATTAACACAATTTTGGTGAAAGAAATACAAAAACCACTAAATTAAAAAAGGGAAATTTGTACACATATTTAAAATTGTACCAACATTATTATTATATATGAATTTTTTTAACATCAAATGTAAGACCCTGCTCTGGAGCATAGGTGTTATATTAATCAGGTTTAACTATCTGTTACCCAGTTGGAACCGCACCCCATTGCTGAGAAGATACTCTAGCTCAACTTTGAGAATTTTTGCTCAGAGTAAGACTATGTTAAAGGGTGCTATTAAAAATCTAACTTTATATCTATTGTCAAACAATTAAGATTAATATTAGTTTGGTAATGATTTTAAGTAAACTAAAAGGCGAAATTGAAATAAGAAGTTATCTTAGCTTAAGGATGTTAAATTCAAGTCTTTGCTTCAAGACTTACTTTGTCCAATCTTTTTAAAGATTAAGCATGTGGAAGGGTCCGAATCAAGATCAAATAGCTAAAAAATATGAATTTATGTTATCTTTATATCTCAAATATTATATGTATTATATTCTTGCCTAATTATCTAAATTAATATGTTCCCAAAGGGATACTCTAACAGTAAATGGTATACTGTACAATCAAACAATTATATGTTTTAGTTTTGCAAAGTGTAGTTTGTGATGATTTTTATTTTAATCTAGATGTTAACAAAAAAACTCTAAATCAATATAATTAAAAGTGATGAACTCACGAGAATTTCCTATTGAATATCTACTAATGTAAAGTGTGATAATATAATTATCTGAATTCAATCCCATCAGAATTCTTGATAACAAAAACCTTTTTTAATACCGGTTAGAATTCTATGCTACCAAATATTAAATAGTTTGTTACTTTAAATTAGAACGGTTCACGAGCCTAACCGAGTAGGATTGGCTTGAACCCGGTTAGTTGTAAACAAGACGAGTCGACTTGTTTACAACTAACGTTTTTTTTTTCAAAGAAGTTATTTTAAAGTTTGTTTGGATAAGCTGTTTTCTAGTGAGCTTCAAGCTATTTTCGATTGAACTTCAAACTATTCGAACAACTATAACTCAACATGATCATTACTTGGAGACTTGGTTCCACGAATGAATCTTTTCGAGAAACATTTTATAATATCAAACACAAACTAGAACATTTCATAAGTTACAAATTAGATTTATACACAATTACAAAGGTCGGTGACATGTGACACCGGCTAGAAACCCCCTCAAGTTTTCTTATTGACACTTTTTATCTCTAATAATTTTTTTACAACTTTGAAAAATATCACTTTAATCCTCTTGAGTTTCTAAAGCCTCGGGTTTACCTTTTGTACATTTTTACTTCAAAAAACTAATTTCTTACGTCCTTATTTTTATGTATGTGTCGGTCTAAATTTGAGCTCGTTCATGTTTTGACATAAATTACGTTCGGACACGAACTGTGGCAAATATAAAACGCTTTCATGCTAATTCTTATGTACGCTTTCAGCTGGTCTACTTTGACGTATATTTTATTTGAAAACGAATGAGGTCAAATATAATACGTTTTCGTTCGATAATATAACTTTGGTAACTCTACGTTTCGACAAAAAAATAATTCATAAACGAGTTGATACGATTGTAATTTATACTTTATCACGCTGCGTAGGGCGCCGCCGCAATACGCGAGTGCATTTACAAGTTTCTACATAATAAGTTGAATCAACATATCATGATTAAAAATATATATACAAAACTAGGTTTAACAAATTAATTAAGAAGTTGAATACTAGGTCTTCAAATCAATAGATAATGAATAAAAAAACTAGATCACCCGTCACTAAGTTAATATCGGTATGAGAGTATTGAAGTTAGACACTTTGGTTGTAAAATGTGGGGCGAGATAAAGTAAGGGGCTGTTTGGTTGGGTCTGACTGACCCCGGTCAGACGTGCACGTCTGACTCGGTCAGACGTGGAGTGTTTGGTTGGTTACCTCTTACCGGAGAAGAGGTCTGACTGAACCACTTATTCGGTCAGACCTAAATCAAGATCTGACCCGAGTCAGACGTGGAGGCGGGTCCGGTGAAGCGGCGAGGGTCTGGTCTGCGATGGCGAGGGCGACGACATGGGGTCTGGTCAGCGGTGCTGCAGGCGGTGAAGCCGAAGAGGAAGGGGAGACCGAAGACGGCGATCGGAATTTGGTCCAAGCAGATATCCAACCAAACAGACTTATTGGTTCAGACATCTTATTGGGTCAGACCTCTTACTGGTTCAGACATCTTATTGGTTCAGTACTTACCCATTCAGAAGTTGCCAAACAACCCCTAAGAATGGACCAAGATACAAAACATTAAAATTTTAGCTTAACTTAAACAAGCTAAAACAACTGAGCCGAGAAAGATTTAACTTGAACTAGGTTCGTTTATAAAGCGAGCCAATCCGGTTATTAGACCAAGATCCATGCTGTTAAATATGTTAATGATTGTAATTTATTAGCTGTATTACAGCTAGCAGTTTACCAAATATAGTTTGTATTAGTCTCTATATATAGGGCCTTATTGTACTCAATTATATACAACACAATATACTCTTTTACTACTTGGTCTAATATTCCCCCTCAAGCTAAGGCCGGGGAGCGACCTTTAGCTTGGACCTAAGAAGTAAGAACCGTTGTGAAGATAAAGGCTTTGTAAACACATCTGCAATTTGATCATCTGTCTTGATAAACTGAACCGATAGCTTTCTTCGGGCGACTTTTTCCCTGACAAAATGAAAGTCGATCTCTACGTGTTTTGTACGAGCATGAAACACTGGATTAGCTGAGAGGTATGTGGCACCTAGATTGTCACACCATAAGATAGGAGCTTTGGTCATGAAAACGTGAAGTTCCTTTAGGAGTGCCTCAAGCCATGTAAGTTCTGCAACGGTATCTGCTAAGGCTTTATATTCTGCTTCTGTAGATGACCGAGAGACCGTGCGTTGTTTACGAGCACGCCATGAAATAAGATTTGATCCAAGATAGATGGCATATCCCCCGGTGGATCGACGGTCATCTAGAGATCCAGCCCAATCTGCATCGGAGAAGGCTGTAAGAGACCGATTATGGGCATCTGTGTAGGCATGTATAACAGGAGCTGATTTTTGTTGAATCAACAAGCCTAAATGAGAGGTTCCCTGTAGATACCTAAGAATTCTTTTCACTGCACACCAATGATTTTGTGTGGGGGAATGCATAAATTGACATACTTTATTGACCGCGAAGGTGATGTCTGGTCGGGAAAGAGTTAAGTACTGTAGTGCTCCAACAATCTGTCGAAATTTAACTGGATCATCAAACTGAGGACTATCACCAAGAGCCAAATTAGAGTTAGTGGCCATAGGCGAGTCAATCGGTTTGGACTGAGAGAGGCCAGCTTTTTGGATAATATCACGTGTATAGTTCTTCTGTGAGAGAAGCAAATCATTTCCCTTAGGAAGCACCTCGACTCCTAGAAAATAAGAGAGCCGACCCATGTCTTGGATCGGAAGTGTGGTGCTTAACCGGTGAATAATGTCATCAATGAGCCGAGGGTTGTTTCCGGTTAGGATGATGTCATCCACATAGACAAGCATGTACAGTAAAGAACCATTGTGGAAGTAAATAAATAACGATGGATCTGTTTTAGAGCCTTGAAAGCCAAGCTGCAACAAAGTATCCGAAAGTCGATTAAACCATGCCCTCGGGGCTTGTTTGAGGCCATATAAGGACTTGTGGAGCAGACAAAGATGATTTGGTTTTTGTGAATCGATGAAACCAGGTGGTTGTCTTAAATAAACAGTTTCTTGGAGATCTCCATGTAGGAATGCGTTCTGCACATCGAGTTGACGAAGAGGCCATTGCTTTGTTACAGCAAGTGATAGAACCACACGCACAGTAGTAGATTTTACTACTGGACTAAACGTCTCGTGATAATCAATTCCTGGTTGTTGGTTGAACCCTTTGGCCACCAAACGGGCTTTGTAACGTTTGATATTCCCATTTTCGTCACGTTTCAACCTATACACCCACTTACAATCAACAACGTTGGCATTAGGAACAGGTGGAACAAGAGTCCATGTGCCGTTGCTCATCAAGGCTTTGAATTCCTCTGTCATGGCTGCACGCCAATGAGGACTCTTGTTGGCAATAGCAAAAGTGGAGGGTTCAGTTGAGGAAGAATCTGTTGAGATATGAAAGGCTGAGGCATTGTAAGGGTGTGTCTTCTTGGGATTTTGGCGAAGATTTGGAGGACGGGTACGGCGTTGACTTTCGGTGGTGGAGGGATTTGTAGGAGGTGGCGAAGGATTTGTGGTTTGAGTTTTTGGTTTGCGACTGTAGGTGTGTTGTAAGGGAGGTGGATCATGGCGGGGAGAGGGATTGGAGGTGGTTGGAATAGTGGTGGATGCTGGGATATTATGTTGGAAGGTAGGTTGAGGTGAACCAGATGGGTTTTGGATGGGAGGTGTTGTGCCGGGACCGAATGAGTGCTGGGTTGAATGGGAAGTTGTCTTGCTGGATGATTGGGAAGGCGGGTTGGATGGTTGGGAAGGTGGGCTGGAGGGTTGGGCAGGCGGGTCAGAGGGTGGATTATATGGGCTAGGTGATGTTTGATTAGGTGGAACAGGAGATGGGTAGGAGGAGAAGTATGGATCAGGTGATGGTGTAGAAGGTGTAGATGGTGATGGTTGAAGTAGGGGAAAAAATGCCTCATTGAACCGTACGTGTCGGGCAACATAAATATGGTTGGTAGCTGGATCGAGACATTGATACCCGTGATGGGAGGAGCTGTACCCTAAGAAGATGCACGGTAGTGAGCGGAAATCCATTTTGTGTCGATTATATGGACGAAGATGAGGGAAGCATTGGCACCCGAAAACACGTAGGAAAGAAAGATCAGGTTTACGCTTAAACAAGTGCTCAAAGGGAGAGATATTTGAAGAGGTGCGAGACGGCATGCGGTTTATCAAATAAGTGGCAGTCTCAAAGGCAAAGTTCCAGAACCGCATTGGAACACCCGATTGGGCCAAGAGAGTGAGACCGGTCTCAACCACATGGCGGTGTCGTCTCTCAACAAAACCATTTTGTTCGCTTGTGTGAGGACAAGAAAGACGATGTAGGATGCCAAGAGTTTTGAAGAAAGGGGATAAATTTCGAAATTCTCCCCCCCAATCGGTTTGAACGGATTTTAGTTGTGTGTGAAATTGTCTTTCAGCCATGGTGTGGAATTGTTTAAAAGTGCTGAATACATCAGATTTTTGTTTGATAGGAAATAACCACATGTATCGAGTGTAATGATCAACACAAAGTAAGAAGTAACGATGTCCATAAAAGGAATTAACAGGGGCTGGTCCCCAAACATCACAATACACTAAATCAAGAACACATGTACTTTTGTAATTTGAAGCAGACAGATGCATTTTTGAAGATTTGCCCATAGGACATGAATTGCAGAAAGAAAAAAACAGAATTATTGCTAACAGGAAGACTATTTTTTGAAAGCATTGACTTTAAAAGCTGTGAATGAGGGTGTCCAAGTCTTTGATGCCAGGTTGTGGGAGAAGCTCGAACAGTGGAGAAGGCGACATTTGAAACGGAGTGAAGCTTTGGTAGATTAAAAGAGTAGAGCCCGTCTTTACTTGGACCCATGAGGAGGATAGTTCGGGTATCCGTATCCTTCACACAAAAAAAGTTAGAGTGAAACTCAAAGAAGACGTTATTGTCTTGGCAAAACCGTTGTACAGAAAGAAGATTTCGTTTGATTTGTGGAACATGTAGGATTTTGTTAATGGAAAGAGTTTTGGCAGGTGAATTAAAAGTGGTTGAAGCAATATGAAGAATAGGTAAACTTTTGCCATTACCAACAATTAGTGTGTCCTTACCATAATATGGCTCAGATTCGTCAAAGTTGTTGAGATCGGGAGACACATGACTGCTTGCACCCGTGTCCGGTAGCCATGATGATGAGGCTTGTGAGCGATGATCAGCAAAGTTTGCTTGTGGGGCCTGTCTTGAGGAGCGAATGGTTGTTGGGTCTCGATTAGGGCATTGTGAGGGAACATGTCCAATGCCACACCTGTTGCAAGAACCATAGACTGTATTTTGATTAGATGCCCAAGCAAATCTAGAGTTAGTACCTGAAGCAGTGTTGTTGTGGCGGCTAGCTTGGTTGTTGTAGCGCCCACGACCACGTCGATGATATGAACCACGGTTGGATGAGCCACGGGTGGTGTAAAAGGCTTGATTGGGCTGCTGTGCAGGTTGCACAGTAAAGCCTAATTGCGTCATCAACTGCTGAAGATTTTGTATTGTTTCGGGTGGAAGTTGAAGACCAGTGGATGAGGCTGAATCACGGTGACCTGTAGCCGTGAAGGCATGGGCAGGCATGGTGGGATCAGCCTTTTTGATCATATATTCGTGATCAGCAAGTAGACCAGGAAGTTCAAGAAGAGTAACAGGAGGTTGTCTTGCAATCAAGGTGGGCTTTAGGGAGTTGTATTCTTCTCTAAGTCCTGAAATAACCAGCATTACAATGTCTTTTTCTTTCATGGGCTCACCAATATTTGCTAAAGCATCTGAATATTCTTGGGCCCGTGTAAGATAATCGGCAGATGTTTCTTCCGGCTTCATCTCGATTTTGAGGAATTGGGTTTTGAGGGTGTATTCTCGTGAAGAGGTGTGGGGTGCATAAGCACGCTCCAAGGCAAGCCACAATTCACGAGATGTGTCCCCCTGTACATGCTTGAAGGAGGCCTCAGAAATGGTGGAGAGCAGCAGCATACGAATATGAGCATCATTGGAAATCCATGCGGAATAGGCAGGGTTGGGGCTTGAAGTGGTTACTGCTGGAGCATCATTAGAGGAGGAGGAGGAGGTTAGAATGGTCTTAGACGGACAAGCGACAGATCCATCAATGTACCCAAAGAGATCGTTGGTGACCAAAAAGGGTTGGATCATAGTTTTCCAATATCCATAGTTGGTGGGACCGAGTTTGAACCCAAACTTGTGGGAATTGTGGTTGGTTTTGTCGGCGGTTGAGAAAGCAAGGATGGTCATTGTGTGACCGATTGGAGATGTTGGCAGAGGTGGCTGAAAAAAAAAAACTTGCGGCAGAAGGGTGGATGACCAGTGGCTCTGGTACCAGAATAAACTTGTAGTAAAAGAGTATATTGTGTTGTATATAATTGAGTACAATAAGGCCCTATATATAGAGACTAATACAAACTATATTTGGTAAACTGCTAGCTGTAATACAGCTAATAAATTACAATCATTAACATATTTATCAGCATGGATCTTGGTCTAATACCGGTCTCAACCAAACTAAATTCGAGCGAGTTATTATAGATTTTTTTTCAAGAGTTTCAATCTAGAGCCTGATACACCACTTATCACAGGATGTCTTCTTAGGCCAATTGACATGCTTATAGATTTTTTTTACTTTTTATATGAATCATTAATTTATAAATACGTCTTTCAAACTTTCAAAAACCATTCTTATTATACAAACTCATTTTTACATATAATTTGTTCAAATAAATCAAACAACTACAACCCATTCTACATGTCATCTCCGCCACCCGTCACCTACAACCCCGACTTCATTTTTGCACAACCACAATTAACACTTAGCGGGTTGAACCAAAATTATTACTGATCTCTTATGCCCAACCAACACGAGACCCAAGCCATACCCTAGACACAACCCGATCCCAAAGTCATACCCGAGACCCAACCTGATCATGCAGTCATACTCAAGACCCAACCCGACAAAGGCTAATGTTTCATGTGAGTTGGCTCATCCAACCCGCACAAGTGGATGTCTTAGGAAAATTGGCACTACTAAAACCTGGTTGGATGTTTCCGAGGACCCCGTTGTTGGTAACGTTCAATCCAAAAACGGATCTCAATGCGAAAGAGTCAGTTAAAATACCGGTCGAACCAAGGTGCATGATTGGAATGAATAAGAATAAAGGGGCGGTAAAAAAGTTGGAAAATTTTAACACCACTTATGGATCTAAAACAAAAAAAAGAATCAATTAAAGGATGAGAAGAACCTCAAAATGTTGTCAATGAATATTAATCACCTTGATGAGTGCTCACATAGAGGGATCGAGAAGTCGAAAGTCATGATCTTCACCAACTTGAGGAAGATGATTTTTTTTTTCAATTATTATCGTCTAATGTTTTAATTTTTTATTATTATTTTAGTACTTGATAAGTTTTTTTACTTTGTATTTTTGTAAATTAGTTATAGTAACTGAAAAATGTTTTATACATTACATAATTGTTTAAAATATTTACAATTTTTTTAATTTAAGATGAAAAAGATTAAAATGTGTGGAATATTGTGAAATGTGGAGAATTGTAAAAGAACATTTTCATAATGAGACGAGATCAGTGTAAAAAAATGATGTAACGTTAATATGACGATGAATGAAAAGTAAAAAATACGTCCCCTGATTTTAGATACTACTATAAATATATGACTTTGAAGATTATAAAACTACGAAAGTACGAAGATGATTAAAATAGAGCTTTCTGAAATAAAACATACACATGACCATCAACAATTTAGACCACAAACAACCCCATATATTTGGATTCAAGAGTAGGTAGGCCGACAATGATGAGTAACAAGTTAATGTAGGTCATAATCAAATAAATAATATCAAAATCAATGAAATTGACATGTAATGACCCTTTTCATTTTTCACAACTTTTGTACCAAATTAAAAATATTAATAGTTAAACAAGATTGTAAAAGGGAGTATTACATAGAATCATAGATGATTAGTGTAATTTGTAATTCTGTTAAAATGATGGAAGGGGAACCATGGCATTATTATTGATATTACATGTTATATGTATAGACATATATTTTTGTTATTTTGTTTTTGTATTACATCACTAGTTTTTTCCTTAAGTTATTTTTTATTTGAAGTTATTTCTTATTTTCTTATAACCTTTAAAACATAGTGTCATATCTATAAAGCATAATATCATTAGACTCATCACACAAAATGAATTTTTTATGTTACCAATATTTGACGTAAGAGTAAGTATCAACGAATATAAGAATGATTAGAAAATATAAAAGAGTTAAAGAGCTAGTATTGAGAGTTAAATGAACGAATGGATTACCGTTTGTCACTTGGTTCATATACCTTGTATTGTTATTGTCGTTGTTGAGGGTAGTGGCTCTTTAAAAGGCATATCAGTATTCGAAAGTGACAACCAAATATGTAATTACTGGTCAATTAACATGCACTCCACACAACTTGCCATATAGATGAAGTACCACGGATGAACCCGACACAACCCCGACCCACTGTATCTGAATGTCATTTGATCTTTTAGTTGGTTATTGAAAGTTTAAAATTTTATATTTTTAGTTTCCGGTCGGATAAAACCGGCCGAAACTTTTATTTTTACATCTTTTTTGTAGCGTTTTTTTAAAGGTGATAATCATTAGTTTTGTTAAGTTTAGAGTATTCATAGTAGCTTCTCTATCTGTATCATCATATTTACACTAAAAACACTAGTTTTTACTATCTCTTTCAATTAAATAATACTTTTTAATATTTTTATCATTATATTTTCTTTCTTATCCACTCACAGTCACTTTTAAAATATTAAAAAACTTATTGGGGTTGTACCGTGATTCCCTATATTTCCTCAAATATGAGGAATCATGTTAAAACCCTCATAAATATTCTCTCTCATTCACTCACAACCACTAACAACCATCCTTCATAATATAGGGCACACAATCACATCGAAAATGAGAAACCCACTGTGAATGCTCTAACGAACATAATTCATCGGGATTATTGATTACCGTTGGCATTTGTATGAAGTATAAACACACAAGAAAATGCAATACACTCAATTATTATTCTAATTACTAAATTACAAGGAACATTTATAATTTAAGAGTAAAGGTTTGGATTTTTTCCTAAGTAATCAGGATAACATAACCCGATCCAGTTAGAGGAGAGGGGACTTGTTAGGTTATGTCTGTTAGAAACATGTTGATTAATTTCAACAATGTCACGTGATATCACATCAAATAAAATATTTCATCCTCATAAATAGGAGAAGCGAATCACAAATCATGACATGCTTATATTTTCTATACAATTTATCTTCTCTCTCGTATTTTTTCTTCATATTTATTCCCACACCCGATGATGGTTACAAGAAGTACCATTTCCTGTGACAAGCCCCTGAGGTTTATTGTTTTGTAGATTTTGTTATGTTTTAGACGGATTGCCATGTTTAGATGACAACTAAAGGTTGTTCGAGTGAACTCCATCCATTGAAGTACAATACCTGGTTAACTTACCAGACTAATATTTACTTCAACAATTTATGATTACGCGATACCTTCAAAAATTTCAATTTTTAACTACTAGGATGACGATGTTATCGTACCATTGCAAACCCAAGAGACTACTACAAAAACTGTTTCTCCAAATCGATAACAGAAAATATCACCACCTAATTTTTCAACATTATGAGCTATATATGAAGAAAAGTAGCTGCTTGTTCATAGTACTTATATTCCTACTACAATATAATCATTGTCTTAAGCACGCCACACAATTTTGTGAAGCACATTCTATTCATTGTTGTGCTATCCACGGTGTGAGTTCAATAAAATACCTATGTGATATCTAATATTCATCTAAAAAGAAAATATTAATTCGGTGATTGATTTTACTCCTGCTTTGCGAGAGGGCCTTATCGTTATGTGATATGATGTACGCAGTCTTACCTTACACTTTGTACACAATGCTATTTCTCACGGCTTAAACCTATGACCTCAAGATTACAAAGCAGTGACCTTATCAATTGTTCGAATGCTCATCCATTTATTTTTGCCTTAAAGAGTAACAAATATGGTTGACCCATTTTTGTATTTAACTGCCAACAAATCAAGTAACAATCGTAATAGCTTGATCCTATTTTATCGAAATCGCTGTTTTTCTCCTTGGAGTATGCTATCGGTTTCGTATCATTTCTTGTAATAGTTCATATTAACCATCACGCTATGTAGAAAATCGCTTCAATGATCTCCCTTTTCTTACCATCAACTCCAAGTGATTGTAAAATTTTGTTCTTAATAAATTGATGTTTATCGTGTTTGCTCGATCTAATATTTCAAACAAAATAAGCAACTAGTTGAACTTTTAAGTCCGGGTGGTATAATCTCACGACTAGGGTGTGAGAGCTAATTTGACAGGATTAGAAGCGTTAAACAACACTCACCGAAGAGGGGGGAGCGTTATTTGAGGTGAAATGTTTCATGTGTTAGAAAAGTCATGGGAATGAGTGATATGTCTTACACACATAATCAAAAAAGTTGAATATATTATTAAAATAAAAAGTATAGACATTAAAAGGGTGAGAGTAGTTCTTTAGTTAAAAGAGCGTAGAAATACATTCGTAAAACTAATGTATAATTTTTCTTAAAAGTTTTATGAATATGGTCAACTGGAATCTCAAGATTGACATATCAAGAGAAATATATTGACAGGTTTGACAATAAACTAACCCAACCCCATTATATATATTATATATAATACTAATTTTCAAATTGATTATATATTATTAGCTCTACTTTGTGTTTTATAGATTGTATCTTTATATTTTTCTTTTAAATATTAACACTAATAATTTTTATCTTTTATATTTAACACTTATACTTTTTTTATTTCAACTTTGGTCTCTTAAACTTTTAATCTATTACAAATTTTTCGATTTACGTTTCGATCTAAAATTTCCGAGTTAACATGCTGCAATATGCGTATGTTGTTCAATATTTTACCTCATTTTTTCTATTTATCGATCGTTTCGTGTTTTACGTTTTGATCTAATTTTTGCACGTTAACACGCCGCAACGGACGTCCATGGTTCAACGTTTTTACTCATACCTTCTCTTTTCATTATTATTTCTTTTGTTTTGTGGGTTTTTTCAGTGTTGGTAATAGCTAGCGACGGTATGACATTAATGTTGCTCAGCACGCTTTTACGCCCCCACCGCAACGCGGTGGGACATAATACTAGTTTATGGCTAAAACTTAAACTAGTATTTTTCATATTAGGTTCTACTTAAGTTAGAATTTACACCCTCTTAAGAGCAGTTTAAAGTTAAAAACACACTGTTTTTCTTGAACAACCTGACATTACTCATAGTATATTACAATTTAAATATACTTCATGTCTTAAGGCTAAACTAATTATAACATCCAAAAGCAAAGTTTTAACCAAACATTTGAATTCTTGAAATCAATGTCATTTATCTAATAATGAGAGCACTCACGTTTCATTTTTATCATCATCCTTATAATTACAATAAAATCATTATTGTTTTGTATGCTTTTCAATTAAATAATATTTGTTATATTTTTTTCATTACTTTTTCCCACTCATCCACTGGTAATCACTTTCAAAATATTAAAAAAACTTATAGAGGTTAAACATATTATTACCAAATACAGATGAACAACATTTTTTCTATTATTCACTCGTAACCACTCACAAACATTCCATATAATATAAGAAATACATTCATAAAAATATAAAAAAAAAGATGTGAATGCTTTAATAAGACATATTACTGAAATACGTAGAAGCTAGATTGTTAAATGAACCCCGAAAATGATATGAACCCAAAAACTATAATAGTTCTATATTTCTCGTTCTTAAAATTTTAATGTTCTCCTTCATTTACATAAACATCACATCATATCCTTACTTTCTCTAAGATGGGAGTCCTTCCCAACCCTAAACCATAATATATTCATACATGAATAAATAAAGCAAATGCATTAAACACAACTAAATAAACATATACAAACACTTAATGAGTCCTACATCAACTGGTTTAAAAGCAGTCACCCTATGATTTTTCAAAGTAAAAATCATGAGTTGGAGTCTCACTTGGTGCAATATGCTTTAAGTTGACCAAGGGTTTTTCCATAGTGGACCTTTAGGTGGTGGGTTTCCTTTGATATGATGGGCGAGTCGGGTCACCAGCGCTGTGTGTATTCGCGGGCCTGGGTGACCGGGTTTAAAAGTTATTCGTTGGTCGTTAAAAAAATATGGTTTCCTTCTAGTTAGAGAACTCCATCACAATTTTTGTCGGTAACACAAGGAAGGGATAGTGTTCCCGTGAGTACCTAAATGATACATGAATCAAACTTCTATTTCCCTTTTTAACTTTCAACTTTTTCATAAAGAACCCAAAAAGTCTTAAGTTCACATTTAAAAGTACAAATTGCATCATAAACAACTATAAAACAAACCTATCTTTTAATACCCCCATAACTCCATAAACTTTAAAAAGTTTTAATAATCATATTTGTATGGTTCATTCATAGCCACTAATATTAAAATACAATGAAAATAATCAACAACCACTACAATCAAACTCACTCCTAGCCACAAAGTTTCATAGCGTATCAATTATCAAAGATCTGTTGTCTCTTCAAAATCCCCAAAAATCTCTAACCCTTATCTTCATCAATCATCACTCATCATTCACACCACTCCTAAATCCTAGGGTTTTTGCCCTAATTTTATACTCAATTCACACTAAACCACAATCAATTCGCGAAATCACTGTAAATTTTACCTTCAGATCGTCACATTTGATGCATATCGACACCTAGATCTTGAAATCGTTGATCAGATCATCAGATTACGTTGTGGAAGATGAAGATTCAGTGCGATGTGTGCGAGAAAGCTCCGGCGACGCTGATCTGTTGCGCCGATGAAGCGGCGTTGTGTGCGAGATGTGACGTTGAAGTTCACGCCGCGAATAAGCTTGCGAGCAAGCATCAGAGGCTGTTGCTTCATACGCTCTCGAATAAGCTTCCTCCGTGTGATATTTGTCAAGTAATCATCTTCTTCAATTCGATTTCATCATCTTTCAAACTATTTGTACGATTGTATGATTGTATTGATCTGTATTAGATCTGATTTTGTGATTCTGTTCATCTTCTCCAAACCGATCTGATAACATTTCAAACAATTTGTATGATGTATGAGATGTATGATTGTATCGATCTGTAAACGATCTGATGTTGTTGATGAATGCAGGAGAAATCGGCGTTTATTTTCTGCGTGGAGGATCGAGCGTTGTTCTGTCGTGATTGCGATGAACCGATTCATTCCGCCGGTAGCCTTGCGGCAAACCACCAGCGGTTTTTAGCCACCGGAATACAGGTGGCGCTTAGCTCCGGCACCGGCAACGGCAAAGAGCCGGAGAAGATCCACCGTGAACCACCAGCACCGCCGCCGTCCACGGCGGTTGTACCACAAACCGTTCCGGTGAAAGCACCGGTTCATCAGATCTGTGGATACAGCTCACCGTCGTGGGCTGTTGATGACCTCCTTCAACTCTCCGATTTCGAACCTTCAGATAAGGTAACCACTAACGACAGTATTTCACAATTCATATGAATCTGTAACTAATGTTGAGTTTCAATCCATTGATTTGCAGAAAGAACAGCTCGAATTTGGGGAATTCGAGTGGTTGACGGACTACGATGTGTTCGGAGATGCAGCTGCGGAAGTTCCACAACTTCCGGCGACACATTCACCGGCGATCACCACCGCATCATTCCGACAGACCAAATCATACGCATCGAATTACAAGAAACCGCGATACGAGTTATCGCACATTGAAGAAGATGATGAAGAACACTTCACTGTTCCTGATCTTGGTTAGTCTCTGATGATGATGATTTAACTGTTTGGTCCTCGTATTGTTGAGGGTAAAGATGAACGGTTTTAATACTCGAAGGGCTGGGAATGGAAATTGTGAATAGTATGAGGACCAAATAAGTAGTTATCAAATTATATTACGATGTATGATGTAACGCTAGAACGCGGTGTGGTGAGATTATTTTGAAATTGATTTTGTTGTAATATTCGTGAGAAAGCCCTACTTGTGAGGTGTTATTTAAGTTGTCATTTGGATTCTAGAATTTTTAAGTAATATCCGGTGTTGTTAAAGTCGGATGGGTTGGTTACTTGGTTGGACCGGTTGTAGCCTCTTGGCGTGGATTAAACCGGCATATGTGATATGTCGACTTGATTGGTTCGATGGTTAGATTGGTTTTAAACTAATTTTGGACGCAAGTAAAGAGTAATTACACAGATGGTCCTTGTGGTATGGTTTGGTTTCTCACTATCCTTTATTTACCAAGTATCTTAAGTTGTAATAAAATTTCTTCAGCTTGGATAGACGTTAACATTTTACGTTAAGTTGATATGTAACAAACATTTTGTTTTTGCTAGAAGACAAATAAAAGTAAAAAATGTAATAAAATAATAGGAAAATTTTACGGTACAAAGTGATAATTTCATGCGAAGTGTACAAATTGATAACAACTATTAATTTAAAAGATGAATGGTTTAAATTTAAGCTGACATAATCACACAAGAAATATCGCTCGAGGGGTAAATTTGGATATAGACTACAATTGTTGACTTTTTTTTAATTTCCCTTCGTTTTTTAAACGCATATAACTTTTTTATACGATATTTTTTTTAAAAAAAATTACACCATAAAATCAAGCATTTTATCATCTTTAATATGAGTATAGTATTGTTATATTTTTTTTTAAATTAACACTTCTTTTAGAAACGTTTATGTGTTGTGCGTATATTTGCGTTATTATTAACTGCGTAATTATGAACATAACTTGCGTAATTATTATATAACTTGCGTAATTATAAATGTAATTTACGTAATTATTTTATATAACATGGGTAATTTATTTTGCGTAATAATACCTATAACTTGCGTAATTATGAATATAACTTGCGTAATTATAAATATAACTTGCGTAATTATGTACCGTATATGCGTAATTATGGGGCAGCGAAACTACCCTTCCGCGTAAAAAACACGTATCACGCCCTGGTTACTTCGTACGCTTTACACGAAAATTACACTTTGTATAGTAACCGGCCCCTAAATTATAATATACTTTTTTTATTAATTCACCCCCTTTCTTATGTCTTGGAGAGCCCCTAATGTCACCATGACTACTAACACCCACTTCCACCACCGTCGCCTCAACCCCCTCCCAACCCTTTTCATCTCTTTATCAACATCCACTGTAACATTCATAACTTTTGTATTTGTAGTTCTTAATTATATTAATAAGATTTCCTATAACGTTCTTTTTTATGTATAATATTGTCATAACACGATTACTGATTTCACTAAGCAATATAAAAGTTTACATGTGATAGTTGTCTCATGCTTTTGTTATTTTTTTAAGTTATACTTTATATATTATGTGCTTGTTATATCATGACTTATTTATATTTATTTGAAGTTTACTTAATTTATTTCATGGTCTAAAAATATTTATAATAACCTTATATTAATTTACACATCACACAACATGTTATATGAACCATTCTAGCCTACTTTCATACAAAATAAAAATGTGTGTGTGACACATTTAAAAAGTTGTTACAAGTTTTCCTTCAAACCATTTAAAAATGTCCCTTCATTTCTATTTACTATGTTTAAGACCTTCAAATATCACTATAAATACAAGAGCTCCCCTCACTTATGCCTTGCACTTTTTCTTTACATTTTTCAAGAGAAAAAAAATCATCTCTCTCCCTCTCTGCAATCATCCTCCTCAAACCTCTCAAGAGATTTTAAAATTAAAAAGCCTTTTAAGGTTCTTATAAGTTAGGTTGTAAGTTTTTTGTTTTATGTTTTAATCTTTGTTTTCTTTTGTATTTTGTTCGTATGTTCATTTTATCATATTAACCTTAACGATCATTCAACATGATCAATTCACTTATGTTTATGACTCCATGAAATCCATACACATTATGTATTGGTGGACGAGACAAAGAACACATGAAGTGAGATGATCAAGTTTATAAATTATGGTCACCTTTAATGTTCTTACATCTCAATTTGTTTTAGAAGTAATAAAATTTTCATTAAACTATGGTAAATCCGGATGTTACATGATAAATTATGTAGTAGCTTATATTTTTAGTATATCTAAAACATGCCAAAACACCCAAACATCACTTATGGACAGCAAGCTAAGATGAACTTTATTGAACCATAACTTTTTCATAACAAAACCAAATAATGCAAACTATAGTCCCATGGCGTAGTTCGTTGAATCACCTTTACAAAGGTGTACTAAACGCTTTAAAATCACTTTGTTTGACCACTCAAACAACCCAAACAAATCAAGTGTGCAATTATAGACACTTTGATTTGGTTGACTTTTTTGTTCTGTTTCTAGGATCCAAATGAAATTCTTTTCTAAGATTGAGTTTTGTGAAATACATTAATCTATCAATTTGTAAAATTTTGTAATTTTTGAATGTCGTTTACTATCTTTAAGCCACATATAAAGTTTATCATAGATTGCTGAAAATTCTGATTGCAGGACAACCTAAAGATTGTCGTAATTTTTGAATGTCGTTTACTATTTTGACAAATGAGGTTTGATTGCATATTATGATGAACTTGTATGAATTTGTAACATTTTATGCCAACATGCTTTTATATTATTAATAAACCTATGTTATTCACCTACAAATTTTGTTGATATTTTTACTTTACATGTTTCAGCTGATAATAACTAGGGACTTGAAAATTCATTTAAAAATGCTTAAGAACCTAAAATAAATAAAATATTTTTCCTTTGTTATGTTTTGATTGTTTGTTTCTTTCGAACAAATGTTGGTAAACTTATGAAATTTAAGAAAGTTATATTACCTTAGTTTTTTTTAAACAACCATCATATATAACATAAAAATGACAAGAGGTTAATTTTTTTTACAAGAATATGAAATTAAAAGGAGAAAGTTACACTCAATATCCAATCAATACTAGACATTTTGCTTTCATTTTTAACCCAAAATAGAATAATGTTTTGATGTTCCCCACATTGCTGCAACCGGCAACCTCCTATAGAGAACGACCGAAAATTCTATCGTTTCATTCTTTTCGTATACACCACAACCCGATGAGCGATATCTCGTAAATTAAGTTCTCGTAACCCTTCGAGATCGGCCACAAGTTGGTAATATGAATTAAATCGGTCTAGGACTACTACACCCAGAGAAGAAATTATCCCATATCTTGTTTGCAGTAAAACAATTAATAAAAATATGATCATCGTTTTCTTTGAATATTCACACAAAGAGCAAGAAGCATCTAGAGTAACACCCCGTCTTGACAAACCTGATTTAGAAGGTATCCGATTAATAAAGACTCTCCATCCAAACATGTTCATCTTTTACTGAACGCATTTTGACGATTTGAATTTTTCATTGATGGTAGATAGAATCAATATTCCGATCAATTTTGATTCTAATCTTCTTATACTTGGATTAGCAACATACCCGTCCCAAAGGGTATTTCCGACAATACCCAAATTGATCGTTCCAAAAATAGATGAGATATCAATACTTGGAATTTAGTGATTAAATTTACCAATCCCATGAAGAGTTGAGCAATGTAAAGATTTGATGAAATCTAATGTCATCATGAACAATTTTGTTTTAACCACTAAAATCTATTTGAATGTAGTTTAAATTAATGCTAATTATTACCTTATAATATGCATTATTGTTTTCCATTTTTTGTGATTATTATGAGATCAAGACGGTTCAGTTGAGAATAAAAACTTTCTAAGATATAAGAGTTAAGACATATAGTTAGCGGAATTTTGTATATGGTATTGTACTAATATATTTTCCACGAGTAATGAGGGTATATTTAATATCATTATTATTAATAAAAGTGACTGAATTGAAAAAAAACTTTGTAAAATATATTGTATTATTAATGAACTATGCGTGCACCTTAAAAAAAATAATTAGATCATTATCTTTTACTTATAATTATAGGAAAATGTTTAAAGTGACATAGGTTTGGGTTAACATAAGTATGCACATAAAAGTTAAACAAGGAAAGAATCAAGCAAGAATTTTATAAAGAAGGAAAACATGAATTCATGCAAGATGAATAAAATGTTGTAAAGTAACATAGGTGAATCACATTACAAATCCATGATCAACAAAAGACAACCTAAACACAACCAATTTATGACTTCACAACAAGTGTATGCAATTATCTAACAACATAAATCCATGCTTTTATACCATTTTCAAACTCAACATCATATTCTTCATTCTCACCTTTTTTGTCTCTCACCAAAGCACGACAAACCTATCGCGTTTTTATTCACATATGGAGAAGAAAACGAGATTAGAACATGAAGATGGTCGGTTGCAACAACATGTGGTCCTTCTCGTCGCTGTTGTTTTAGGGTTTGTGATTATGGATCCTTTTCATATGAGTCCGGTTGGTGAACATGATTTCAAACCCGTGAAGAACGATATTGCACCTTATGACCAAGTGATGGCGAGTTGGCCCGATGACAATCTTAGTCGGCTAGGACGTGGGAACCTAGAGCATGTGGATCAAGTGTTTGGACCCGAGTCGTTGGAGTTTGATCCCCTAGGAAATGGACCCTATAGTGGCTTAGCCGATGGGCGGATTGTGAAATGGTCAGGCGAAGATCGAGGATGGGAAACATTCGCCCTCGTCTCACAAAAGTGGTATGTGTTCAAACCTATGATGTTTAGGTTATTTCTTTATATTTCCTAACGTATTTTTTTGATATACGTGCAAAATTATATAATAATTTATGATATTTACATAGTTGTCTGTTAAGCTGACAACTATAAAAAAACATAATGTTTACTAACAAAAATACATACATATGCACACACTTGTAACAAAGTTTAGTTTTCAACATGAAAAGGTCCGAAAAGTTATGTGCAACGGGAAAGGACTCGACGACATACAAGCAATGGAAAAACGAGGAGAAATGTGGGCGACCGCTAGGTTTGAGGTTCGACAAAGGTAGTGGAAACTTGTACATTGCTGACGCATACCACGGGCTACTAGTGGTCGGTCCTGACGGTGGGTTGGCCCGACCACTAACGACCCAGATTGACGGGAAGCCCATACTTTTCGCAAATGATCTTGACATTCATAGCAATGGCTCCATCTTCTTTACAGACACCAGCATGAAGTACAATAGAGTGTGAGTTCCATAAGCCTGTTACGCGCGCTTTCGACTCGTTTAAGGTTATCTTTGTAGCATAGGAAGTACCATGAATCTTGTGTATGATGTTGGTTTTGTTTTGTCTTAGGAATCACTTTTTTATAATGTTGGAAGGAGAGGCAACTGGAAGACTACTTAGATATGATCCTCCTACAAAGTCAACTCATGTTGTGTTAGATGGATTGGCTTTCCCTAATGGAGTTCAATTGTCTAAGGATCAATCATTTCTTTTGTTCACTGAAACTACAAACTGTAGGTATGTTGTAAAATAGTCGGGTTTACATGTCGCATATCGCGTCATAAAAATAGTTTTTCAACTTTCTTGACGATATTAGATAGGGTGTTACAGGGGTCATGTTCACGGATTGACGAGTCCAACCAGACGTGAATTCGAAATTTTGACATGAATACGACACAGATATTTGTGGGTTGACACAACACGACCCGTTTAACACGATTTATTATTATTGTTATGATTTTGCATTTTTAATACTTCAAAATTATAAATTTATAACTAAAAATACAAAGGTGTATGAAACAATCATGTTTAAGTCATAAAACTTGATGTAAATTTCTCATTTTAACTTTTAAATTTTGAGGGAAAAGAAATAACACTTAACAATGACATTAAATTACAATTTGAAAAAATAAACGATTTAAACGGGCCAAGCCATAAACCTAACATGAACACATCTGTTTAGCGAAACATGTTTGTGGGTTGGATTTGAAATTGACCTAAACTCGTTTACACTACACCCAAACCCATAAATTTAATTTTAGGTTTATTTCTGCCATAAATTCACACTCCTATTATCAGATATGACAGTTTTCTTGAATTTGCTTTAGGCTAATGAAACTATGGATCGAGGGCGAAAACAAGGGAAAGGTCGAGCTTGTGGCGAACCTACCTGGGTTCCCCGACAACATAAGAATAAACGAAAAGGGCCAGTTTTGGGTAGCCATTGATTGTTGTAGGACTAAAGCTCAAGAAGTCTTGACCAACAACCCTTGGATGAGGAGTATATATTTTCGGTTACCATTTAGGATGCAAGATTTGGCTCGAGCTATGGGAATGAAAATGTACTCGGTGATTTCCCTTTTCGACGACAAAGGGCAGATTTTGGATGTGCTCGATGACAAGCAAGGCGTCGTGATGAAGTTAGTTAGTGAAGTTAGGGAAGCTAAAGGTATGTTGTGGATCGGGACCGTGGCTCATAATCACATTGCAACTTTACCTTACCCTTGATCATGGTTCCTATATAACTTGTCAATTGTAATAAGCCATTTTGATGCATTCCTTGATTTGTATTTGTCTTTTGGCTCTAAATGTAATGATTCTAAGTTTGACTACATTTGAGATTGAAAAGAGAAAATTGGGGAGAGACTATATGTTTTTGAAACCGTTGAATTGATAAGCTTATATGATATGTTGTTAATATTTGAAATAAGACTTCAATTCACAACTAAAAGGATATATCTAGAGAGCTATTAATAGTACTAGAGCAAAGACCACTTATGAAAGTATTAGTACTAACCTTGCAAAAACCAAAAAGGAAAACAATTGGTGCTTAAACAAGGATGTCACTTGAAAAAATAATTACTTTTGTTACTATCAAATCCATAGCAAATAATAAAATTTTCTACCGATTAAACCGAAATACCCAAGGTCCCTTGCTGAGGATGTCCCGAGTAGTCTTTGATGACAATGTATTGTTCATCGCCTTTTTACCTTTATTAAAACCAAGCCCCCCCCCCCCCCCCCCACCCCCACCCACCCACCAAGCTACACGGTGGGTGTCTAGTCAATTTTGTCATTTTTCTCACACACAACACTGCGCCACTTTGGTCGTTATCGGACTGGCTCGTCGGAAACCATAAAAACAAAGTCTATGACGAAACAATAGTGTAGTAAACTTTAATGGCCATACTCGAAAAAATACGGGGTGGGAGGCCGGTCGTTTTTCCTACGTGCAACACCGAATTATTTTGGTTGTTATAGTTTCGGCTCATCATAAACTATAAAAGCAAAGCTTGGTGCCAAACTCTAAATTACTAAACTTTAGTGACCAAAGCAGAAAAATAAAATTTCACTCTAAATAGTTGTATGATCGAACTCTAACATCCTAAACTTTAATGGTTAAAGTCCAAAAACATATTGGCTGCCAGACCATAAAAGAATAAAATTTAGTGGACAAACTCAACAAAAAAACACGACTATAAATAGTCTGGTAACCAAAATATTATATACAAAACTTTTGTTGCTAATAATCAAGAAACCTAAAGTTTACTATTCATTTACTACGTAAATTTTATAATGTATAATGTAATTTATATGTAACCTTAATATACGAGAATAGTTTTCTATATGTTTATTAAATCTATCAATTATTTTGTTTATTTATTTTACCGAACAATATAAAAATCTATAGTGTCATTTGATCAAAATAACTAGTCAATCGGTTTCGATTTCAGTTTTTCCCTTTTGTGGTTTCATTTTCTTCTTCATTTGATCACGTGTAACACCATCCGTTTTTTCTATTAACATTTTAATTTTTAATAGAAAAAGACAAATATGTCATACTATTAAAATGTAAATATTTTTTAACCTTTTATTCTTATCTCTTGATTTTGAATAATTTGAAGTGATCATCTTGATTATCATGTTCCACTTGTTCTTCTTTTATACGCAACAATAGACACACAATCACCATTTTGAAGCTTATCAAAATAAGTGACGTCACCATAAGATTAGATATCCACGTCTTATGACAGCTTTAGTTCCTAAACAATCTTCATGCTAATGTTCTTTATCTCAAATATATATGTGAAGTTTCTAATATTACCCCAATATAAACAAGTTTGATTTAGGTGCTATTTGTTTTTTCTGTAGTAAAATTTTTGTATTATGCGGATCGTATTTGCAGACATCTTCAGAAAAAGGTGTGGAATAAACATCTGCAGTCAGCAACAAGAAGATTGTCTGTTTTTTAACGTTTACAGACTGCTAAAAACCAACTAGTTGTGGTATACGGCGGTGCTAAACGGTGGTGGTGGACGGTGGGTGGTGGTGGAGGTGGACGGTGGGTGGTGGTGGAGGTGGACGGTGGTGGTGGACATGGGTGATGGTGTTTAATCATCTGCAATTTTTAGAAGTGGTTGTGCCAAGTCTGCACCATGCAGATCTCGCGTAAACATTTTTTAATGAAAAGTTTTGCAAAAAACAAACACTCTACAGATCTCAACGTCCCGAAACTTGGGATGTTACATGGACTAAATCCGCTTTGATTGGATTTCACCAACTCAATGATTTTATGATTTATATTATAGGGTTTATTTATTATGATTATGTAAAGATTTTCTTAATGCTAAAAGTTATAGTTATTATTAACATTGATCAAATTGTAAGTATAAATAAATATAATCCAGCATATCATAAGTTGAACTGTTATAATTAAATTTTGCCTTATACAACTAACAAGCCTACCATTGTTAAAATTTTAATAATTATAATTTTTACTTGTGATACACAACCGTTTATATAAATAATCCAATGGCCAATTATCATAAGTTTATACTATTTACACTTGTTTTTTTTTCTTACAAAAATGTATGTTTTCTTATTTCGCATCAGAACCATCTTTGCCAACAAAAACAAGTGGAAACCAAATATAATCTACAACAATCATGATTTTTAATAATAATAAAACTAAACTTGTAAAATGTTATTAGTCAAATTAACAATATCATTTACTACTGATCACCTCCACATCCAAATCTTTCCCAAGCTAGACTATTATTAACAGTCAATTTATGCAATATATAAATTATTATTAACCGATAAGTAATAGTTTTAACTCTTCGTCGGTAAATCTACTTTTTCATAAAAAATTATTACAACACAATTTCAATATTTCAGGAATTCAGGGTACAAAATGCCCAAACTCCACACCTCTAAAACTCACCGGAGCATAAAATCAGTCATCTTGAAACAGTTCTTCAAGAATTCTAAGTTACATAATGTTCAAAAAGATCATTTCTTTCTCAACAAATTCAAAATCAAGAACCTTTGAATCCATATCACTTCATTCCCTTAAACACTCCCACAAAAATTCACCACAACCACTTCATTCCCTTAAACACTCCCACAACAATTCACCACAACCACCTTCTTCATCATCAAAACCCAATTCCCCCACACAAAAACCACTCGATATCACCCCAAATTCAGCAAATGACTTCACTCGATCTTTATCATCTGGGTATCGATTAAATTCGACGCAAAATCGCGGGTGTAGTTTGATTCGAAATGGGTTTGCTGATTTGGGTAGGAGATTCAGTAGTGAAGCAGCTCGTGAGTCGATTAGCTATGATGTTGTTATCGTCGGAGGAGGGCCGGCGGGCTTATCGGCGGCGATCAGATTGAAGCAATTGTGTCGTGAGAATGATGTGGATTTGTCTGTGTGTGTTGTGGAAAAAGGGGCTGAAGTAGGTATGCTTGATTTTGCAATTTGATTTATGAGTGTTTAAGCTCAAGAAGTTGCATTTGAAATGGTGATTGTTGTTGATGTTGTTTTAGATGTATGATTATTATCTTTTGTTCAAACACTGTTTTGTTCATTGGATTTTGTTAAAGATTTAAAACATGTTATCTGATGCTGATTATTTCAAGAAGTTTAGCAATTTTAACAAGAAATTCCAAACACCCCCTAATTCTGTGTTATTTGAAGTTGAAAATTGTTTTTGTGACAGTTATAAAACTGATTTTGATGGATGTTTTGGCTTTATAATTGTTAACTCTTGATCTGGGAATTTTGATTTTATACTTTACAGTTAACAGATGTAAATCAACATGGATGTTTTTGCGTTTTAGTAACAGTTTTTTGTCATACTATTGTAACATGTTGTTATGGTGGTATTATGTAGCTGTTTTTGCCATGATTTGACTTTTAAGGTCAGACTCATTGGTACCTCAAGACTTAACCACTAATTAACTAGTTTCAATTTGTGAGTTTAATGTTATAATTGTTTACAGGTGCACATATATTATCGGGGAATGTATTTGAGCCCCGTGCGTTGAATGAACTTATTCCAAATTGGAGAGAGGAGGAGGTACATTATGATTTCTTTAGCGTTGTTAGTGTTCTTAGTTGCTTGCTATATACCCATAATGAACTACTGGATATCACATGGGCTTTTTCTTTGTTTCAGTAGGTAGCATTTACATGCACATATGTATTCCATTTATGTTTTTTGGAACTTTATTATGTTCTTGACGATTTGTTGGATAATGATTAGTTCTTTAAACGATACATATATATTTGAACACTTGTGCAGGCACCGATTAGTGTTGGTGTTTCTTCTGATAAGTTCATGTTACTTACAAAAAAGCATGCCATCCCAATGCCAAATCCTTTTGATAATAAAGGAAACTATGTTATAAGGTAACTAAATTACCATTATGACCTTGTTTAGTTCTTCCAAAAGCTATGATGAACCGTATATTCCATGTATTAATCAGTTAGATTTGTGCTTATACGTACATTTGTATAACACATTATACCTGGTTCAGTTTAAGTCAGTTTGTGCGTTGGTTGGGACAGAAGGCCGAAGAATTAGGAGTTGAAGTATACCCAGGGTTTGCAGCTAAAGAGGTACTAATGGGTTGATGCGGGTTATGTTTTATCTCTAAAGGCTCAAACGGGCACAAGTAAAAGAAAATGAACTTAAAATTTAACACGTCTAACTGGTCAAAAATCACCCAAGGTCTATTCATAACGCGTAAAATCCTAAACCTTTATAATGAGATACGTAATCATACAGGTTCTATTTGATGAAAATGAAAACGTTATTGGTATTGCAACGAATGACATGGGAATTGGCAAAGATGGTTCTAAGAAAGATAATTATCAGCCCGGTGTAGAATTAAAAGGTACAATCCATCTATAGGCTTCGTCTTTTTATTCTATTTTATGAACATTCCGGAAGATGGGCTGACACTTTCATTTCAGGGCGTGTAAATCTTTTTGCTGAAGGATGTCGAGGTTCACTGTCAGAGGTTTGCAGGAATAAATAAGTTCCTATTTTGTCATGTTAATTTATTTGTTATTCTGTATTCTGCAATATGATGTATGAAATGTTAATAATGTTATGTATTTTTATGGGTAGAAAATAATAAGAAAATATGATCTCAGAAAGAAAGGGCAGGGACAGCATCAAACTTACGCGTTAGGAATTAAAGAGGCAAGTTACTTCTTTATTTAACGTTCTTGTTTATATCTTTCTTTTTTTTCAGCTTATTTATTTTTACAAAATGTTGAAAATGTGAACTTTGTAGGTATGGGAAATCGATGCTGACAAGCATAAACCTGGTGCTGTTGTTCATACCTTAGGTTGGCCCTTGGATCATAAAACTTATGGTGGATCCTTTTTATACCATATGCAAGATAGACAGGTCAGCAATTAAAAAAAAATGTTTCTTTATGGTATAAATTTTGAGAAGTCGCAAATAGTTAATAAAATGTTTGTGTGGCAAATGCATGCAGGTCTCCATTGGACTCGTGTGTGCTTTGAATTACCATAATCCCTTTTTCAACCCTTATGAAGAATTTCAGGTAACTTTTTAGATCTAGTTCATATAATTTTGGTTTTTTCAGTTTGAAGGTAACTTAAATTTGTTAAACTGGATGTATTTTTCATTTAATTTTTTATATTCTAGTAGCATGTGACATTTGCTTCCTGCAGAATCTCAAACGCCATCCGGCAATCAGGCCTCTTCTTGAAAACGGGTCGGTCGTTCAATATGGTGCGCGGACATTAAATGAAGGCGGTTTTCAGGTGCATTTCATTGTAAATTGCATTGATGTGAAAAGAAATTATCCAAGCTTCAAAATCATTACTTTTTTCTACACTTATATTCTCTAATCATGTGATAAAAGTGAATAAAAATATAATGCTAGTTAAATTTCAGTCTATTCCATATCCAGTGTTCCCGGGGGGAGCAATTGTTGGCTGTTCGGCTGGCTTCTTAAACGTTCCAAAAATAAAGGGTACGCATACAGCTATGAAATCAGGTAAAAAGAATACATCATGTATTGGGATTCAAGTACTCATAATTCATAAACAAACATAGTAAGTGTAAAATATTATTTTATTAAAGAAATCAATTTATTCTGTTGTAGGAATGCTAGCAGCTGAATCTGCTTTTGGAGTACTTCACAAGGGCTCAAATATGAAAACATATTGGGAAAGCTTAAAAAGTTCATGGATATGGGAAGAACTTCACCGTGCAAGGAATTATCGCCCAGTTAAGCACTCTTTGTTTTATTATTATCTTTTTTTTTCTTCTGTATATATTCATATTTATAATATATATCTTTTTTGAATTTTATTTCATCTTTTTATTCTTTTTAATCTTAAAAACGAGTTGGTAATGTTGAATGTTTGATCATGAGTTTTTGTTAGAGGTGATCATTTCAACTCATTACCTCATTACCCCAATGGGTCAAAGGAGTACAGTTGTAAACATTAGGTAAAAATGAAACCACACATATAGGATGAAGTTCCCTAAAGTTTATCCAAATGCTCATAACCTCCTAAATTGATATTTTTTATAACATAGATTATTATTTTAGTAGTTTAGCATATCATAGTAATGCATTAGTTGCTTCTTATATTATAAGAAAATGTAAAAAAAACAGGCTTTTTGATCATTCATTTTTATAGCGAGTTACGGTTTATGTTTGCAGGCATTTGAGTATGGGCTTTTACCTGGTTTGGCTATAAGTGCATTAGAACAGTAAGTTCTTATATTTAGTTTTTTCCATTTTTCCTACATACATTCTTCATGCGATGATACGTCTTTATATGGCTACTTTAACTTTTTAAATTTTCATTTTTCCTACATACATTCTTCATACGGTGATACATCTTCATATGGCTACTTTAACTTTTGCAGTTATTTACTAAAGGGAAGAGCCCCATATACATTAAAGCATGGAAAACCAGATCATGAAGCAACACATGTAAGTAGTTCGGTAGTTCCATATGCATATCGTGTTCAAGTTTTTGATTTTCTGATATTGAATAATCACTACTCGATTATCATCAATAACAAAACAGGTTGTATAAACTAGTTTTTTGGATGTGCTTCTACTATTTGAATTTGTAATATACAGATGCAAATCTAAACACTCCCAAAAGCTTGTATGTATATAATCTTTTACGAATGCATCTTATATACACAGGAAGCAAGTCGATGCTCCCCAATTGAATACCCAAAGCCAGACGGGATTGTTAGTTTTGATGTACCGACCTCGCTGTACAGGTATTAACTATTAATCTTATTTGCTTCTTTCTATTCGGCATTTTGTTCGTCTTAAATTCTACTTTAAATAAGTTCATCATTTTAATTACAAATTTATGTGCTTTCGAAAGTGCCATTATAATTTGTTATATATGTTTTTTGCATAATGTATGATAAGATTTTGCACGATCAAAGATAGTTTACTGAAAACTCTGCATTTTGTTCATATTTTAAATTCCTAGCATAATTTGTTATTTCAACTTGTTGGATAGGAGCAATACAAATCATGATCACGACCAACCTGCTCACCTTCGCTTGAGGGACCCTAAAGTTCCTGAACTTGTAAATTTGCCAAAATATGCTGGTCCTGAATCGCGATATTGCCCTGCACGTGTATACGAGTAAGTTGCTTATTCTTAGTATTTTTTCAACTTGTTTTTATTTTTCCTCGATTCAAGAATTTCAAACTTATACTATTAATTCAGGTATGTATCAGATGATAACGGGCAGATGAAGCTGCAGATTAATGCACAGAATTGCTTACACTGCAAGGTGACCTGCCTTCCTATTTACTATTAGTTGCAAATTGGGCGGGTTGGTTAACATTTTTAGATGTTTTGGTACGAGTCAAAACAGTTCACGTCAGTTTGGGTTGACCCCAAACCATAGTTTTCAAAGGCGCAAAGGGTGATCCTTGGGCCTAGGCACAAGGCGCTTAAAAAGCGACGCTCTTTTAAGCAAGGCCGTGATATATAAATATCATTTTAGGGGTTTTAGACATGTTTTAGGCTTGTTTTTGGGCTAGTTTAGGCGGTTTTAGGTTGATTCTAGGCTTGTTTAGGGCTAGTATAATTGTTATAGAACCCTTCAGACATTTTTGGTAACCTGATGTTGTTGTCTGACTCATTCATAAGTCAATGGTTTGATATAGGCACCTATTCTATTTACACCAACACAAAAATAGATACATGTGATATGCATTCAACTCAATACTCAATTGACCAATACTATAGATGGCAAGAGGGGCGAGTTAGAGGCGCTTTGGTAGCGGGTCAAATCTGATAATTTTGTGTTACGGGTCGGGCTGGATATATGCACTTTCTTTGAGGATGATAATTGATTTGTTTTCGAGCTGCAGGCTTGTGATATTAAAGATCCGAAGCAGAACATCGAATGGACGGTTCCAGAAGGCGGGGGCGGTCCGGGGTACTCAGTAATGTAAACTAGTTTGGTCAATAGTAGCAGTAGCATAGCCTCATTTTGTGGAAAATGAAGAAAGCTAAACATGTGGGATTTCATATACATGCAACACTTCAGAAGAACTTATGTTTAGCATTTGTAGGACTTCCCATGTGTAATATGGTCAAACAAAATGATTCTAGTTAATAAAGTGAACCCTATATATATCAACTGTTATACAACAATAAAACACATGTCGCAACTAAAAGTATCTAAATGATGCCATCCAATTTGGCAATAGACTCTTAACCAAGTTTTCGTTGTTGTTGCTGCTGCTGTTGTAATTGGTATAGTTGTTGCTGATGCTGGAACTGGTGGAGTTGCGGTGGTTGAAATGGACGATGATGCTGGTTTCGCGACTGAACCTGGAGTTGCTGAAACTGTTGAGCTGTCAGCATCGTGTGCATGGGTTGGTTGTTGGGGTTAAACCGCGGGTTCGGTCCAAACAATGGAGGAAAGTTGACCATTGGTCCACCATTGGTGAGACTTTGACCTGTAAGTAGTTTTAGATGATGTACCTCCTTCTTCAGTGCATCAGTTAAAGCTAAGTACACCAACAAAGGAAAACAAAGAAACATTTCACTTGATTAGATTGCAAATTAACAATGTTAAACATGAATTAATGTATTAGTTAAAATTTTAACTAATTAGCCTAGTGTTATCCATGAGCCACTTATTCATATATCATATGATGCAATAAAAAGTTCTTTTAAATAGAAACTATGATAACCACATCTGCTTGTTGCTTTAAATGTGATACATAAGATGATTATATAACTGTATAAATCAATCTCTCTCCTATTGTATCTGGCTGGCACCGCGTACAAGTGTTTATATGGCTCTGACGATTCTCTACTTAATACTGGTTTTGTATTGAATGCGACCCGCATAATGTATGCTATTATATTATCGAGACAACGATTAGTCAACAAGTTACCATCTTGCAAGTGACCTTGTTGCTCCATGGTTTGCAACTGCAATTTGAGTTCATTGTTTTCAACTGTCAAACCATGTACATCTCTCTGTAAACAACACAACCAAAACAAAAACATAACATAAACAATGCTGCATAATGATTCAGTAAATCACTGTATGAAACAAACAAACCTGCAAAAGGGTCAATTGAGCAGACAATGCTGTTGCTTCTGTTTGCAGTATTTGAACCTCCATCTCAAGCTCACCTATGTATCTCATCTTCCTTTCCTTTGATCTTGCAGCAGACTGTCTATTCGCCCATATCCTAATAAGCGCGATAAACAAAGACTCATAAAACGCGTATCTATATATGCTCAGACCATCATCATGTGTTTGGAACTGTTGAACTGTTTATTGCTAAAATCGCGTGTTTGCTTATTATGTTTTTAGTACCTTTTAGCGCGCTTTGGGTCAACTAAAGCAAGCTCCGAAAGCTTGGCTGCAGACATTGATTTCTTAGCATCAGTTAATGCTGCATCTTCTGTACTAAATGTGGTGGAACAATCCATAGACATACTATGCTGATGTTTAACTTTGGGCCTGTCGCCGGAGCTGTGACCATGGTCATCAGGTGGCGGCATTGCAGGCGGCGTCGTGGTGGTTCTTGAAATCTGATCTTCTAAACAAGATGACTCCACTTTATTACAAGATTTTTCCGATGAAGAATCGAACTTATTATCCGTATCAATGTACATTGAAAACAGATCTTCTTCGGTTTCTTCAGGACCATTGAAGCAACCCACAACACCAAGGTCACTATCGAAGCTAATATCATCCGGTAGAGTGACGATTTCGGAATGGGCTCGTCGGTGACCCGTGTACTTAGGCGGGGTATCGGGCATTTTGCTTATATCATGACTGAAATGGCTCGAATCCGTAGCACATTCGAGCCAATTTGTGTCATTGTTACCATTTAATGGAACATTTGAATTCCAACAAGAGATTGGTAACAAATTCCCATTTGGGTTATGAGATTTGTTCTTCATTATACATCAATTCAATCCCCAAATTCAAATCTACCAATCTTTGAGAACGAAAAAAGATGCGAAACAGAGCATTAGCAATATCAAAACAGAGGAAGTTTCGTTTCATCGAATCAAAGCATGAAACAATAACACAATTTGAAATTGAAACGTTAGATGAGTGAAAATTGATGTTAATCATAGAAAACAAACATTGGTTTGAAGAAATCCATGATTATCTGAACAGGGGAATTGAAATCAGAAAAAAAGGAGAGATGATCCACATGAATGTCCATTGAATTTGAGAGTAGGGGTAGATTAGTAATTTGTATGTACTGATTTATAATAATCTCTACAATTATGCAAACCGTTTATCGTTTTTTTTATAATGACACCGACCCATCGTTATAAACTGTGCATATAAACCATTACAACGATGAATCAAACTTGGTAATTGTTGATGCACGTTGTAATGAACTTGTCGTGCCATTAAAAACGTTACAATAACAGTTCAAAGTGTCAACATTGGATGCACAGTTATAATGTGTTTGACGTAACATGTATACATGTGCTTTTAAACTCATTACATGAGCGAGTCAAACATGTAAAGTTTGATGAGTTATTGTAGTGTGTTTGGTGAACCTTTCATAAACAGACATCAAATTTCACTAGAATAGTGAATCTCTGAAAGTTTTATGTACCGCTTTAATGATCTTGACACATGATAAAAAAACCATTTATAATGAACATTAACTTAGAAAAATTTATAATAATGAATCAAACTTATCATTCTACTCTAATAAAATGGTATCTATAGAGGATACGTGTCAACATCACATTCATTCTCACAAAAAAGTTTCCGCTTCTCTCTCCTGTTAAATAATTATCTTAATTACAAATAATATTAGAGTTAATTACATAGATAGTCCCTGTGGTTTATCCAAAGTAACAGATTTGGGTACTAAGGGTTTTTTGTAACAAGTTTGGGTATTATGTTTTCAATTTTGTAACAAAAATGGGTATTAAGACTAACGGACGTTAAGTTTTCTGTTAAATTTAAATGAAATGACAAAAGTACCCTTGGATTTATTATTCCTACAATTATATATTTTTCTTTTATCAGGGACCATTTGTGTAACTACTATCATTGACCCACCATCACCACCATATATCCCTGTCAGAAGTGATGTACAAATGTTGAAGCATGATGTACATGTTGTTGAAGCGTACTCGTTCTGGATTACTACCCACCAGCTTCCACCGAACACCAACGGATACTACCATCACCACCATCTACGCAATGGTCACAAGAAGCATGTTGACCCTCCTGTCTACTAGCCACCACCCAACACCCACAAGCACCCAAACCTAGATCTAAACCCTAATTGAATGGTCACAAGATCTGAACCGGTGAACCTAAACCTAGATCTAAAACAACACTATCAAACACCTACCGTCTGAACCCTAATTGAATCGTTGGTAGTGGTGAGAGTCGTCGGTGGTGATCAGGCGGCAGTGATGGTGGTGGCGGCTGGTGGTCGTCGATAGTTGGTGGTGGTGGGGGTCGTCAGTGGTAGTGGGGGTTGGCAATGGTGGGGTCGTTAGTGGTAGTGGGGGTTGGCGGTGGTGGTGAGGGTTAGCGATGGTGGTGGTGAGATGATGTTCATGCGACAGTGATGGTGGTGGCGGCTCGTGGTCGTCGTTGGTGGTGGGAGTCGCCGGTGGTTGTGGGAGTCGCCGGTGGTTGTGGGAGTCGTCGTTGGTGGTGGGGGTTAGCGGTGGTGGTGAGATGATGTTTAGGAGGTGGATGTTGGGTGGGGGGCAACGTTGGTGGCGGTCTCGTCGGTGACGGCCGACGTCGGTGATGGCCATGGTGGTAGGTGGGTGTTTGTTTTTGAGTGGGGTATTAGAATATTATATATACACATATAATATTTAGGTAAATTACAGAAGTAGCCCCTCACTTAAGTTACATAATCAGTCCCTTAAATGTGAAATGACCAAAATACCCTTGAGCCTAACAGAAAAATTAACTGAAGTTAGTGTTAATACCCAAACTTGTTACAAAATTAAAAGTGAATACTCAAACCTATCACTCTTTTTGCTTAGTACCCAAACCTGTTACTTTGGATAAACCACAGGGACTATCTATGTAATTAACTCATAATATTATTTAAGTCTATTTTAGATTAAAAATAGTTTTTTAAAAAATTAAGAAAGATATTTTTTTATTAATGTTATTTCTAAAGATATAAATTTTTATAAAATAAAACTTTTTTCTAAAACATCAAACTTATTTAAAAATATGAAATATTTTAAATTTAGTGTTTTTAAAAAGTAAACTATTTATAAACCAAAAATAATTAAAAATGTGAGTTATAATAAGGAAATTTATAAAAATGACAATATTTTAAAACAAAATGTTTGATTTTTTTGAAAAAAAACTTAAAAAGTTGATATAATTGTTTTATTACTTATAGTTTTTACTCCTACGTAATTTAAATCATATATTATCTTAAAATATCATTTTATAATTAAGTAAAATTTTATTATATTTAATATTTTATTTATGTAACACATGTAATACACGGATTTACTAAAGTTAGTACATAGTATAAAACTTTGCTTGGAAACACATGCAGTGGCGGAGCTTAACCAACTTGGTAGGGGGGGCGGGGGCGAAATTATTTTTTTTAGGAGGGGCGAACTCGATATTTATATAAAAATTTACACTACCGGGCCAAAAATTTACAATATCGGGCTAAAATTTAACACTACGGACGAAAAAATATGGGGGGCGGCGCCCCCCCTAAAAGCTTCGTCCCTGAACACATGGAAATAATGAATCAAACATGTATGTCAAATTACAAGAGTGCAACAAACATGCAAAAGTTGAACACATCATGTAACCATGACATGCATCCCTTTACTTCTGTTCTTTTTTCCCATTAAATGGTTTAACGCATCTTATAGTTAATGGCTTAATGCTAAATAGAGTTTATGACATAATTAAAATAAACACTAAATTATAGCAAAGTAAAAGTTTGATTGAAACTATATATAATTTAAATTGCGTAAGTATAAGTGTTTTGTTTCTTTTTTCTTTTATAATTTCAGTTTTACCTTGGGACATAAAACTAAATTGATTATTAAATACAATTTTCAATAAATAAATATCAATGATTGTTCATTTATTTCATGTCACTTAGGCTGGTTGAAGAGCCAAACTGAGCTGTACCGGCTTCTACTTGGGCTCGGATTAGAAACTAAACGATCCAGCTCGGATCAGCTAGAAACCCTTAGCGCACGTAGCTCTTATATTTTAAGTTCCTATATTTCGTGGATGGTTTGAGACATGTTTTTTATGAGGTGCTAGGTATGTATGGTTTGTGATTTGAATGATCTAGGTTAAGTTACTAGGTTATTCATTTAAGTTTGGTTTGGACTTTGGACTTGTGATTGGGTATTCGATTTAATCTTTGCACAAGTCAACAAGTGATGGACCTCAGCTCGAGTTCTGCTTGTTTATTTATTACCTTATTTCGAATGAGTTTTTTTGAGCTATTTTCAAATGAGTTTCTAGTCATGAGGTCTTTTGAATCGTTGTAATAATTATAATTTTTTTAATAATTATGTGGAAATATAGATGGAAAAAGGATCCGGTGAAAGCTGTGAAGCAATGAAATAGATGAGTCCCGAAAGATGTAACATCTTTGGTTGGAGAGCAGAGATGAACCCGATTCTAATTGTTACGACGTGATCTATAAGAAACATTCAAGTTGGTTCTCACATGAGTGTCCTTTGTGGGGAAGATCCGAAGACAATGGATCACTTATCTACTTCATGTTTTTGTGGCTTCAATGATATGACAAACTATTAGCAATTGGTGTAAAATTCCTTAGATCTATGTCTTTTTGGTTAGAGACTTAATTAAATTACATTCTTCAATGATCATAGGGGAAGTTTAAAAGAAAATTTTTAAAGGTATAATAACGGTTGCGTATTGATATGTTTGAAAAGCAATGAATGATATATGATCCTAAACACAATTATAGTCAAGGTGGAAAAGGTTATAAAAGAAATCCAAACTCTGGTTTTCTTTGAATGAAGAATAATGCAAATCTAAAGACGTTTCAATGAATGAATTGTATAGATTTTAATTTTATGTAAAGTTGTAATATCTTTTTTCTTGCTTTGTTGCTTTGGCTTGAGGCCTGCATTAATAAAATTTTCCTTTGAAAAAAATATATAAAAAATATTTCCTATCCTTTTCTGCTAGCTTTATTTTGCATAGCTAGTTGGATCATTGACGCGTCACTGGCTTACCCGATCATATTTATTACTCGGGTACGCAACTTTGAGACCAATTTTAAAAGAAAACTCAACACTAGTAAGAGAAAATCCTCTAATACAACCTGAAACCTTTTTTTATCACAGGTGTAGCTTGAATCCATTTTTTTTATTTTAATAAAATCTTAAGGTATCTCATCTTAACTATTTTAGCTTAGGATTATTGATTTATTGGTTTCTACTAGCTATATATATGTATTTATCAAAAGTTAAAAACTTATAAACAACCAAATTTTATCTTTTTAATTATTGTGTTGTTAAAACACCCATTGAGTACAACTGATCATTGGCTGCCCACCCACTAATACGCACTTTTCCCAAGCAAGATCTTTCTTTGTCATATTAAATCCCCACCTTCTGACCCCATTCCAAAATCAACAAAATCTTAATTAACAATTTCTATTCAATTATTAATTCTAAATATAAAATAGTTTTCTTCAATGTAAAGTATATTTTTTTAGGGTTCTCTCATTGGTGCATTGTACCAGGTCGATATATAAATAGTGAATTTCTTATGCGACAAGTAAAATTACTCTCTTTACGTTAAAAACTTATATGATAGTGCCGGAACATAAAATAAAGGGTTAAATATCTAGTTACAAGTCAATGGGGGTGCGTTTGATTTAACGTATACAACAGTTCACTAGGTTGAAATCATTGGACACAAATCTAAATAAAATATGATTTTTAATTTTTTAAAGTCGGACCTCTCTAGAAGTATTGAATTTTAAGATAATTAATAATAAGTTTATAAATTTCTTTTAGATATATAATTGGCACCCGGTATCTAATCGTTCAAAAAATCCCCCCACCCCACCTCCCCCGAAATTTTGAGCCCTGTGCATTCACCCAACCGACACATTTTTAGGATAGGTCATCTACTACCCTTGTTATTAATGACTGGTATTGGTATTCTTTTTTTGTAGTTTTTGTTCAGTGTAGAACTCGACTTTATTTTTTGGGTTACATCATTCCTTGTAGTGGTTCCATAAACAAACGGGTTATGTTTAGAATAATATATTTTATGTCATAATATTGGTATTAGCAAGATCGGTATCAATATCCATTTTTATGTTTCGATTGATGTAACATATTTGGATTTTTTTAATATGATGTTTTATAAAATTCAGAATATACGTATTCCTATGTACGTAACGCTAGAGTTGTGAATAAACTTGATAACATTAGTGTTACAATAATTCCGTCTCAGCACGCGATTACCATAAATTTTAATCATACATCCTTTAAAAAAAAGTAATACACTCAGTAAAAATAAATAAATTATTACATATAATGTTAAAAATTTTGAGTTTTGTAGTTCTATTATTTAATTTTTTAAAATTATCATTTCTACATCGTACGCTTCTCTTTATGTAGTTTAACCCGTTGTGAAATACGGGCCTCAATGTCTTAATAAAAAAACACTAATTTATTAATGATAAAAGTTGGTTTTTTAAATAAAAAACATTGAACACAAGAGGGTAACATTGTCTTTTTATACCGTCTTCCTAATCAAAGGCACATCTTTTATGCAATATAAAATCTCCCCTCTTCCTGTTCATCTTCATCCTACATTCTCCTTCAAGCCTCTGTTTCTCTCTCAACAATTTCCAATTCAATTATTAACCCAAAACTTACTCACATAATCATAACTTATGGCACATTTCCACCGTTCAATTGATGTAGGAAATGAGAAACTTGGTGAAATTAAGGTACAAAAGCAGAAAGTTACAAAGAAACAGACACTCAAAAGTGGCGGTGGTGGTGGCGGTGGCGGTGGTGGGAGGTTGAAGAGTAAAAGCGCGGTGGAAGATGAAGAAATTGCGGGTTTCCGGCAAGCGTGTTTGGTTGAGAAATGGATGAAAATGAAAGGTAATGAGAAAGTTAAGAGAGTTGATCAAAAACCGGTTGTTGATAATGGTGCATTGTTTTTTAGTTCTGGTTCGAGTTCTTCTGACTCAAGCTTCGGTTGGAGTACCGAAGCCGCAGAAGGTGTGAAACCAAAACCTTCTTGTTTTCGCCCGTTAAGCAGGGTGAAAACAAGTGGTTTAGCGCGTTCTGCTGTTAAGCAGAACGAGTTTTATCCGTTTGATGATGATCAAACGGATAAGAATGATGATAGTGGTTTAGTCCGGTCAAAGACTAGAGCTTTGAAGATTTATGCAAGTTTGAAGAAAGTGAGTCAGCCGATCTCACCTGGAGGTCGGCTGACTACCTTTATTAATGCCATTTTTACAAATGGGCATTCGAAAAAATCAAAAGATTTGAGTTGTGGAGATAAAACCCAAACCCGAAGCGAAAGAAAATCAAGATCCACCAATGTGTCTACGTGTTCATCGGCTTCTTCGTTTTCAAGATCATGTTTAAACAAAAACCCTCCAAGATCGAGTGATCATCTCAACAATCGTGCACGAAGAACTGTTCAATTTCTTGATCGTGACGATTCTCATCTCTACGATCAAGAAAAAATAGGCAACAAGCACAGTTACGAAAAACCTCGTCTTACAACATTCCCATGGGCAAAAACTGAAAAACCGAGTTTCATGAAATATAATGATAAAAAGATTGAATTAACCGACGATGAAGATGAAGATGATATGGCAAGTGACACGAGCTCAGACTTATTTGAGCTCGATCACTTGGCCATTTTCAAGAATGAAGAATATTGTGAGGAGTTACCCGTCTATGAAACTACTCATATGGGCACTAATCGTGCCATTGCTAGTGGTTTAGTTTGCTAATTTTATTATAAAAGATCATGATATTGATATATACCTAATTTAAGTGATTTTTTATTTTGTTTTAAGCTAGTATCTTATACATATTATGGAACAATATTCTTTTAACTCTATGAAGAACTAATCATTGTATTTTCATAAGCATTTATAATTCTAAGTGTTTTTGCCATTTGTAATGCTTTGAAAACTGTATCAAGGGTTGAAACAATGAAAGACGACTCGACCTCAAAGACAGTTGGCTAGCAGAATCAGGAAGCAGTATAAACGACTTACCACATGTTTTCTTCGCTTCTTTTTAAACCGACGTATTTTACCTTCAGATAGTAAACATATCAATAGTAATGTCGTTTTCCAGTTTAACAGGTCGTTTAAGACAATGGCCAATAGTCGAATCCATCAAATGGAAGTTGTGGATGTTTGATTGGGAACTAAATCTCCTAATCAAAAATCAAGATCAATGAATATAAGTTTATCACAATGCTAATTAAACGTATTGAATTTGCTATATGTTGATTCAAAACATTTCAAATAAAGAAAAGTGAAATGGGATGATCATTAAAAGTGAAAACTTGTGATAAAAGGACGTTAGGGCGTTTGTTTTTTTATGTTTGGGAGATCCCAAGTGGTTGAGAGTGATGGTAAAAAAGGTAAAAGATAAAGGGGGTGAAGGGTAAAAGAGAAAAAAGCAGGGGTTAAAATGAAGATTCGAGAAATGGGTTGTAAAGTAAGAGGCAGATCTTCTCTTCTTAGCCTTTGGGATTTGAGAAAGTGAATGCTTTTGCTTTCTATCACAACTTCGAATATTTTCATCCTTTATCAACATTTATGATTTTATATATAAATTCTTTTAGTGTATTATTCGATTAGAGTTATTGGTTTAAATCTTGTAAAAGAGTATAAATAGAGTGATTTTAATAACAGAGTAAGTATATAATAGGAAGTATGTGTTCGTCGTTCATATAGAAACAAAAAGATGGAGCTTGCATCTAGTGTAGTGCTTGATTTTCAAGGCTTAGGCCTTCTTACGCTCTTGACGTATTGTTACGTATATCCATCGTACATTTGTAAATGGTTGTGTTCGTCTAGCTCTAGTTAATGTGGTAACATATGCATCATATAGAGGAGATGATGAGAAACGGTGTTCAAAAATTGTCCTTAAGTTGTACTTTGCAACAATGACTACGACACTTCAATCTAATTACTGTTCATTTTCAATGGTTTGTGCAGTTTCGAAATATTTGTTGAATATGTTCATTGATGTTCTTAAATTCTCACTTTTTGTGAAGTTGAGAATGACTAGATGCCATTATAATTCGCATTCGGTGTTAGCAACATGATGCAACAATAATAGACTTTGAAGCTTAAAGATCACTCTAGTAAGATTTCATACGTTATCAACACAAATAGATACGAATAGCCAATAAAGTTCTTACTTTCAGTTTTCTCTCGCAAACACTTTTTTTATGAGTATAATATGTAGCATAGTCATGCAATGTGGTGATACCAAGATTGTACTAATTTATTAAAACCGGTTGTTAAACTATACATAATAAACATAAATAAAACCAAGAATTATTTTTGAATCTTTCCAAAAGTATAACCCGAACCTAATTAATATACATAATGTTTGTCAAGAAAATCTTGAGGATATACAATAATATCCCTCTAACATTTTTTATATATACTTTTGGTGGTATATTATATACTGGACATTCCATGATTGTGCATGTTTTTCTTTAGTTTTAATACTCTATTTCCTAACTATTACTAGAAAATCATTTTTATAACCTATGCAAACACACACCATAAATGCCATAAGTTTAAAAAATCATCTATTTTTATACAACAAACATATATATACATATAAAAACTATTGTGAGAAAAGAGATAACTATACACAAAACAAACGTATTTGAATGCATAAATAATAAATTTGACATTTATATATAAGATAATATTACCAACTTATAGATTATACCAAGTTAATAGGTTATGTTTGCTTGTTTATTATAATAATTGTGAAATTAAAATAATTAAAAGACTAAAACTGTTATTTGCATTAGAGTTATAGATCACCATTGATTTATTAATTATAATCATGATAACTATATGAGAAGCATGCAAAGATCGTATTGATTTCATGGAATAATATGGGTGTCCCACACCAAAGAATCTCTACATCCCCATGATCATATGATTACTAAAACTAATAAAAATATGTCATTAAGAATTCCAAGTATAAAACAACATACCCTAATATCTATAATTTAGTGTTCTAGTGGTATGATTTATGTTTAAAGTGGTGTGTTTAAATTTTACAAGTACAGGTTTGTTAGAATTATCTTAATCGGATACATCTATCTGTTTTCCGGTCAGGACCACCCATCCAAACTCCTTATGAGAAAACTTACAAATTAGGAAAACCCTTGATTCAACCTAGAACATTTTTGCTCCGAGTGAGAATCGAATCCTAAACCTCTCTATTTTTAATTTCTTGTGTACCTCATATTTATTAGACATTAACTAATAAACAAAGATAAAGCTTATCATCATTCTTATTAAAAACCAAGGGCAGTGACTGATTCAGCTTTGGAAAGCTTTTAGTGTTCACCATTGTCCATGTTAGTTTTCTGTTTTTATTTGGTTAAGTTAATGTCGTAATGTAAAATTTTCTTATGTGGTATAAACATGACTGTATTTAATGTCTAATAAAACAATATGAAATATGTGACACAATATTAAATGAAAGATCATTCCTATCGTTTAAAAGTTTAAGGATGATTTGTATGATTCATATAAGGCGTGTAGATACTCTCACGCCTTTTAACTCTATGTAAAAGCCTCCACCCCACCCACCCATAAATCAAGAAATACTTTCACCAATTTTAACGTTTTTTTTTTAAAATTTAATACATTGAAAGTTATTGATTATGTGTATGAGGCGCACTACTCATTTTTGTAAGTCATTCAACGTGTGAAGCCTTTAACGCTCTCTTGTTCCGCAGAGTGATGTTTAACGCCCGTTAAAAGGTTAGCTCATCTTTAACGCGCCGGGAGTTATTGCACAACAAGGGGTATAAGTCGATATAAATCTAAACTCCAATAAATTAATGTAATTTCCAAAAAAACAACAAACATTTTAGTGGTTCGATAAAGTTGGTTGGGAGGGGAGGGGGGTTAGATTTGGTGATCCCGAGGTTTGTTTCCATGAGATTGTTTACCACTTTAACTTTTCCAAATTCACACTACAATAAAGTAGAAGCAAGATGATCATGTCTTGTATGTTCGGTCATCAATAAAGCAAATGTTCTATGAAATGCCCCTCACAACTAAATTAAGATTTGTCTTCATGTGGGGATCTTGTTGTTGGTAAAGGGATAATAAAAAGTTAAAGGTTTTAAATTCTTTAGATTGATATGTGTGCTGATTTTAAGAGTATAATAAATAACGTAGAGTGATAGTAACATATGTATTTAATTTAAAAAGGTTAACAAAAATTGCTAGCTTGACATATGTTTTTATATTGTTTTAAAGATGAGTATATTTTGACAATTGTGTTAAATATGTCAGTTCATTGTGTTAAATATCAGTTTCTTTTGTCATATATTTTTTATTATTTATTATATGTATTCGTCATTGTGTTTTATGTTTTTAATTATTTTATGTTATTTTTGTTATTGTTTAATAGATTATATAAACTTATTATCTATCATTGTTTTTTGACAATTAAAAGTATATAATGGTATTATTTTACCAGTGTATTTTTTAAAACTTATATTGTTCAAGATAACACAATGTATTTTATGCAAGTCAGTGTGTTTTATGAGTTAGTTGGTTTAAACATGAATTCATTTTTCGTTGACTTTTAATTTAGCAAGCAATTAATTTTATAGCAAAATAAAGAATAAAACTCAAATTAAATTTTGACCACGAAAAAATAAATAAATAAAGTACACTTAAACATGACCCCATTGTTTGTTGGCTTTAAATCTGGTAAGCAATTAACTTTTTAACCTCGAAATTGAAAACTTAAGTTGCCTTAAATGAGGTTTGACCAAGAAAATATAACTTAATCAAGACCTCATATCAAACTACATTTTCTATCTTGATGCGTATAATGATATCTCTCTTATTGAGATCGAGAGTTTCAGTTTCGTAACAAACAGGGTTATAATATTAATATTAGACTAGATTGTTGTTTTAAAAAAAGATTATTTTTCGATGACTTTTGATTTTGTAACCAGTTATTTTTACTGAAATGATAATTCTGCATATTTTATATATTTATACTATATTATAATACATATAAGTCAGACGAAAATATAATTTCACATTATTTTAAAAGTTTAAGTAATCACAACTTATAAAACATATGATACAATGCTATAAAGGTAAACAATTCCAACAAGAAAGTAATAGTTGCCAATTGAATACTAACTAGTATTAAGGCCACCGTGTTACGGTGGGGACGTAAAAATGTGTCAGGTAACATAAATGCCAAATCACGTCCAACGATCATCAACACTGGAAAAACTCGTATAAAAAAATAATAATTAAAATTGGCCGAAAAAAAGCAGACATAAAAACATTGAATAACACACGTGAAATGTAAAAAATAGAGAACAATAATTAAGTCGATCTAGGATCTGAACGTTACGACGGGGCCGTTAAACGGGGATATAAGAGCGTAAAAACGTTGAACTATACACGCACATTGCGAGCGAGTTAACTCGTAAAATTTAGATCAAAAAGAAAAACGAAAATTTGTAAAAGATAAGAAGTATATGTACCAAAGCTGAAAGTGAACAAGTGTTGAGATTAAATTGTAAAAATATAAAAGTATGAGATTAGAAGTACAAAAAATAAAAGATTAGAAAAGTAAAAAACCAAGTTAGGTACAACCAACTATTCAAAAGTACAACTAACCATGCAAAACAAAATTAGAAAGTAAGATATAGTTAATAAGAAAAACCCCTTTGTTAATGTGCAACAATAATATCATATTGTACAAACCAATATGCTTGTATATTAAACTAAGAAAGTCCCCTTTATTAACGTACGACAATAATAACATAATATAGAAACTATTATTCATAAAAATTTGATAATTAATATTATATAAATTACATACTATTTAAAACTGAAATCACAATCATAAGTAGTTTATGAACATCTGTGTTATAAATATAATACAAATCAAGATAATCAAATCCCAATTAGTTATTATCTCCTCCCTATCTCTACAACTCTACTGAGGCTGTTTGATTTGTTTCTAACCTGGTTAAAATGTCTGACCCACTGACCAGGTCAGACATTTTGGCCGGTCAGCGTGTTTGATTCTCATTTTTTCGCGTCTGACCCGGTCCGACACAACTGACTCATGTATATTTTTCCCCTTACCCGGTTAGTTTTGGAACAACCCCTTACCCGGTCACCACCTTCTGACCGAGTAAGGGATTTCAAACAACCCTTACTTGAACATCTCAATTTTTTTCAGCCACAGTCTAATCTTTCAACCATTTCACGAGTGTATATCTTATGTGTTGTACTTCCCGTCGTATCACGTGAGGACATTCTAGTGTGTGTTATTGTCCGCGTGTATGTGTTATGATGTTTGGTAGATAGTGTCCTTTTTATTAATTTTTTTTTTATATTTTCAATTTTTTTATTTAAAGTTTTCATCTCCCCAGGACCAAACTTTATTTTCTTAAGTAAATCAATCCTTTATCTATATGAAATTGAGCTAACATCGGCTAAACCTTAAAAATCAACTTGTAGAAAACATATTCCTGAAATGAATGTTTCCGGTAAATTGTTTCTCATTCGAATAAAAAAATATTAACAATTTTACAAATAACTATTATGATTTATACTTATATGTATACATCTATCAAATGTTTTTTATTTTGAATTCACCATTGTTGCATGTTTATTTCAATTTGCGTTTTGATACCGAACCGCCAAACACATGGCTAAAACCCAAGAGTCAAATATAATATATTTTTATTTTTTTCCACAATGACTATAATATTTTTTGATTTTAATTTTTTTTTTAAATTACAACATGTTTATTTCCACCAAAATTGTTAAATAAATTAATTAACGTAAAAAGAAACATAAGAAACAAAAAAGTTGGATCAGCTCGGTACTCGTTTGTTCTTATCATGGGCTTAGCTATATAAGCTCTTCAACTACCCTTCGGCCCATAACTAACAATCAACTATTCAACTCATTCAACAGTTCAACACATGCTCTATAACTTCCCTACAAACTTCGATTTATTATTTTAATAGAACAAATTTTACATATGATTTAGAAAAAGAAATACTAAATAAATCAAGCTTGATTTGTTTAATTCTCTATTTTTAAGTCTTAAGCTTGGCTCGTGAGTAATGTTTCAAGCTTGAGTTTGGTTCGTATTTGACTCATCAATTATTTATATGGTTTATATGCTAGTGTAAGTAGTTGTTTAATACTTTTTTAATGTTCATTCAAGTTCTTTGGTTTTTAAGCCGCATAAGAATAAAAGCACATCGAAGCTAAATAGCCGAATATACTGGCTCTAAGTTGTGTTAATATTTTTTTCATAATTATATTTAACTTTAAGATATGAATGGACTTTGATGTTTAGGAAATTGTTAGAACACTTATATTGATAGAAAACATAAAAACGCGTTAAAACGTTTTTAAATAAGGTGTTTTATGAGGTGGGGTTTAAGGGGCGGCAGCCTCTGGCGGGGTCCAAGGGACAGAGCGTTTTAAAAACGCATTAAAAAGTAATTTTCTCGAAAGTTCACATGTGAAACTCGGGGAAAAAATGAGCGTTTTTAAACATGAAAACTGCCTTTGGCAGTTAACCCCATCCCTGCAAACATGATCGACACTTCTTCTTCTGATTTCTGATCCAAGAAACTCTTCAATCAATTCATATATCGTTCTTAATTTCTGAGTTTTATCCGATTGAAAATTTGAATTGAACCCCAAATAGTTTCAATCTGAAAGTGTTATTCCCGACTATTAGATCATCCAGTTTATTTGAATCAATTTCTCAACATTAATTGGTTTAGTAAATTGAACTTTTCTTTTAACATTAATTTTTTTTACTCTCATAAGATTCAAATTGATGAACTTCAAACAATAAGGTGTTTTATGAGGTTTTGCCTTTATCATTGGCCACCAAACTTAGTGGTAATTCATCTTTTAGTTATAGTTTTTAAATAAATTGCTTGGAACCAAAACCAGACGAAGGAAAGGTTAAATATCCGATAAAGGATGTAAGATTTAGGTTCAACTTTTAGTCAAAACAATCACAACCCTTATATTAAAAGTGATATATAATACATTACAAAATTACAAATTTCAGTAGTACTAAACACTAATTGGGTGGATTTGGCTAATAAAAATAATAAAAAGTTTAACTAACAAACTTAAAATTCATACAACGCATAACCGTTTGCATATGAATCACAGTAGCATATTACATGTTCAACAAAACAAAAATAAGGTATAACATCTAATGGTTGAACTAAATCACAACCCTATGGATATGAGATGATATGTTCATAAAATTACTTCACGTTAATCATATATATCAACTTGGGGCATAAGCAAGTTGTGTCTCTGGTAAACTACTCTACATCGACTAACTAAAAGTTTTAATTGAACCGAACTCAAAGTAAAATTAAATTTTTTTTTAATAAACGAGTTTGATTTCTTTGTACACCGAGTTTGATACTCGAGAGGAGCCTACTACTTGTATAAATAGATTAGTATTCATATAATTTTATTAATATGTGATCATATAATACATCTTATTACATATAACCAGTGTTGCAAAAATCGGGATTAATCGGGATCGGCTCATCACTTAGAATTTTTGGCTAATCGGTCAATTAATCGCTAGGCGGTCAACGGATGTCAAAATCGGACCTAGGCGGACCTAGGCGGTCTTAATCGGCCAAAAAACTGTAATTCCGGCGAAATTCCGGTAGGGTTCCGGCGACCTCGTCGGAAGGTCAAAAATTCCGGCCAAAAATTGAAAATACCGGCTAAATCAGGAAATTCCGGCCAAATATGTTAATTTATATATAAAACTAAACTTTTTTTTTTATTAATTTTACATATGAAAATGTGTGTATTTATATATAAAACTAAAAATTATATATAAAAATCCCAATCCGATTAATCCCGATTACTCCCGATTAATCGCTAGTCCCTACCTCGCCGCCCGACTAGCGCCTAGCGATTTTTACAACATTGCATATAACTATGATACAAAAAATTGAATAACATATGTTTTGGTATACATATAAGTACAACTAAATATATAATATTTTACTGGTTTTAGTTTTGCCCTATTTTTGTAGATTCTTTCTAGTTTGCTACGTTTTTTTTTTTTTTTTAACCATCAATATTTGAAAATTTGGTATATTATGGATAAATGTCACCACAATATTACACGAAAATATATTCTAGAGAATGCTATAATAAATGAAATAATTTCTCTTCGCACAACTCAGTCCCTTAAGTAATATAACTCGTTTTTTTAATGTAACCAAACACTACCCATCATCATATAACCTGATTATTTATATAGATCACGCACTAATATTTGTCTTCATATATTCCAGTTTTAAGAAGAAACATTGTAATATTAATTATCACTTTATATTTTTTATATTATTAAGGCATGCAATAATATTTACAATACAAAGCCACACCGAAATACTCCACAAATACATAGTAACATCTTTTATTTCCTTTCATTTTTTTATTTATGTATGTATTTATTATATATTAACTATTACAGAATGGGATTTTTAGGTGAAGCTTAATTGATACTTGGGCCGCTGATTTGGGCTAAAAAGCCCAAAATGTTTCTCTGACTCTTGCCCAGGCTTCCTATTCTCATCAAACATTGCAAACAAATATGTCTCAATATTTCTTCCAGGCCTGGCTGGAGTTCCAGTGTTCCGCTTCACATGTGCAATCAGATTCCGGTAGTAGGTTCCGGCGTTCTGCACCGTCGCCCCTTTGTTTCCGGCCGATGGCCACCCGGTCTCCGACACGACAATGTCCAAATTGGCACCACCTAGACGTGACTGTGCCGCATAATGAGCATCAAACATGGCGTCGAAAAGGTTTGAATATTGCCGACCTTGATCGTTCACAACGGGTCCCGGAGCCGTAAATAGCGCGTACGAGAGGTCGATATTCGAGTTGCCCGCGTAGGCGAAATAAGGGTATATATTCGCTAGCATTGGCGAATTGTTTTCTATTAGAAAGTTTATTATTGGCCTGATAAACCCTTGAGCATTAGGCCCAAAGGCACCATCCCTCGGTGGATAGGAGACTGATAAAAGACCACTGTAGGTTGCGGTTGAGACTTTGATTCGGTTTGCTAGCCCCGCGTCTCTTATAGCTTTTTGGACATTTTTCATCGCTGGGAGTACGAAGTTGACAAACCGACGGTTTTCGTTATTTGGGTCAACTTCGTTTCCGACAGCGATGTACCTGAACTTGACGTTTGGGTAGTTTAAGATGTTGTTTCGGACCCAGTTGGTTGCAGCAGTTGGATTCGTAAGGGATTGGAGTGACTCGTTTGGAACATCGAGAATGAGTTGGATGTTCGTTCCCCCGAGAGCACGAAAAATAGCTTCATTCGGACCGTAGATTCTCATATTGGTTATCCCGTTCTTCTTGTAAAGGTTTACTACATCTTGTGCGGATGGTAAACCATCACCGATTTGACCGTAGCAAACACCTACTGATGCGGCATCTGTTTAGAAAGAAATATCATTAAATTAAAGATTAATATTAAAAAGTCGTAGACACTTTGAGGTTTATATATTTTTTACTATTATTGTGGGTTGATAATTTACGGTTGATGGATCAAACATTTAATTTTGCTACAACCTAACATGTAAAAGCATTCATATCCTGTTTCATTTCATGTAATTTTTTGAGTGTATTTCTTATAGTTGTTTGTGAAGAAGAGAAAAAATGTTAGTGTTTATTTGTATATTTAGTAATTTATCGGTCCTACCAATATTAATATTTTTGAAAATAGATTTGAGTGAATGAGAGAGAAAAAATAATGATAAATATATAATAAGAATTATTTAATTGAAAATGATAAAGAAAAAGTTATGATTTTAATATAATTATAAAAATGAGAATAGAAATGTGATGTGAATGCTCTATGGATCAAACTAACCAAGTTAACTTCTTATCATTTTTGTTTGGGTTCATGTCGTGTTAGGAATTAACATCTCTAGTTACTATTTTACTCGTACATCTTGTATCACATACATAAACATATGAACTTTTATCATATTAGAGCCAAAACTATCATTACCTCCTTTACTCTCTATACTAGTGGCAGACCCTGAAAACTTTTCTTTTGGAGGGTCGGAAATTTTTTATGGTTAGTTGTATATCGTTAAATTTGACTTTTTTAGGTTCGGAATCGGGCCTAGTCACATTATAAAAAATAGATACCAAACCAGATTTTAAATACATAAGAAAAATAAGTCAATTGTCATTAGAAATGTACAATAAAAATACAGAATGACTAATGTTATTCTTTGCTGGTTTTCTCTTATAAAAACCTAACCGTCACATCATTTATAAAAACATTACTAAAACAATTATTTTTATAAATATAACAAATGCAACAGGTTTGTAACTATAAATAGAGTGGTGACCGACAGTAAGTGGCCCCGACAACAAGTATTCTTGTGAAAACTGGGCAGTTGGGGCTTGGGGTGGTAACGACGATTAAACTATTTAGAATAAGATTTGTGACTGAACAATCAGTCTTTTTAATTGCCCTTGATATTGTAATTTTATAAAACGTAATAATACTTTTATTTAATTATTAGGTTAATTGTTTAATATTTGGGTCATTGCTTCGATGGGCATAACTATTTTAGAATAGTTATTGGTGTTTGGATAATTGGATTTATAGGAACTAACGGAGTATGAACTTAGTTGTTTAAATAATTGTTAGGTTTATAAGAAAATATTAAAAAACGTGTTAGTTAGTTTATCATTGGTTTATATTTGTAAAGTTTCAAAATCTTAAATTAATTTCTTTTGGAGTCGGTGTTAAAATTTCTTGAGGGTAATGTTTAAGAGTTTCTCTTCAGGTTAAACCAAGGGAGAAACTTCCACTTGATTTTTTAAATGTATGTGTTACTTTTAAATGTTAAATCCTTTTCATTACATACGTAAATAGTTTATATCCATCAGAAAGACATTAAATTATTACGAAAAGTAAATCTAAAGCTTTTAATTTTTTATCAGCGGTTCATACACTCAAACACACACATACACACGCGAGCGCGCGCGCGCGCGCACACACACATATATACATATATATATATATATATATATATATATATATATATATATATATATATATATATATATATATATATACATATATATATATATACACACACACATACATACATATATATATATATATATATATATATATATATATATATATATATATATATATATATATATATACACACATATAGACATACATATATATACATATTGACATATATACATACATACATATATATACATATACATATACATATATATACATATATATATATATATATATATATATATATATATATATATATATATATTATATATATATCTCTATATATATATATATATCTATATATATATCTATATATATATATCTATATATATATATATATATATATATATATATATAGGAAAAGGTTCAAGCGAGAACCCTCTTTTATTGCGAGAACTTGCGAAAACCCATCAACATCAATGAATATCATTATTTTTTAGTTACTGTGACACCCCATATTTTCATGGTAACACCGTTAACCCGACCTCTATTATTTTTAATGTTCTTACATAGTTTCTTTATTTAACCTTGCGTTAAAATTAAAGTTAATTAAGAAAAATCCTTAATATCTTTTGCACTAATGTTAATAAGCTGAACCGGGGGGAGCGTAAGTGTCATTTGTTCAAACTTGGAAATGCCATTCAAAACCCAACCCCATATAACTCCCGTAACCCTAAGCTCCACCCGAGAAGTTTCATTGCTGTGACACCCCATATTTTCATGGTAACACCGTTAACCCGACCTCTATTATTTTTAATGTTCTTACATAGTTTCTTTATTTAACCTTGCGTTAAAATTAAAGTTAATTAAGAAAAATCCTTAATATCTTTTGCACTAATGTTAATAAGCTGAACCGGGGGGAGCGTAAGTGTCATTTGTTCAAACTTGGAAATGCCATTCAAAACCCAACCCCATATAACTCCCGTAACCCTAAGCTCCACCCGAGAAGTTTCATTGCCGCCGTTCCATTCGAAAACCACCATTGCTATCGACCAAACAATCATCTCTAGTGATTATTTTTGCTTGTTGTTAGGAGTTGCTTGGCGATCATCTTCACCGTACGCGAAATCTCATCGACTCGATTAGACCTTGTAACTGGTAACTGACAGCACCATCGCGACAACTTCTTCACAGATAGTGTGTGCCTCCCGGTTGCCCGTCTCTCCTGTCAAGTTCTAGAATCCTCCCGTAATCGGTTCGGTATGATTTCTTTTCATTATTCGATGCGATGCGTACGGTTTCGTTCTCGGTTGAAATCCTATGATATTGGGTTTCGATTGGTTGGTGTTCGGTTGGGTATGGTGTGCGTGTTCTTAGGTATGTTGTATGTATATTTACTTAAGTGTATGGTGTGTTCAAGTGTGTGTGAATGACGGGTTCTTCGTTTATTTGTCATGTTATGCTATGCATGAATGTATATGTTTTGTTCGGGTTCATTGGGGGTTCGGGATTGTCTAGATCGGTTGGGTGCGGCATGTGTTCGTAAGTATTTGCGTGTGTATGTAATCTGCGAATTATGGGTGTGATCGGGTGTGTCATCGGGTGCAACTTCGGTCCCGGTGGTGTTGTTTTTGCGTACGTTCATGTGTGCGAGTTCAAGAGTCGAGGTGATCCGGTTGTGTGGGTGTGCGTTTGGACGTAGGTATGTACATGTATTCTGTGTTTGTATGCTTGTGGATATATATATAGTGTGTGTTAATGTATGTGTGTGTGGGTATTTTGCGAATGCATGTGTGTGTGTGTGTTTGTTTTTCAACAGTGAATGCGAACGTGTGTGTGTTCTTTGCATATGAAATCTGCACTTGTGTGTGTGTTATGCATGATGCATGTGTAAGTTTTGATAATGTGTATTTTCTGCTATATTAAGTGTGCGCATACATTTAGATGATGTTGGTATGCGATGGTTTGGGTGTGGTATTATTCATGTGTATTTATTAGTGTGAGTGTTGGTTATATGTTTAAATGTGTGGTCTTTTGAAATTAAAATCACCAGGTTTAAACATAAAAATAATATTTTCTATACATAATAAGTAAGTTTTAAATATTGGAAGTGGATTAGTGATTGAGTGTAAATGCTTATGAACGGGGGGAATATCGATAGTCTGCACTATACCCGAGCCGAGAACACGAAACCGTACGACCAAATTATTAGTATTTAATATTAATTATATATTAAATAAAATTCAGGTTAATTGGAGACCCAAATCTTTTGTGCTACATTACTTTATTGCTGTGCATTTCAAGGTGAGTTCTCAGCCCCGTTTTACCTATTTTCGTTGGGGTGAAAGAAACGTGTGTTCCAAACGTATTTTCACCTGATCAGTATTACTTTAATATCACTTGCTTACTAGTGTGACACCATGCTTAAGTCCTCACTTTCGAACCGTTAATATATGTACACTAGCGAGGTAATTCTGAGTAGATCTACTGGGTTTGACAAACCCCACCCGGGCTAGTCGCGCTAGCACAACGTTCGTCAAACGGGTGTTTAATTGACCTAATTCTGTTGCTGTGACCGGTGTTCACAGCCGAGGCATTCTTTACGTTGTCAGCGTCGGTTGCGAACTTCATACACTTAGTAACTTGTTGAGTAGACTAGCTATCTACTGATATTATCTTGATTACTGCATCAGTTTACTGTTATGTTCAATTTATCAAAACCTGTGGACTCACCAACCTTGTGTTGACACTTTAGCATGTTTCTTTCAGGTTCTTAAGCTGCTCACGAATAGGAGCATCTCGCATTGCATTTATCATCGTAGAGTCAAATGAACAATCTACATTTTTCTATAAATTATATTTATTTGGTTTGCGCGTGTTTGCGCCATTTAAATCATGGTTTATACGCTTCCGCAATTATTTTCATGTTTCGTATTTAATTCTGATTTCTAAGAAACTTTATTTAATTTAGAAATTATATTTTGTTATTGTTGCGTCGTTTGGTGTAACTAATGGCTAAGATCCTGGTATGTCACGCGCCTAACGGTATTACCCCGTTTGTGGAAATTGAGGGTGTGACAGATTGGTATCAGAGCCAATGGTTATAGCGAACTAAATTAAATTTGCATTTCATTCGCATTGCATTTAGACTATAGCCTGATGCCTTAGTTACACGCACATAGACACATTTAGCTTCATTAGTTTGCATTGTTTATTTGCTATACTTGATTGGGATTTGCTTGTTGTGGTATATTCTTGTGAGTGTTCGGCTACAGGAATGACATAATCATCTCTTTATTCTATGTTTACGGGAAAAGGGCCGGTTCGTCCTGATTTCCCACCGTTGCCTCATCTTTCTTCGTACAAGTGACTCCGAGTTACTGTGAGTCATGAGAAGGTTACTTACAAATTACCTGTACCTTACTTTTTACATTATACCTTTCGGAATTAGATACAGTATCCTTGGTATTGGACTTGGATGGTCCATTAGGAGCATGTTCTGCCTCCTTTTAAATGTTTTCTCGGAAGAGAGATACTCCTGTCATAATTTCTTTACCTACGTTATAACTTCTCCCCTACCATGTGAAGCAGGCAATAGGCATTGATGACTACTATAGACATTGGAAGACAACTTATTAGGGTTTACGTACGATAATGCTACCTTGCCTATTTAACCTGAGTACATCGACGACCTTTCGCCCAAGTGAATGCTTTCCCAACCGATTCCTTCGTACAACCTTGGTTAATTGACCCTTGGTTTAATAACTATATCTTTGATACCTCTATCATTGATAACACTATGTACTTGACAAGGTATGTTAGCTCAGATGGGAGGAACCAGGAGTGACCATGCAAAGCAAATTACCATCACGGGTGCACACGTAATTGTAATTTGTCGTGCATGAGAAGTCTGGCGAACCCTGTCGGATGATAACAGTCATAGTCAGTACAAATTTTCATTTCTATACTTTGGGGACACGTGAGTCTCAATCTGTATAAAACTTCACTAAGGATATGGAAGCAATCATTCATCTTCACTCGTATGAAAGTTTTCATCCATCTAGAACCTTAATGGGAATTGTATTATGGCAATAGTCCTAGCCCTTATGAGACGTTGCTCGTTCTAGCATTTTAGTTATCGTGCAATACTATTTATTTGATATGTGCATAATCTTCATGAAAGTTACATCAGAGTAGTGATACTCTATGCACATGTATTCTTTGTTCATTTGGTATATATCATGTTGAGCGTAAATTACTTTTGCTTGTTCTCCGGTGGTGGGATTCAAATTGGATTTTCCTAGACGACTGTATTCGATGTAAGGTCAGTTAACAAAGTGTCTTACGAAGAACCCGACTGTTATATCTCTGCGTTTACACTTTAAGCAACTATCATCGCCATGAGTAGTGCAATGAGGACATCTGAGAGCGATCAGTGGAAAATTTGGTCGTGCCATCAAGAGCTGTCGCGTGAACATCCCGGCTAAGTCTCCTCAACCTCAAGTAGCATAGAAAGGATGTTATGAGTGTGGTCAAACCGGATACTTCAAGAAGAATTGCCCAAAGCTAAAGAAAAACAATGGCGGTAGTACTGGTGTTGACAACCGCAATGGCAATGGCAATAACAATGGAAATGATAGGTCAAGGGTAGAACATTCGTCATTGATTCAGGTGAGGCTCGTAATGATCCTTCTACTGTAACTGGAAAATTTCCTGTCAATGGTCGTTTTGCCTTTGTGCTATTTAATTCTGGTGCTAATAGAAGTTCATTTCGCATAAGTTCAGTCGATTGCTAGATGTTAACTCTACAGTTTTACACACGAGCTATACAGTAGAAATAGCTAACGGTAAGATCATAGAGTCCTCTCATATATACTGAGGTTGTAAGATAAGTCTATTAGGGCACGATTTCGATATTGATCTTCTATCTATCACACTTGGTAGCTTTTATGTCGTTGTTGGCATGGATTGGTTGTTTAAGAACCAAGCCGAAATCATTTGTCGTGAGAAACTCATCCGACTACTTTTGCCTGATGGAGAGATATTCACTGTGGAAGGCGACAAGAGTGGTGCAGTGGTTGGCATCATCTCATACATGAAGGCTTAAAAGTGTCTGAGGAAAGGGCATTCAATGATTTTAGCCCTAGTTATTGAAAGGACCACTGAGGAGAAGCGACTGGAAGACATTCATGTTGTTAAACATTTTCTTGAGGTACTCCCCGAGGACTTACCTGGCCTTCCTCCACACAGGCAGGTAGAATTCCAGATTGAGTTAGCACCTGGAGCAGCTCCGATCGCTCGGGCGCCGTACCGTTTAGCACCGAACGAACTACAAGAGTTATCCAAGCAATTGCAGGAATTGCTGGACAAGGGATTTATACGTCTCAGCTCTTCACCCTGGGGAGCTCCAGTGCTTTTCGTGAAGAAGAAAGATGGAACCTTCAGAATGTGTATTGACTACCGAGAGCTGAACAAGGTGACAATCAAGAATAGATATCCACTTCCGCGCATTGATGACCTGTTTGACCAGTTGCAAGGATCAAGCTACTATTCCAAGATCGATCTGAGATCAGGTTATCATCAGCTACGAGTTCGAGAGGAAGACATCTCGAAGACGGCATTCAGAACTCGTTATGGGCACTATGAGTTTGAAGTAATGCCTTTTGGATTGACCAATGCCCCAGCAGTTTTCATGGACCTCATAAACCGTGTTTGCAAACCTTATTTGGATAAGTTTGTCATTGTCTTTATTTATGACATACTAATCTACTCTCAGAATAAGGAAGATCATGAGGAACATCTGAGGATCATTCTGGAATTGTTGAAGAATGAACAATTGTATGCAAAGTTCTCAAAATGTGACTTCTGGATGCGAGAAGTGCAATTTCTTGGTCATGTGGTGAACGAAAAGGGTATACATGTAGATCCTTCAAAGATTGAAACAATCAAGGATTGGCCGGCACCGAAAACGCCTACTGAGGTGCGACAATTCCTTGGTTTGGCAGGTTATTATAGGCGATTTATCGAGGGATTCTCAAAGTTAGCACAACCTCTAACTGCCCTAACCCACAAGGGAACCATCTACAAATGGGGCAGCCAAGAGGAAACAGCATTTCAGACACTAAAGGACAAACTCTGCAGTGCGCCGATCCTAGCTTTGCCAGAAGGAACTGATGACTTCGTTGTTTATTGTGATGCATCCATCCAGGGTTTGGGATGTATTCTGATGCAACGCAACAATGTCATTGCTTATGCGTCTAGACAACTCAAAGTACACGAGAAGAATTACACAACACATGATCTGGAACTAGGAGCTGTAGTGTTTGCCTTGAAAATCTGGAGGCACTACTTATATGGAACCAAGTGCACGATCTACACAGACCATAAGAGCCTCCAACACATATATGACCAAAAAGAATTGAATATGCGGCAACGACGATGGTTAGAACTGCTCAACGACTATGACTGTGCCATTAAGTACCATCCGGGTAAGGCTAATGTAGTAGCCGACGCCCTCAGCCGAAAGGAAACCCCTAAACCTCGTCGAGTACGCGCATTGCAAATGACCATTCACTCCGATCTGCCAGAGCAAATCAAGGCTGCCCAATCTGAAGCCTTGAAAGTTGAGAATCTAAAGGCGGAATCCATGCGAGGCATGGAGAAACAGCTAGAGACCAAGACTAATGGAATTCGTTATTTCATGGAACGGATCTGGGTACCACAGTATGGAAATTTACGAGAGCTAGTAATGGATGAAGCTCATAAGTCACGCTACTCAATTCATCCGGGCTCAGATAAGATGTACCATGATTTGAAGGAATGTTATTGGTGGCCGAACATGAAAGCTGAGATTGCCACCTACGTAAGCAAATGTTTAACTTGCTCCAAAGTTAAGGTGGAATATCAGAGACCATCCGGTTTGCTTCAGCAACCCGAACTTCCAGTATGGAAATGGGAGTAGAACTCGATGGACTTTGTCACAAAGTTGCCTAGGACTCCCCGCGGATGCGATACCATTTGGGTTATAGTAGATCGCTTAACAAAATCCGCTCACTTCCTAGCAATCCGAGAGACTGATCGAATGGATAAGTTGACACGGATTTATTTAAGAGAAATAGTCTCCCGGCATGGTGTACCGGTATCTATCATATCTGATCGTGACGCTCGGTTCACTTCTCATTTCTGGCAATCCTTACAACGATCATTGGGAACGCGGTTGGACATGAGTACTGCGTATCATCCACAAACCGATGGTCAGAGTGAGCGTACGATTCAGACATTAGAAGATATGTTGCGTGCCTGTGTGATTGATTTTGGCAGCAACTGGGAAACTCATTTACCATTAGTTGAGTTCTCCTACAATAACAGTTATCACACATCAATAAAAGCCGCACCCTTTGAGGCACTATATGGGAGTGAGTGTCGATCACCTATTTGTTGGGCAGAAGTTGGAGAAAGCCAACTGACAGGTCCCGAGCTTGTGCACGAGACGACTGAGAAGATTGTACAAATACGTAACCGTATGGCAGCAGCACGTGACCGACAGAAGAGTTATGCTGATAAACGTCGTAAGCCGTTGGAGTTTCAGATTGGTGATAAAGTACTCTTGAAAGTCTCACCCTGGAAAGGAGTGATACGCTTTGGAAAGCGGGGTAAACTAAACCCTAGGTACGTTGGACCGTTTGAGATTGTCAAACGGGTTGGTCCGGTAGCCTATCAACTGAATTTACCTGAAAAGCTCAGTGGAATACATAACGTGTTTTGGGCGTATTGGCTGTGGATGAGAGGAGAACTCCACAGTTAAGCGTGCTCAGGTGGGAGCAGTCCAGGGATGGGTGACCTCCCTGGGAAGTTTTCACCCGGGCAACCAAAAACAAATCCGTGAGCTCCTCGTGGGCAAAGCGGACAATATTGTTGTTGTGAGGGGTCGGGTGTTACTGCCATTAGAAGAATTGGAGATTGATGAACAGCTTCGTTTCATTGAAGAACCAGTTGAGATTATGGATCGAGCAGTCAAAACCCTAAGGCGTAGCAAAATTCCCATTGTGCGTGTTAGGTGGAATTCAAAGCGTGGACCAGAATTTACCTGGGAACGTGAGGATCAAATGAAGAAGAAGTACCCACAACTATTCAAAGATCAGACATCTACTTCTTAAGGTATCGTTTTGTGATATCTTTTCTTTCAATTTCGAGACGAAATTCCCTTCAACAAGGGGATGATGTCATAACTCTCGTGAAACCTTACGTTCTTTATTTTGGGTTTGTTTTAGAAATCTCAGAAACCCTATCATAAGAGACCTTATGACCTCCTATCGTTGCTTGTTAAAACTAGCGTTCTATGTGAACCTGATGTTCTAATTTTCGGGACGAAAATTTCTTCAACAAGGGGATGATGTGACACCCCATATTTTCATGGTAACACCGTTAACCCGACCTCTATTATTTTTAATGTTCTTACATAGTTTCTTTATTTAACCTTGCGTTAAAATTAAAGTTAATTAAGAAAAATCCTTAATATCTTTTGCACTAATGTTAATAAGCTGAACCGGGGGGAGCGTAAGTGTCATTTGTTCAAACTTGGAAATGCCATTCAAAAACCCAACCCCATATAACTCCCGTAACCCTAAGCTCCACCCGAGAAGTTTCATTGCTGTGACACCCCATATTTTCATGGTAACACCGTTAACCCGACCTCTATTATTTTTAATGTTCTTACATAGTTTCTTTATTTAACCTTGCGTTAAAATTAAAGTTAATTAAGAAAAATCCTTAATATCTTTTGCACTAATGTTAATAAGCTGAACCGGGGGGAGCGTAAGTGTCATTTGTTCAAACTTGGAAATGCCATTCAAAACCCAACCCCATATAACTCCCGTAACCCTAAGCTCCACCCGAGAAGTTTCATTGCCGCCGTTCCATTCGAAAACCACCATTGCTATCGACCAAACAATCATCTCTAGTGATTATTTTTGCTTGTTGTTAGGAGTTGCTTGGCGATCATCTTCACCGTACGCGAAATCTCATCGACTCGATTAGACCTTGTAACTGGTAACTGACAGCACCATCGCGACAACTTCTTCACAGATAGTGTGTGCCTCCCGGTTGCCCGTCTCTCCTGTCAAGTTCTAGAATCCTCCCGTAATCGGTTCGGTATGATTTCTTTTCATTATTCGATGCGATGCGTACGGTTTCGTTCTCGGTTGAAATCCTATGATATTGGGTTTCGATTGGTTGGTGTTCGGTTGGGTATGGTGTGCGTGTTCTTAGGTATGTTGTATGTATATTTACTTAAGTGTATGGTGTGTTCAAGTGTGTGTGAATGACGGGTTCTTCGTTTATTTGTCATGTTATGCTATGCATGAATGTATATGTTTTGTTCGGGTTCATTGGGGGTTCGGGATTGTCTAGATCGGTTGGGTGCGGCATGTGTTCGTAAGTATTTGCGTGTGTATGTAATCTGCGAATTATGGGTGTGATCGGGTGTGTCATCGGGTGCAACTTCGGTCCCGGTGGTGTTGTTTTTGCGTACGTTCATGTGTGCGAGTTCAAGAGTCGAGGTGATCCGGTTGTGTGGGTGTGCGTTTGGACATAGGTATGTATATGTATTCTGCGTTTGTATGCTTGTGGATATATATATATATATTGTGTGTTAATGTATGTGTGTGTGGGTATTTTGCGAATGCATGTGTGTGTGTGTTAATGTGTGTGTGTTTGTTTTTCAACAGTGAATGCGAACGTGTGTGTGTTCTTTGCATATGAAATCTGCACTTGTGTGTGTGTTATGCATGATGCATGTGTAAGTTTTGATAATGTGTATTTTCTGCTATATTAAGTGTGCGCATACATTTAGATGATGTTGGTATGCGATGGTTTGGGTGTGGTATTATTCATGTGTATTTATTAGTGTGAGTGTTGGTTATATGTTTAAATGTGTGGTCTTTTGAAATTAAAAGTCACCAGGTTTAAACATAAAAATAATATTTTCTATACATAATAAGTAAGTTTTAAATATTGGAAGTGGATTAGTGATTGAGTGTAAATGCTTATGAACGGGGGGAATATCGATAGTCTGCACTATACCCGAGCCGAGAACACGAAACCGTACGACCAAATTATTAGTATTTAATATTAATTATATATTAAATAAAATTCAGGTTAATTGGAGACCCAAATCTTTTGTGCTACATTACTTTATTGCTGTGCATTTCAAGGTGAGTTCTCAGCCCCGTTTTACCTATTTTCGTTGGGGTGAAAGAAACGTGTGTTCCAAACGTATTTTCACCTGATCAGTATTACTTTAATATCACTTGCTTACTAGTGTGACACCATGCTTAAGTCCTCACTTTCGAACCGTTAATATATGTACTCTAGCGAGGTAATTCTGAGTAGATCTACTGGGTTTGACAAACCCCACCCGGGCTAGTCGCGCTAGCACAACGTTCGTCAAACGGGTGTTTAATTGACCTAATTCTGTTGCTGTGACCGGTGTTCACAGCCGAGGCATTCTTTACGTTGTCAGCGTCGGTTGCGAACTTCATACACTTAGTAACTTGTTGAGTAGACTAGCTATCTACTGATATTATCTTGATTACTGCATCAGTTTACTGTTATGTTCAATTTATCAAAACCTGTGGACTCACCAACCTTGTGTTGACACTTTAGCATGTTTCTTTCAGGTTCTTAAGCTGCGCACGAATAGGAGCATCTCGCATTGCATTTATCATCGTAGAGTCAAATGAACAATCTACATTTTTCTATAAATTATATTTATTTGGTTTGCGCGTGTTTGCGCCATTTAAATTATGGTTTATACGCTTCCGCATTTATTTTCATGTTCCGTATTTAATTCTGATTTTAAAAAACTTTATTTAATTTAGAAATTATATTTTGTAATTGTTGCGTCGTTTGGTGTAACTAATGGCTAAGATCCTGGTATGTCACGCGCCTAACGGTATTACCCCGTTTGTGGAAATTGAGGGTGTGACAGATTGGTATCAGAGCCAATGGTTATAGCGAACTAAATTAAATTTGCATTTCATTTGCATTGCATTTAGACTATAGCCTGATGCCTTAGTTACACGCACATAGACACATTTAGCTTCATTAGTTTGCATTGTTTATTTGCTATACTTGATTGGGATTTGCTTGTTGTGGTATATTCTTGTGAGTGTTCGGCTACAGGAATGACATAATCATCTCTTTATTCTATGTTTACGGGAAAAGGGCCGGTTCGTCCTGATTTCCCACTGTTGCCTCATCTTTCTTCGTACAAGTGACCCCGAGTTACTGTGAGTCATGAGAAGGTTACTTACAAATTACCTGTACCTTACTTTTTACATTATACCTTTCGGAATTAGATACAGTATCCTTGGTATTGGACTTGGATGGTCCATTAGGAGCATGTTCTGCCTCCTTTTAAATGTTTTCTCGGAAGAGAGATACTCCTGTCATACTTTCTTTACCTACGTTATAACTTCTCCCCTACCATGTGAAGCAGGCAATAGGCATTGATGACTACTATAGACATTGGAAGACAACTTAATAGGGTTTACGTACGATAATGCTACCTTGCCTATTTAACCTGAGTACATCGACGACCTTTCGCCCAAGTGAATGCTTTCCCAACCGATTCCTTCGTACAACCTTGGTTAATTGACCCTTGGTTTAATAACTATATCTTTGATACCTCTATCATTGATAACACTATGTACTTGACAAGGTATGTTAGCTCAGATGGGAGGAACCAGGAGTGACCATGCAAAGCAAATTACCATCACGGGTGCACACGTAATTGTAATTTGTCGTGCATGAGAAGTCTGGCGAACCCTGTCGGATGATAACAGTCATAGTCAGTACAAATTTTCATTTCTATACTTTGGGGACACGTGAGTCTCAATCTGTATAAAACTTCACTAAGGATATGGAAGCAATCATTCATCTTCACTCGTATGAAAGTTTTCATCCATCTAGAACCTTAATGGGAATTGTATTATGGCAATAGTCCTAGCCCTTATGAGACGTTGCTCGTTCTAGCATTTTAGTTATCGTGCAATACTATTTATTTGATATGTGCATAATCTTCATGAAAGTTACATCAGAGTAGTGATACTCTATGCACATGTATTCTTTGTTCATTTGGTATATATCATGTTGAGCGTAAATTACTTTTGCTTGTTCTCCGGTGGTGGGATTCAAATTGGATTTTCCTAGACGACTGTATTCGATGTAAGGTCAGTTAACAAAGTGTCTTACGAAGAACCCGACTGTTATATCTCTGCGTTTACACTTTAAGCAACTATCATCGCCATGAGTAGTGCAATGAGGACATCTGAGAGCGATCAGTGGAAAATTTGGTCGTGCCATCAAGAGCTGTCGCGTGAACATCCCGGCTAAGTCTCCTCAACCTCAAGTAGCATAGAAAGGATGTTATGAGTGTGGTCAAACCGGATACTTCAAGAAGAATTGCCCAAAGCTAAAGAAAAACAATGGCGGTATTACTGGTGTTGACAACCGCAATGGCAATGGCAATAACAATGGAAATGATAGGTCAAGGGTAGAACATTCGTCATTGATTCAGGTGAGGCTCGTAATGATCCTTCTACTGTAACTGGAAAATTTCCTGTCAATGGTCGTTTTGCCTTTGTGCTATTTAATTCTGGTGCTAATAGAAGTTCATTTCGCATAAGTTCAGTCGATTGCTAGATGTTAACTCTACAGTTTTACACACGAGCTATACAGTAGAAATAGCTAACGGTAAGATCATAGAGTCCTCTCATATATACTGAGGTTGTAAGATAAGTCTATTAGGGCACGATTTCGATATTGATCTTCTATCTATCACACTTGGTAGCTTTTATGTCGTTGTTGGCATGGATTGGTTGTTTAAGAACCAAGCCGAAATCATTTGTCGTGAGAAACTCATCCGACTACTTTTGCCTGATGGAGAGATATTCACTGTGGAAGGCGACAAGAGTGGTGCAGTGGTTGGCATCATCTCATACATGAAGGCTTAAAAGTGTCTGAGGAAAGGGCATTCAATGATTTTAGCCCTAGTTATTGAAAGGACCACTGAGGAGAAGCGACTGGAAGACATTCATGTTGTTAAACATTTTCTTGAGGTACTCCCCGAGGACTTACCTGGCCTTCCTCCACACAGGCAGGTAGAATTCCAGATTGAGTTAGCACCTGGAGCAGCTCCGATCGCTCGGGCGCCGTACCGTTTAGCACCGAACGAACTACAAGAGTTATCCAAGCAATTGCAGGAATTGCTGGACAAGGGATTTATACGTCTCAGCTCTTCACCCTGGGGAGCTCCAGTGCTTTTCGTGAAGAAGAAAGATGGAACCTTCAGAATGTGTATTGACTACCGAGAGCTGAACAAGGTGACAATCAAGAATAGATATCCACTTCCGCGCATTGATGACCTGTTTGACCAGTTGCAAGGATCAAGCTACTATTCCAAGATCGATCTGAGATCAGGTTATCATCAGCTACGAGTTCGAGAGGAAGACATCTCGAAGACGGCATTCAGAACTCGTTATGGGCACTATGAGTTTGCAGTGATGCTTTTTGGATTGACCAATGCCCCAGTAGTTTTCATGGACCTCATGAACCGTGTTTGCAAACCTTATTTGGATAAGTTTGTCATTATCTTTATTGATGACATACTAATCTACTCTCAGAATAAGGAAGATCATGAGGAACATCTGAGGATCATTCTGGAATTGTTGAAGAATGAACAATTGTATGCAAAGTTCTCAAAATGTGACTTCTGGATGCGAGAAGTGCAATTTCTTGGTCATGTGGTGAACGAAAAGGGTATACATGTAGATCCTTCAAAGATTGAAACAATCAAGGATTGGCCGGCACCAAAAACGCCTACTGAGGTGCGACAATTCCTTGGTTTGGCAGGTTATTATAGGCGATTTATCGAGGGATTCTCAAAGTTAGCACAACCTCTAACTGCCCTAACCCACAAGGGAACCATCTACAAATGGGGCAGCCAAGAGGAATCAGCATTTCAGACACTAAAGGACAAACTCTGCAGTGCGCCGATCCTAGCTTTGCCAGAAGGAACTGATGACTTCGTTGTTTATTGTGATGCATCCATCCAGGGTTTGGGATGTGTTCTGATGCAACGCAACAATGTCATTGCTTATGCGTCTAGACAACTCAAAGTACACGAGAAGAATTACACAACACATGATCTGGAACTAGGAGCTGTAGTGTTTGCCTTGAAAATCTGGAGGCACTACTTATATGGAACCAAGTGCACGATCTACACAGACCATAAGAGCCTCCAACACATATATGACCAAAAAGAATTGAATATGCGGCAACGACGATGGTTAGAACTGCTCAACGACTATGACTGTGCCATTAAGTACCATCCGGGTAAGGCTAATGTAGTAGCCGACGCCCTCAGCCGAAAGGAAACCCCTAAACCTCGTCGAGTATGCGCATTGCAAATGACCATTCACTCCGATCTGCCAGAGCAAATCAAGGCTGCCCAATCTGAAGCCTTGAAAGTTGAGAATCTAAAGGCGGAATCCATGCGAGGCATGGAGAAACAGCTAGAGACCAAGACTAATGGAATTCGTTATTTCATGGAACGGATCTGGGTACCACAGTATGGAAATTTACGAGAGCTAGTAATGGATGAAGCTCATAAGTCACGCTACTCAATTCATCCGGGCTCAGATAAGATGTACCATGATTTGAAGGAATGTTATTGGTGGCCGAACATGAAAGCTGAGATTGCCACCTACGTAAGCAAATGTTTAACTTGCTCCAAAGTTAAGGTGGAATATCAGAGACCATCCGGTTTGCTTCAGCAACCCGAACTTCCAGTATGGAAATGGGAGTAGAACTCGATGGACTTTGTCACAAAGTTGCCTAGGACTCCCCGCGGATGCGATACCATTTGGGTTATAGTAGATCGCTTAACAAAATCCGCTCACTTCCTAGCAATCCGAGAGACTGATCGAATGGATAAGTTGACACGGATTTATTTAAGAGAAATAGTCTCCCGGCATGGTGTACCGGTATCTATCATATCTGATCGTGACGCTCGGTTCACTTCTCATTTCTGGCAATCCTTACAACGATCATTGGGAACGCGGTTGGACATGAGTACTGCGTATCATCCACAAACCGATGGTCAGAGTGAGCGTACGATTCAGACATTAGAAGATATGTTGCGTGCCTGTGTGATTGATTTTGGCAGCAACTGGGAAACTCATTTACCATTAGTTGAGTTCTCCTACAATAACAGTTATCACACATCAATAAAAGCCGCACCCTTTGAGGCACTATATGGGAGTGAGTGTCGATCACCTATTTGTTGGGCAGAAGTTGGAGAAAGCCAACTGACAGGTCCCGAGCTTGTGCACGAGACGACTGAGAAGATTGTACAAATACGTAACCGTATGGCAGCAGCACGTGACCGACAGAAGAGTTATGCTGATAAACGTCGTAAGCCGTTGGAGTTTCAGATTGGTGATAAAGTACTCTTGAAAGTCTCACCCTGGAAAGGAGTGATACGCTTTGGAAAGCGGGGTAAACTAAACCCTAGGTACGTTGGACCGTTTGAGATTGTCAAACGGGTTGGTCCGGTAGCCTATCAACTGAATTTACCTGAAAAGCTCAGTGGAATACATAACGTGTTTTGGGCGTATTGGCTGTGGATGAGAGGAGAACTCCACAGTTAAGCGTGCTCAGGTGGGAGCAGTCCAGGGATGGGTGACCTCCCTGGGAAGTTTTCACCCGGGCAACCAAAAGCAAATCCGTGAGCTCCTCGTGGGCAAAGCGGACAATATTGTTGGTGTGAGGGGTCGGGTGTTACTGCCATTAGAAGAATTGGAGATTGATGAACAGCTTCGTTTCATTGAAGAACCAGTTGAGATTATGGATCGAGCAGTCAAAACCCTAAGGCGTAGCAAAATTCCCATTGTGCGTGTTAGGTGGAATTCAAAGCGTGGACCAGAATTTACCTGGGAACGTGAGGATCAAATGAAGAAGAAGTACCCACAACTATTCAAAGATCAGACATCTACTTCTTAAGGTATCGTTTTGTGATATCTTTTCTTTCAATTTCGAGACGAAATTCCCTTCAACAAGGGGATGATGTCATAACTCTCGTGAAACCTTACGTTCTTTATTTTGGGTTTGTTTTAGAAATCTCAGAAACCCTATCATAAGAGACCTTATGACCTCCTATCGTTGCTTGTTAAAACTGGCGTTCTATGTGAACCTGATGTTCTAATTTTCGGGACGAAAATTTCTTCAACAAGGGGATGATGTGACACCCCATATTTTCATGGTAACACCGTTAACCCGACCTCTATTATTTTTAATGTTCTTACATAGTTTCTTTATTTAACCTTGCGTTAAAATTAAAGTTAATTAAGAAAAATCCTTAATATCTTTTGCACTAATGTTAATAAGCTGAACCGGGGGGAGCGTAAGTGTCATTTGTTCAAACTTGGAAATGCCATTCAAAACCCAACCCCATATAACTCCCGTAACCCTAAGCTCCACCCGAGAAGTTTCATTGCCGCCGTTCCATTCGAAAACCACCATTGCTATCGACCAAACAATCATCTCTAGTGATTATTTTTGCTTGTTGTTAGGAGTTGCTTGGCGATCATCTTCACCGTACGCGAAATCTCATCGACTCGATTAGACCTTGTAACTGGTAACTCACAGCACCATCGCGACAACTTCTTCACAGATAGTGTGTGCCTCCCGGTTGCCCGTCTCTCCTGTCAAGTTCTAGAATCCTCCCGTAATCGGTTCGGTATGATTTCTTTTCATTATTCGATGCGATGCGTATGGTTTCGTTCTCGGTTGAAATCCTATGATATTGGGTTTCGATTGGTTGGTGTTCGGTTGGGTATGGTGTGCGTGTTCTTAGGTATGTTGTATGTATATTTACTTAAGTGTATGGTGTGTTCAAGTGTGTGTGAATGACGGGTTCTTCGTTTATTTGTCATGTTATGCTATGCATGAATGTATATGTTTTGTTCGGGTTCATTGGGGGTTCGGGATTGTCTAGATCGGTTGGGTGCGGCATGTGTTCGTAAGTATTTGCGTGTGTATGTAATCTGCGAATTATGGGTGTGATCGGGTGTGTCATCGGGTGCAACTTCGGTCCCGGTGGTGTTGTTTTTGCGTACGTTCATGTGTGCGAGTTCAAGAGTCGAGGTGATCCGGTTGTGTGGGTGTGCGTTTGGACATAGGTATGTATATGTATTCTGCGTTTGTATGCTTGTGGATATATATATATAGTGTGTGTTAATGTATGTGTGTGTGGGTATTTTGCGAATGCATGTGTGTGTGTGTTAATGTGTGTGTGTTTGTTTTTCAACAGTGAATGCGAACGTGTGTGTGTTCTTTGCATATGAAATCTGCACTTGTGTGTGTGTTATGCATGATGCATGTGTAAGTTTTGATAATGTGTATTTTCTGCTATATTAAGTGTGCGCATACATTTAGATGATGTTGGTATGCGATGGTTTGGGTGTGGTATTATTCATGTGTATTTATTAGTGTGAGTGTTGGTTATATGTTTAAATGTGTGGTCTTTTGAAATTAAAAGTCACCAGGTTTAAACATAAAAATAATATTTTCTATACATAATAAGTAAGTTTTAAATATTGGAAGTGGATTAGTGATTGAGTGTAAATGCTTATGAACGGGGGGAATATCGATAGTCTGCACTATACCCGAGCCGAGAACACGAAACCGTACGACCAAATTATTAGTATTTAATATTAATTATATATTAAATAAAATTCAGGTTAATTGGAGACCCAAATCTTTTGTGCTACATTACTTTATTGCTGTGCATTTCAAGGTGAGTTCTCAGCCCCGTTTTACCTATTTTCGTTGGGGTGAAAGAAACGTGTGTTCCAAACGTATTTTCACCTGATCAGTATTACTTTAATATCACTTGCTTACTAGTGAGACACCATGCTTAAGTCCTCACTTTCGAACCGTTAATATATGTACTCTAGCGAGGTAATTCTGAGTAGATCTACTGGGTTTGACAAACCCCACCCGGGCTAGTCGCGCTAGCACAACGTTCGTCAAACGGGTGTTTAATTGATCTAATTCTGTTGCTGTGACCGGTGTTCACAGCCGAGGCATTCTTTACGTTGTCAGCGTCGGTTGCGAACTTCATACACTTAGTAACTTGTTGAGTAGACTAGCTATCTACTGATATTATCTTGATTACTGCATCAGTTTACTGTTATGTTCAATTTATCAAAACCTGTGGACTCACCAACCTTGTGTTGACACTTTAGCATGTTTCTTTCAGGTTCTTAAGCTGCTCACGAATAGGAGCATCTCGCATTGCATTTATCATCGTAGAGTCAAATGAACAATCTACATTTTTCTATAAATTATATTTATTTGGTTTGCGCGTGTTTGCGCCATTTAAATCATGGTTTATACGCTTCCGTATTTATTTTCATGTTTCGTATTTAATTCTGATTTCTAAGAAACTTTATTTAATTTAGAAATTATATTTTGTAATTGTTGCGTCGTTTGGTGTAACTAATGGCTAAGATCCTGGTATGTCACGCGCCTAACGGTATTATCCCGTTTGTGGAAATTGAGGGTGTGACAATTGCCGCCGTTCCATTCGAAAACCACCATTGCTATCGACCAAACAATCATCTCTAGTGATTATTTTTGCTTGTTGTTAGGAGTTGCTTGGCGATCATCTTCACCGTACGCGAAATCTCATCGACTCGATTAGACCTTGTAACTGGTAACTGACAGCACCATCGCGACAACTTCTTCACAGATAGTGTGTGCCTCCCGGTTGCCCGTCTCTCCTGTCAAGTTCTAGAATCCTCCCGTAATCGGTTCGGTATGATTTCTTTTCATTATTCGATGCGATGCGTACGGTTTCGTTCTCGGTTGAAATCCTATGATATTGGGTTTCGATTGGTTGGTGTTCGGTTGGGTATGGTGTGTGTTTCTTAGGTATGTTGTATGTATATTTACTTAAGTGTATGGTGTGTTCAAGTGTGTGTGAATGACGGGTTCTTCGTTTATTTGTCATGTTATGCTATGCATGAATGTATATGTTTTGTTCGGGTTCATTGGGGGTTCGGGATTGTCTAGATCGGTTGGGTGCGGCATGTGTTCGTAAGTATTTGCGTGTGTATGTAATCTGCGAATTATGGGTGTGATCGGGTGTGTCATCGGGTGCAACTTCGGTCCCGGTGGTGTTGTTTTTGCGTACGTTCATGTGTGCGAGTTCAAGAGTCGAGGTGATCCGGTTGTGTGGGTGTGCGTTTGGACATAGGTATGTATATGTATTCTGCGTTTGTATGCTTGTGGATATATATATATATATTGTGTGTTAATGTATGTGTGTGTGGGTATTTTGCGAATGCATGTGTGTGTGTGTTAATGTGTGTGTGTTTGTTTTTCAACAGTGAATGCGAACGTGTGTGTGTTCTTTGCATATGAAATCTGCACTTGTGTGTGTGTTATGCATGATGCATGTGTAAGTTTTGATAATGTGTATTTTCTGCTATATTAAGTGTGCGCATACATTTAGATGATGTTGGTATGCGATGGTTTGGGTGTGGTATTATTCATGTGTATTTATTAGTGTGAGTGTTGGTTATATGTTTAAATGTGTGGTCTTTTGAAATTAAAAGTCACCAGGTTTAAACATAAAAATAATATTTTCTATACATAATAAGTAAGTTTTAAATATTGGAAGTGGATTAGTGATTGAGTGTAAATGCTTATGAACGGGGGGAATATCGATAGTCTGCACTATACCCGAGCCGAGAACACGAAACCGTACGACCAAATTATTAGTATTTAATATTAATTATATATTAAATAAAATTCAGGTTAATTGGAGACCCAAATCTTTTGTGCTACATTACTTTATTGCTGTGCATTTCAAGGTGAGTTCTCAGCCCCGTTTTACCTATTTTCGTTGGGGTGAAAGAAACGTGTGTTCCAAACGTATTTTCACCTGATCAGTATTACTTTAATATCACTTGCTTACTAGTGTGACACCATGCTTAAGTCCTCACTTTCGAACCGTTAATATATGTACTCTAGCGAGGTAATTCTGAGTAGATCTACTGGGTTTGACAAACCCCACCCGGGCTAGTCGCGCTAGCACAACGTTCGTCAAACGGGTGTTTAATTGACCTAATTCTGTTGCTGTGACCGGTGTTCACAGCCGAGGCATTCTTTACGTTGTCAGCGTCGGTTGCGAACTTCATACACTTAGTAACTTGTTGAGTAGACTAGCTATCTACTGATATTATCTTGATTACTGCATCAGTTTACTGTTATGTTCAATTTATCAAAACCTGTGGACTCACCAACCTTGTGTTGACACTTTAGCATGTTTCTTTCAGGTTCTTAAGCTGCTCACGAATAGGAGCATCTCGCATTGCATTTATCATCGTAGAGTCAAATGAACAATCTACATTTTTCTATAAATTATATTTATTTGGTTTGCGCGTGTTTGCGCCATTTAAATCATGGTTTATACGCTTCCGCATTTATTTTCATGTTTCGTATTTAATTCTGATTTCTAAGAAACTTTATTTAATTTAGAAATTATATTTTGTAATTGTTGCGTCGTTTGGTGTAACTAATGGCTAAGATCCTGGTATGTCACGCGCCTAACGGTATTACTCCGTTTGTGGAAATTGAGGGTGTGACAGTTATATTATTACACATATAGAAGATTATGATCTTTTATGTATATGTGTAAATTCGTAAGTGTAAAAGAGTTTACATTGGTGTAAGTTTTGCAAAAAACACATATATTTAAAGTTGCAAGTAAAACTTACACCGATGTAAACTTATTTATACTTATGAATTCACACATATACATAAAATATCATAATCTTGTATATGTGCAATAATGTCATTGCAATAAAAAAATTATGATTTATATTGATTTTGACGGGTTCTCGCAAGTTCTCGCAATAACATAGGGTTCTCATATAAATATAAATATATTTATATATTTATATTTGTATTTATATTTTTGTATATATAGAGAGGGGGAAAGAGAGACCTGTGAAGATGAAAAACCTTAGAACAAGCAAGTAAAGTAATAGGACTTGTGTTGCCATAGTTTGAGTTTATAGATATTTGAGATTAAACCATATATATAATGAGTAAAATCAACCATCAACTACCTAAGTCAACTCAAATACAATTACAAAATTCAACTTAAATATAAATATATAATACTCCTTTTTTATATATACCGAACTGTGGCAACCGTGATATGTTTATTTTATGTATTTAACTACATTAATATTATTGCAGCTTTATGAATAACAAGGTTCGTAAAGGCGCCGCATTACGTGGACTTAATATCTAGTTATCATATTGATAGAGCCGGATTCGAGATCGGCGGTCTCCAAACTAGAAAGTAATAAATTGAAAGATAAAACTTAAATGAAAGGACTATTGCTAATTGTTTTCTTCTCTTCCTTTTCATTGCATATTCAAAGTTGAATATAAATACAAAAAAATGCATGCTAGCAATTAAAAAGGTGGCCTACGTGAGAGAGAAACTAACACAAAAATACATGCTAATAATATTGAAACGCCAGAACAACTAGATAATGTAAACATGGGTTAAACTAAAGTGACGTGCATGAACTTGTTACTGGGCGGGTCATGGTCAAGGCAGGTGGTTCGTATCACATATACTCGTAGTATTCCAATAGATTTATTCAAATATCATCTCGTTTTACTGATCCTATGGCATTGCGTGTACAATTCCATAAAACATCAAAGCTTGAATTTAATTGTCAATTAAGTATTTATGTTTATTTATTTACTATTTAATGTAATGTTTTATTAGTTTGATATATCATAAATATAAGGTACTAGATTAGATGTTATAAATAATAGTAAATGGTTCAAATAAATAAGATTTTAAATATGAAAATCTTAACCATCAATCTTTGTAATTAATGGTTGATATCAAATTTAAAAAAAAAAGTTTGTTTTAGGGAGGTTTTTAGGCATAGTCAGTTTTATTGATATTTTTCAAGCTTTTTTCATTTTTTTAAATGTTTATAATTTTATATACAATATTATATTCTTATAAACATTACACTACACAAACGAACCTTTTTTCTATCTTTAAAACGAGTACCATATCGTTATATAAATAAGATAATAACTTTTTTAACGTTTTAAAGTTCATATGATTTTTGCTCCTTGTTGTGTATTTAGTACGATTTATTGTGTATTTTTATTAGTTATGTGTTTTTTAATGTGTTTTTATAAAATTATAACATTTTAAATAAGATAATGATGAAATAACACTATTGTATATTTCTGGTATGTAAAACACAATAATAAATTAACAACTAATTTATTTGATATATTATAAACAATAACAAAATAACATAAAATGATTTAAAACACAAAACACAATGAAACATAAAACATAAAACATAAAACACAATGATAAATATCTCATTCTGGTTTTTTTATTAAATCATTATGTTATCTTGAACATTATGAGTTTTGAAAAATACATTGATGAAATAATATAACTGTGTACTTATAATTATTAAATACAATAATAGATAACTACAGTTTATATATTTTATAAAAAAATAATAATAAAAATAACATATTGTATTATCATAAACACTATGAGTTCTGAAAAAACACATCAGTAAATAACATCATTGTGTATTTTAATTGTAAAATATATGATAGATAAAAAGTTTATATAATTTATAATAAACAATGAAAAAATAATACAAAATGATCTAAAACATAAAACACAATGATTAATACCTATAACAAATGTTGAATAATATAAGACATAATAAACTGATATTTGACACAATGAACGTATTAGGCAAATGAGCTGGCGTATTTGATACAATGAACAAAATGTCATCACTTTTAAAATAATAAAAGGACACATGTTAAGCCTACAATCCTTCTTAGGCTTTTTAGATTAAATATATATTTTTAACAATAACCCTACCCTAAATAATAAAAATAATTTTATTTCTAAAATACTTAAACTAAATCTGCTTGTAACATAGTATAAAGAATAATTTCATAAATATTTGTATTTGTTTACATAACATACATATATTGTTAGGTTCTTTTTAAAACTCTATCTTTTATGAGAATTTAAATAACTCATCTTGACCACTTATTACTTTTTAATCTAAAGAATTAAATATTTAATACAAAGGGTATAATGGTATTTTCACACTTTAATTCCGGGCGCGACCTGTTGTATCAGTCTTATAACATAGCACATTGGAAGTCTTATACACATTCAAGACCACAAATGAGAAGGTAGGTTATAGGTACACCAGCCGACCGAATCCCTCACCATCAATTCCGCTCAACCTTAGCCACAGTCTCCGCTGTGGCATCAGGATAACCCTATCCATAAATCTCTGCTATGGCCTCAGACGACCATTATCCCCTAGTCATATCCACAGTCTCCGTTGTGGCATCAAACCAATCCTATTCTATCCACATTCTCCATAGAGTGTGGATTTCCTACCTAGATGGATCCAACTAAATGCATATATGCCCTGAGGTTTAAGCCAGACATTACATATAAGTAATTCTCTCTTTACCTTAATGATTTTCTTGTGTCGGGTGCTCACCATCGGTCTGGACTTACATAAGACCATGGCTACCCATATCTCAAGATTGTTTACTTCTCCGCACACTTTTAGAGACCATGGCTAGCGAGCATTTTAAAATACTGTACCATACAGATACACACGTCAAGTTGCCATAACTTCAAACGTGTAGAGCCTTGGGATTCCCCACTCGAGTAATTCTGTTTGACCGGCTCTAGTGACGTCAATGACCTTAGGCTAGGGTTTACAAAACCCCTAGTTATCATTACCCATTACGGCTCATGGTGAACACTATTCGAAGAGCTAGGGTTCACATATACGCCCAACACAGTGCCTACTTGGACTTTCCATTACCCAAAATCCTTTATGTGTTCATTTTAGGTGTCAACCATAAGGTTAAGACACTATCATGCATTACCCATTGCTCACTATATCCAGACTTTGTCCCGTGACAAATCCATTTATCAAAACATGGTCATTTCTAGACCATAATCACTATCTACCAGTTTGGTTCTTTCCAAAAACCTCAGTTTACCTAAATAATCCATGATAATGCATAATGTGAAGGTTCTAGGATCTTACCACATTTGATTTGAGCTATCAGTTAATTCTTGATGTCCTCGACTCCACCACTGAGTGGTCAAACACTACAATGGAGATTCTTATATCACATTTTTGTTCATAAATGGGTAATAACGTGTGTTTAGAAGGGATTGAGGCTTACCAACAAAACTAAGCCTCCGAACATTAGTTCCAAGGTAAATCAATGTCAAGGAACACAAGTACAAGCTCAGATCGTCCACACGAGCCTTCTAACGTCCACAATCTAAGAGAGAGAGAGAGAGCAAGTTGTTTAGAGAGAGAGGGTACGGACTGAGAGAGAAAAATGGGTGTAATCAGGTTTTTGATGCTTTTATACCAATTTTGCCCAACCGGGCCTCATTGTGGACCGCTAAGCCTACCATCGCGGTCCGCTACCGACTTAAAATGACATATTCACATATTTCAAATTGAATATTCGCATCTATCAACTAAATATTACTCATGAACCGACTACTTTAGCGGACCATTGCCCTGATCTTTGGCAGTCTGCTATGAGACCTGGAGGCTGAATCTCGAACCCCTTTCTTGACGGTCCGTTATGGCCGACCTTCATAACCCATAGTGGTCCGCTATGGTCCAATTTCCTCAAATCCTTAGGAAATGCCAATCTTAACCTTTCCATTCATGTTCCCATACATTATTGATATAACGACATGTCCATTAGACCGAATGGTCAAATGTAACTTATTAGGCACTTCCCTCCCTAAATAATTAATTTTTTGAACGGACAACGAATACTTTTAAGCCCAATCACCCGGGTAAACCCAATGGCAAAAGGCCGCCCACGCCCGCGAACACAGATAGTGCTGGTGACCCGGCCCGCCCACCATTCCAGGGGAAAACCACCACCCAGAGGTCCATTGTGGTAAAACCCCTGGCCCACTTGAAAGATATTGTATCAAGTGAGACTCAAACCCATGACCTCCACTTTGAAAAGTCATGGGGTGCCTACTCTCAAACCTATTGATCTAGGGCTCATTGACACCCAAATAATTAATTATCTATCATTAACTCTAAATAATTAATTTGTTGTTTTTTCCTATCTTTTCTCTCCGATTAATTAATTACTTAGTTTTTTCTTTCTCATTTTTCATCTCTAATATCTCTAAAACATTACCATATTTACGTATCTGAAATTAAATGTTTACATATATATAAAATAATGTCCTATATATTATTCAAATGCAAATCCAAAGCTAGAAGCATATCAGTATATGTGTAAATTGTTTGGTAGCGTGTAACAATTTAACGATTAAAACTATTACTTTATAATCATAGTTGCAAACTTTTTAACAAATAATGCAGAAGCGGTTTTAACACGTTAAGTTAATTCTAAATTAACACCTAAATCAGACATCCAACACGTGATTTAAAAAAAATCCAAAACACAACCATAGAAAGTTAAAGATTCTACCTTGACGATCAAAAAATCTTTAAACTTTGGTAGAAACAATGTCTCACTAGTTGACCTTGTTCATCAAAAAGAACAAAACTTGCGACGATTGCAATGCAGGACAATAACAGGCGACGGTAGTGGCGGCTCGTGATGGTGGTGATGGTGTTAGGTGGTTTATTAATGTAATCACCTTGACAATTAATGATTACTTAGCAATAACCCTTGTAGTTTGTTAATTAACGTTTAACTAAATAAATCCGTAAATGTTTAATGTTTAAACTTTAAATAGTTTAATTATATTATTTCAATAAATAATTAAATAATAACTATTTCTCTAAATAATGAAACACCATTTAGTAATATGTACTTCGTGAGTTATAACATGTAACAATTACATGTTAATCTTTTATTGTTCTTCAAAGTGTAATTCTTTGGATCATTCATCGATAATAACATTGATATTATCAATGATCGGACATCTAATATCCAAAATACATTAATAATTATATATTTATAAGATTACGCATTTGTAAGTATTTAACTTATTAATATGAAAACAGAGTTACATTATTTGTAATTCAAATGATGAATTCCTCTATATATAATTTTATGACTGCATAAAAAGTTTTTACACATATATAAACAAGGTTATAATTTATTTACATATACGTAAATTCTCAAACTAATTATCAATTTCTTCAAATCGATCATATTAACATATATGTAAATCTTCACGCCGGTCATCAGTTTTTTAAACTTTTAGTTTATTTACATATATGTAAAGCCTGATAAAAGTTGACAAAAAGATCTATCATGGAGGATAAGAAACAAAATGATAACTAAACATAAATGTAAAATTTAAGGTAATAGTTAATTGAGAGCTGAAATAATGTATTTTGTTATCTATCTAAACTATCATTTTCTAATTATCAAAATATCTCTCAAAATTACATTAGTTACAATAATGTCATTGCTATTTTGAACCACTCATTAGATGATCAGAGAGAAAAGAGAAGTGGACTCTTACAATTCTAAAATACTTATGAGTTCTTTTTACAATTATGAAGATATTTATAAGTTCTGAAACGATCTTCATATCCACCTTCTGCACTATCTTCTAGCCTTCATCTCCCACTCCACTATTCTCCTTGAAACTTTAGAGTCATTTTCTTCAACACCCCGAAATACTCTAAGCAAGTCAATGTCCCACATAAGTCATGTCCATGTTCATGTCGAAGAAGGCAATTGTAACGCCCCAAATTTCCAAGAAAATCAAAGAAGAGGAAAGTTCTCGCCTGGAAGATACTTCTCGCGCAAAGGGGGAGTTCTCGTGCGAAGGGGGAGTTCTCGCGCGAGAACCAGGTGAGAAAATTAGGGATCCTATAAATAGGTAAGAACACCTGTTTGACCCCTTTCTTGCGCGACAACTACGGCCGCTAGAGAGAGAAAGATGTGAAGTAGAGAGAGAAAGTGAAGATTTAAGGTGTTTATAGTATGTAACTCGTGTAATGATTCGTGTTATGTATTAAGGAATGATTATTGATGAATATAATGCATGAATGTATAGTTTTCTTTCGACAAGCTCTTGGGAAAGTCGGTTTTGTGTTAGAATCTTCAAAGGTGAGTCTCTAGCCCTTTTTTATGCAAGTTTTTACGTTTTGGGGGCTATTATGCATACTAAATTGCTTGTTTATACTTATGATGATGTTGTTTATGGTGATGAGCATGATATGTCAGCCTTATACGTGATGATATGAATTTAGGCGGGAAACCCGTAAGTTCTTGCTTGAATTAGATAACTTAGGAAGCAAAGGAATTTCAAATCTAATTAGTTCTCACGCGAAACGTAGGTTCTCGCACGAGCTATAAGTTCTCTCGCGATATGAGTGACTTGTTGTGCAAGGGTTCGACTTTGGCGAACTTCTCGCGCGAACTGGAAGTTCTTGCGTGACTGTGTGTCTTACTGTGTTATGCGTTATATTATTCTATTTTACTCGTTTCAATGTATGTTCTATGATAAATCTTTACTTGGCATGCTATATATAAGTAAAGTATTATGTAATGAAAGTGAAAGATAACGATAACGAAAAGTGAAACGTAGTGAATGAATGAAAGTTTTGCAAGCGAAATAAATGGAGGTGCACAACCATGTTGTTATTAGCTCAACTGAAGTTAGGCTTAGCTAGCCTATGAGGATGCACTTCAGGGTCTAATCCTTGAGATTGACCATGAACGATACGGGATCCTTGTGGCTTTACCCCGGTACTTTAGTCAGCTTCGTGCACAATGTATGGGGGTTTATTTATAAGTCGCGGCACAGTACCAGCTTCATGCATAATGTTAGGGGGTTTAGCACATGACATTGATCCAATTCAGTGAAAAATAATGATGAATGAACGAAAGGAATGAAACGATGATGAAAGACAATGAAATGAACGTACTGAGATGTATGTATTGATATATGCTCACTTATGAAAAAAGAAATGTTTTTATCGAACGTAAAGTATTTTATTATAAAACTAGAACTCATTCAGCATTACTGACTTTGTATGCATAATAATTTGCATGTAATTAACGATGCAAAAGAAGTGCATACATGGACATGGAAGCTACTGGGATAGTTAAAGTCTGGCATCCATATTTTTGGGAATGATGTTTATATTAATACAATTTTTGATGTTTAAAGGAAGTGACAAGATGTTTTGATACAACTATAATTTTAATGAAAGTTATGTTTTTCGCTGTAAATGTTATGTTTATTAATATTTTATGCTATGAATGTCCAACTTCAAGTGATCTCGGGTTAGGGGCCTTACAAGTTGGTATCAGAGCCAAGGTTTAAGAGAATTTGATAAAATTACTTACAAAACCAAAACTTAAACTGAGAATGGGCCAAAAGGGAAAGGGATGCCAGTCCGAGTAGCTACATGCCTGCAAGTAAATGTTTTATGTAAAGTAATGGAAATATAATTATGTGCGCGTGCTATGTGAATTATGTGGTTATAGTAGATTTAGATACTGATGTAATCAGGATAGGAAATACTTAGGGGATGAAGAGTAAAGTAAGTGGTTACTCACAACTGACCACTGTAATTAGGGACTTACTATACTTGACATAATCTGAGTTATTACCTTAAATGATCGTGTAGGTGTTTGGATCTTATAGTATTAGGAGATGCCTGGTGGAAGGTCATAAAAAGCTTCTCGAGGTGGAGGTCGTGGTGGACGTGGCACTAGGCCACGTGTCATTAGGAGCACGACTAAGACTGCGAGAATGGCTCATAAGAAGCCCGAGCTTCATAATGATGAAGGTGGGGATGAGAGTGCCAACCTAAAGGCTTCGGGAAAAGAAGCTATAGTTTATGAGGTACATCAAGTCATGCAAACGATTCTGCCGTCTGTGGTGACCGAGATAATTAGAGTGGTGAGAGAGGATGAAAGAAAAGAGAAGAAGAGCGCTGCTAAGAAGAGAGGTGAAGATGGATGATCCGAGGAACGGGAGCAAACAGAGACTGAGATGGTTGTTTCTAGTGATGAGGATGAGGAGGAAGATGTGCAGGAAACTACAAAGGGGTGTAACTACAGGGAATTCCATAGATGTAAGCCCCCGACTTTTGATGGAAATGGGAATTCTATTGCTGCTCATCGATGGATGAGATAGATGGAGGTTGTGCTGGATATCAGTGAGTGTAAGGAGAATTAGAAGGTGAAGTTTGCTACCCACTTGTTTGTGGATTCAGCCTTTTGTTGGTGGGACAATAATGCCCATGCTGAGGGTAGCAGGGCTATTAGCAAGATGAGGTGGTCAAAACTGAAGAAACTAGTGATTGGGGAATTCTATCCTCACCGGGAGTTGGATAAGATTGAGAGGGAGTTCCTACAGTTGGAGGCATGAACCATGACACACCAGCAGTACACGATGAAGTTCAATGAGATGGCAAGGCTGGTGCCAGAGCAGGTGACACCTGTGTCATGAAAGATCAAGAGATACATCCAAGGTCTACCAGCGAATATCTGCTGACAAATGATCGCCGCCCGCCAGGTACGTTTAGGTTGGTGGTTGATCTGGCAGGGAGACTTTGTGATGAACGGGAGGTGGTGACAGTGGTTGAAGCAAAGAAGAAGTGGAACAACGACAAGAATGGGAATGGGAAACGATATGACAATGGTGGTTTTCTATATGGTAGTAAGAAGGCGAGAGTGGATGATCAAAGAGCGCCAACATGAAGTATGGGGGAAAGGGTTTGCAGGAAGTGTAGGAAGAATCTATGCTTTAAGTGTGGGAATGAGGGCCACATGGCCAAAGATTACGGAGTGGTGAAGTGTTACAACTATGATGAATCAGGGCATATGAGCAGAGACTGTAAGAAGCCAAGGGCTGAGAGTTCAGGGGCATGGAAGGAAGTGGAGAAAGAGAAGGAAGGGCAAAAAGCTAAAGCAAGGGCCTTCACAATGACAAGGGAAGAGGCTAGGGTGGACCCCGACGTTGTGTGAGGTGCATTCCTAGTAAACCAAACTTGTGCATCTGTACTCTTTGATTTTGGTGCTAGTAGGAGTTTTATTTCTGCTGTCTTTTTTGATAAGTTGTCTGCTAGGAGTAGAAATATTGATAAGCCCTTCAATGTAGAAACTGTCATTGGCAAGTCTACCAGGATATCTAATGCGATAGGAAGGGATCCTAGTCTACATGGGAGACTGAGTAGGAAATGAAGTGGCATTATACGCAGTTATTTGAGGACTAACAGGTTCCGAGAACGAAACCTAAATAAGGGGCTAGACTTGTAACACCTTGAAATTTCCAAGAAAATAAAAAAGAAGGGGAAAGTTCTCGCGTGGAAGATACTTCTCGCGCGAAGGGGGAGTTCTCGTGTGAGAACCAGGCGAGAAGATTGGGGATCCTATAAATAGGTAAGAACACCTGTTTGACCCATTCTCGCACGACAACTATTGCTGCTAGAGAGAGAAAGACGTGAAGTAGACAGAGAAAGCGAAGATTTGAGGTGTTTAAGGTATGTAACTCGTGTAATGATTCGTGTTATGTATTAAGGAATGATTATTGATGAATATAATGCATGAATGTGTAGTTTTCGTTCGACAAGATCTCGGGAAAGTTAGTTTTGTGATAGAATCTTCAAAGGTGAGTCTCTAGCCCCTTTTTATGCAAGTTTTTATGTTTTGGGGCTATTATGCATATTAAATTGCTTGTTTATACTTATGATGATGATGTTTATGGTGATGAGCATGCTATTTCAGCCTTAGACGCGATAAGTTGAATTTAGGCGGGAAACCCGTAAGTTCTCACGCGAATTAGATAACTTGGGCTGCAAAGGAATTTCAAATCTGATTAGTTCCCGCGCGAAACGTAGGTTCTCGCACGAGCTATAAGTTCTCGCGCGATATGAGTGACTTGTTGTGCAAGGGTTCGACTTTGGCGAACTTATCACGTGAATAGGAAGTTCTCGCGTGTCTTACTGTGTTATGCGTTATATTATTCTATTTTACTCGTTTCAATGATTATGTTCTATGATAAATCTTTACTTGACATGCAATAAGTAAAGTATTATGTAATGAAAGCGAAAGATAATGATAACGAAAAGTGAAACGTAATGAATGAATGAAAGTCTTGCAAGCAAAATGAATGGAGGTGCACAACCATGTTGTTGTTAGCTCAACTGAAGTGCGGCTTAGCTAGCCCATGAGGATGCACTCAAGGGGTCTAATCCTTCAGATTGACCATGAACGATACAGGATCCTTGTCGCTTTACCCAGGTACTGTAGTCAGCTTTGTACACAATGTTAAGGGGTCTAGCATATGGCATTGATCCAATTCAGTGAAAGATAATGATGAATGAACGAAAGGAATGAAACGATGATAAAAGATAATGAAATGAAAGTATTGAGATGTATGTATTGATGTATGCTCACTTATGAAAAAGGAAATGTTTTTATCGAACGTAAAATATTTTATTATAAAACTAGAACTCACTTGGCGTCGCTGACTTTGTATGCATAATAGTTGGCAGGTAATTGACGATGCTGAAGAAGTGCATGCATGGACATGAAAGCTACTAGGATAATTCAAGTCTGGCATCAATATTTTTGAGAATGATGTTTATATTAATACAATTTTTGATATTTAAAGCAAATGACACGATGTTTTGATACAACTATAATTTTAATGCAAGTTATGTGTTCCGCTGCAAATGTTATGTTTAATAATATTTTATGTTATGAATGTCCAACTGTAAGTGTTCCCGGGTTAGGGGGCTGTAACACCCGGTTATTTATTTTGAAGCCAACGAATGAAGAAAAGGAAATAAAGTCCAAAGTCAGGGGACCAAACTCGCCAACGAGAGAAAGTTGGGTAAGTGGAGATATTTGAAGGGAGAGGGCAGCCATTACCCTCTCCCCACACCCAAATTTTCAGCAAAGAAAAGAGAGGAGAATTAGAAAAGAGAGAAAAGGGATAAAAAGATGGGTTCGAGTAGATTCAAGCATGCAAAATCAAAGTGTAGCGTGTTGATTCGAAGCTCTTCTCATTGTGCTCGTTCGTGTGAGTTCTAGGACCCCTCTTTTACATGTTTTCAAATGATTTTGGGGCTGAAACACATAGAAAATCCGTTTTTAAAATGTGGGTGTTTGACTCGTGTGTATGTGTTTGTGTGTGATGCGTTTGGTGTTTGTTTCCGGGCTTGTGTGTGCTTGTATGATGTTGTGGTAGGTGTTTCTAAGGTTTAGGATGGTTGATTTGGGCTTAAATCGAGTTTGGGAGAGCTTGGAGGCCGAAAAGGGTAGTTTGCGTTCGGCTGAAACTGCATTCTGCATCAGCTAGGGCTAGGCGACCGACTGGAGTGCGATTGGAGGCCATACGGCCGATTGGCGTGCGACTGAGGTCCATGCGCACGAATGCCATGCGACTGAGGTCCATACGCATGAAAGTCATGCGACTGAAGTTCATGTGCCAGTAAGGCATGCGATTGAAGGTTATGCGACTGAGGTTCAATCGCACGAAGGTTTGCGACTAAGGTCCATTTGCCTGGAGGCCATGCGACTGAAGTCCATTCGTACGAAGGGTATGCGACTGAAGTCCATGCGCCTGACGTCATGTGACTAAAGGCCATACGCATGAAGGTCATGCGATTGAGAGTCCATACGTATAGGAGTCCATTCGCCCATAGGTCCATTCGTATAGGGTCCATTCGCCTGATGTCCATTCGCCTAAGTGTTCATTCGCATGGAAGGCCATGCGATTGAAGGGTGTCCATACGCACAAATAGATCTCGTGCACCCGAAAGAGCCTAGTTTAACCTTCTGACTTTCGGGGAGTTGTGTAGAGGTAGGTTATGACATGAGAGGTTCCCGAAGGTTCCTGTAAGTTGACTTTCGAGGTCATAGTTAGTGTTTGGGGCATGTTGTCGATGTGGGTTTATTGCCTATGTATGTTTATCTTATGCCTCATATGATGATGTTGTACGTTTAATATGTTCCTTGTTTTATTTGATTGTCTTCCTGTGGCTTTTCTTGAATGATAATGAATGAACGAAAAGTATTATGTAATGTAAAGTGGAAGATAATGAAAAGAGGACGGAATGAAAGAATGCATGCATAAATGAACGAAAGTAATGAAAGTCTTGCAAGCATTGGATATCGGGACACGCCAATTATAAGGTGTTAGCCCAACGGTGTGTGGGTTCGCTACCCCGGGAGGATGCACATCGGGGTCCGTTTTTGTGATCGACCATTTGTATAGAACCTCTACCGCTTACCCCGGTACTGCGGCACCATGTATAGCTGTCTATTTATAGACTTCGGCCCAGTAGCCATATAGTTTGGGGTGTAGCACATGGTATTGGTACGGAAGATATCAAAAGTGAAAGTAAAAATGTATGAACGAATGGAAGTTAATAAACGAATGAAGAAGATAATAATGATATTATCTACGTGTACGTATGATGTGTGATCATGCAAAAGTAACGAACGGTTTTTAATGAAAGTAAAGTATGTTTTATTATAAAACTAGAACTCACTCAGCAACACTGACTTTTTATGTGTTTCCAGTTGGCAGGTAATGTTGCTGAGGATGGCACTGCGAGGCTACTCGGCTCTTTTGGGATGACATCCATTTATAATGCTTTTGTGATGTAATGCAACTTGAATTTTGTAATTGGATAACGATGTATTATTTGGCAAAAGCTATTATATTGAAATGGAAGAAAGTTTTAAATGTTTCCGCTGCGACGTTTTATGAAATACAAATGTAATTATATGTTTTATGTGCGATGAGGATCCAACTGTAAGCGTACCGGGAACGGTGCCTTACAGGGGCTTACAACAATTAGGTTTGTTATTCTTTGTTTTTATATTATGTGAGTCAACACTAGTTAGTTTAAAGGACCAACTGTCTGTCTATGAGTGGAGAGTTGGGATCATCTTTGTAAGGGATCAAACATGTAATATGGGTAAACCACAAGAAAAATTCATGTAATTAACTTTTATTTTACTATTATTAATCACGACCTTTTTTTCGACCGAGTTATTTACCATCGCTTATTATTTACGACCATTTGGTTTTGGTCACTAATTTGATAACTAATGTTGTGAATATTATTGTTGGTCATGAATTCCAGAGGCTTTTCTTCAATTTCTTAAATGTACATCGTTGTCACATATCGATCAACACCCTCATCGTCCTACATGTCGGGTTGCTAGACTGGTTGATGGCAGCCACTTACATCGTAGCACCACCGCCATCATCACCTCCACTGTTGCTACCTTCATTATCACATCTATTGCCACCTCCACGATTGTCACTTGCCATTGTCTCTATCTATCATCGCCATTAGGAGCCATAAGAATAACTATAGGAGGTGAACATATATTAATACTTATTTTCTTAAAACAAAACTTGGTCTATGTTATGTCACATTCCAGTTTCAGGACATCTTGAGAGCGCAACTAAATGGTACACGTGTTCTCATTTTAGTCATAATTTCAAGGTTTACGCAACAAAAATTATTTTTCAAAAAATCTGATAAAAATCATTATATTTATATTAACATCATTAAATGATGATGTTTCATCAAAGTCTTCTATCATAAACAAATGTTACATATTTTCAAAATATAGCCATAAATATAGTTCGTGCTTAGGATTTATTTTCCATTCCAGCTATTCTTGGCTATTCTAAACATGCTTACCTAAAAAGTTTATAAAATCATACGTCAGTATAAAAGCCGGTGAATATATTCGGTAGACATGAAAATAGTTAAGTATAATATAGATAAATAGTGTAATCATAATTTTGTGACAACTACACGCTTAGCATTCTGTTTCAACGAAGGAAATCGTTTCTCCACTAGAATCGGAATCTTTATGCTGATCTTCTTGAAAACTATATGAATAGGTTTGTGACATCGAAAAGTGTGGATCTTACGAATCAAGAAAGGGTGTGTATTGGTTATCGTAAGGTGACGATTGGAATTACGGCTAATATGCCGGAGTGTCAAACGAGTGAGTTTGTTGAGAAGGTGGTTGTGAGATTTGGTTTTTTGATGAGGCTTTCAAAATTATTGTGTTGTTTTTTTACCCTAGCGGCATGATGAATCCATGACTAAAAAAATAAAAATTGGATTTTTAAAGAGTAATTTGTAGTAGAAACGATATCTAAAATAATTGAGTTTAAGTTGTATTTTATAGTGTAAAGAGATTTATTTATTTATTTATTTTAGTATGTAACGGTTAAGAGACCGTTCAAAGGTCAGAAGTTTTAAACTTGGGGAACGGTAAATCAAGGTGAATATTCACAAGATTGTGGTACAAAGAAACCTAGAGCGCGGTGTTCCCAACCGGCCCCAGTTTTTCCCGAGCATTCACTGCCTATTCGTCATCTCGACTCTATGAGATCTTATGGCTATTTATCATTACTACACCAAAAGCATAATTGTAGCTATATTGCCCAAGTCATCAACCATCATCGAAACCACCAACACACTCGTTGGAACACAACAACACAACCACCACTATGGTTGTTGCCTTATTCAATGTTAAATGCTAATGGCTTATATTGGACGGTAATTGGACAACTGTGTTTTAATGGATTGTAACGAGTATCCGACATAAATACCACAGCTCACGCTAGGGTCTATGTGCTTTTCACACGTAGTCGACGCTAGTGGCCTCTTCCTGTGGTTTGCCTGATTAAGGGGTTGTTTGATTTGCAGGTCTCGGTCAGAAGAGGCTGACCGAGTAAGAGGGTGTTCCAAAACTGACCGGGTAAGGAGAAAACTAGGCATTAGTCAGTGGTGTCGGACAAGGCTAACCAGCCAAAATGTCTGACCGGGTCAATGGGTCATACATTTTGACCGGGTTAAAAGCAAATCAAACAGCCTCTAAATCCCCCCCTTCATCTCTTAGACTCAAGGAATACCTCATATACACATTTCAACAGTGGTAGAAAATTGATTACATGTAGCTTTGATGTCATCAAATACAGATCAACTTTAACACCTATTGTATTTCTAAAATTCAATGATCATTAGAGCACCCAAGGCATTATGAAAAAACTAGTTAGTCAAGTTTGTTTTTTCCATCGAAATGACCACTTGCTCCTAGACAATATATAATATTCTAAAATATAGTGATCTTTCCACAATATCTTGAAATGAATTTGTTTTCATAAGTATCGGTGGTAATTATTAAACTAACACATCACTAGAATTTTAATAATATTCTAAATTTATCCTAAACAAATTAAAAGCCTTAGTTGAAAGCGATGGGGTAAGTCTTTAACTAAGTTTACTATATAGGTCTGGTAAAAATAATATTAAGTTTAAATTTTAATTCTAATTTCAACAAATTCCAACATGATACATCTATCTATGCTTGATATGTTTATCTTATAATTATCGACTTGAGCGTTGGATGGTGTTTACGTTACTCAGGCTTCAGATCCCTGTGAGTTCTTTTTCGGATTTATATTAAGAACAGTATGCTTTAATGTCTAAAATTAAGTTCAATTGATTTTAATGATTTACAACTATTGGACACTAATGAAGAAACATTTGAAATAGCCATCACCACTTTGTAGTGGTCATAATAGGTGGTGCTCGTGCTTGAAAACAACTGCCATCTCATGAGATGATGGCGGCCAACTAAAATTAGAATTAAAGCAAAACCTTTAAATCCTAATTGCCATCAAGTAACTTGATAAATACCGCTTCAAGATAATCAATCTTCCAAGAATTTAGGGGGCGTTTGGTATGCAGAAATTTAATGGAATTGAAATCTGAATTCCATTAGTCATTGTGTTTGGTTGGTAGGAATTCGTTGGAATTGGAATTTGAATACCATTGTTAACGTGTTTGGTTAAGAAATGATTTTGAATTGGAATTTGAATTAATTCCCTCAAATTCCTTCAAATGAAGAATTTCAAAATCCTTCCAAATATTTTGAAGGATTTTAAATTCCACCGACCCCAGCCTCCACCACCAACTGCCACCTACCAACCCGCCCATCGCCAACCGATACTACCGACGACCCCGACCCCGACCGCCGACCACCGCTGCCCCCCGACGACCCCGATCGCCGACCACCGCTGCCCCCCGACGACCCCGATCGCCGACCACCAGCGCCCCCCGCTGACCCCGACAACCGACGCCTCCGACTGCCGCTTGCCACCCCTAGGGTTGTTCACGAACTGAACCGAACCGAACGCAGCTTCGCTCGAACTCAGTTCGGTTTCAAACCGAGCGGCTCGGTTCGGTTCGAATTTACAAATTCGAGCGCAAACTTCATGCTCGAACTCGGTTCGGTTTTAAACCAAGCGCTCGGTTTTGCTCGGTTTTGTTTGGTTTCGTGTTATAATTTAAAGAAAAAGTAGTAATTCATTCAAAAGTTTCAACTTTCAAGTTCCAACCGTAGTATCTGCACCAATGTTTGTGTAAATGTTCTTTAAGAACCAAATTATAAAAAAAAATATAACCTCAAGATATCGCGATTAGGAACAACTGAACAATGTCGGGCTTCGACCAAGGTCGGACTTCGAGGCGGATTGTCGAAGGTGGGATGCGCAATCAGACTATCGCAGGTCGGATTGCCGAAAGTCAGGGTCGCATGTCAGAGTGCTGGAGGTCGGGGGTTACATGTCCGAGTGCCGAAGGTCAGTGCATTGGCAGTTGGTAGGGAGGTGGGGGATACGGGGGAAGGCTGGAAAGTGATGATGAGTGGAATGGTGAAAAGATTTTGAAATGTGAAGTGATGATTTGATTAGAGAATTAAAGCTTTACATTTAGGGTAGTTGATTTTTTGACTAAATAATTAAAATAGTGGTAAGTGGTAAATAACTAAATAGATTAACAAATATATAATATATAATATATAAATACTAAATTAAAAATTAATTCGAGCGAAACCGAGCAAGCGGCGAGCAAGCATACCTTTGCTCATGCTCGGTTCGTTTTCAACTTGGTTCGTTTACAACCGAGCCAAAATTCGAACGAGTGAAAATCCGAGCTTTTTTCGAACGAGTTCGAGCGAGTTTCGAGCGCTGAGCTATTTGAACAGCCTACCACCCCGCCCACCGCCAACCGACCGCCGACGCCGACGCCCGCCCCCAACCGCCGCGGACCCTGACCGCCACCGCCCACGACGATGGGTGTTATTGGTAGTGGGGTACGGTCGGTTTTCGGCAACGGGCATGGTTGGTGGTCGCGATCGATTGTCGGCGGTGACGGCGGCGACTGTCGGTGGTATGTACTGGAGAGGATTGGTGGTCATTGAGGTGGTGGTGGTTTGCAATGGGTGATAATTTTCAATTTCTTTATAAGCGTTTTGTCACTAGAAATGCATTTGTAATTTAAATTCCCTTTATAGATTCCAATTCCTTTGAATTTTAAATCCTTTGAAAAATATTGAATTCCAAATATATTTCCTTCGAATTCCAATTCCAACAGATTTCACGAACCAAACGTCACTTTAATGTTAGTAAAAATCATCCCTAGGCGCCAATTAATCATCAAGTGATCGCTAACTGTGATTTAACTTCAAATTTTGGAGCTAATCCGCCAATTAGGCGGCCAACAATGGTCAAATTCGGGCCTAGGTTGGCCAAAAATTGATGATTCAGGCGATCTTTCGGCAAGATCCAGGTGAACCTTGGAATTTTAGCTAAATCTTGGAGATTACGGCTAAATGATGAATGGATCATGTCAACACACTACTACACGTCGAGACTAACATAAGCCAACTGAAATCAGTGATATAACATGGACATCAAACCAGACCATATTCTAACATAACCCAACTGAAATCAATAATATAACATGAAAATCAAACCAGATAATATTCTAATGATATAACATGAAAATCAAACCAGATCATACTCTAGAGAATCCAATAAGAAATGAAATAATCTCTTTTTGTACAACTAAGTCCCTTGAGCAATATAACTCGGTTTCTTCGATGGGACCAAACACTACTCATCGTCTTATAACCCAATTGTTTATACAGGTCTTCATATATTCCAGTTATAAGAAGAATTAAACATGGTAATATTTATTATCATTTTATATTTTTTTATTAATGCATTTCATAATATTTACGATACAAAACTACACCAAAATACTCCCACAAATACATAGTAACATCTTTTATTTTATTTATTTATATATTATATTATATAATATAAACCATTTAGTAATGGGCTTTTTTAGGTGAACCTTAGTTTATACTTGGGTCGCTGATTTGGGCTAAAAAGCCCAAAATGTTTCTCCGACTCTTGCCCAGGTTTTCTATTCTCATCAAACATTGCAAACAAATATGCCTGAATACATCTTCCAGGCCTCGCCGGAGTTCCGGTGTTCCGGTTCACATGTGCAATCAGATTCCGGTAGTAGCTTTCGGCATTCTTAAATGTCGCCCCATTGTTTCCGGCCGATGGCCACCCGGTCTCCGACACGACAATTTCCAAATTGGCCCCACCTAGACGTGACTGAGCTGCATAATGAGCATCAAACATTGCGTCGAAAAGGTTTGAATATTGTCGGCCTTGATCATTCACAACAGGTCCTGGGGCCGTAAATAACGCGTACGAGAGATCAATACTCGGGGTGCCCACATAAGCAAAATAAGGGTATATATTCGCCAGCATTGGCGAATTGTTCTTAACTAGAAACTTGATTATTGGCCTAATAAACCTTTGTACATTAGGCCAAAATGTGCCATTCCTCGGTGGATAGGAGGCCGATAAAAGGCCAGTGTAGGTTGCGGTTGAGACTTTGATTCGGTTTGCTAGCCCGGCGTCTCTTATAGCTTTTTGAACATTTTTCATCGCTGGAAGTACGAACTTGACAAACTGACGTTTGTCGTTATTTGGGTCAACCTCGTTTCCGACAGCGATGTACTGGAACTTGACCTTCGGGTAGTTTAAAATATTGTTGCGGACCCAACTCTTTGCGGCTTTTGGATTCGTAAGGGATTGGAGAGACTCGTTTGGAACATCGAGCATGACTTGGATGTTGGTTCCCCCCAGAGCGCGAAGAGTGGCTTCATTAGGAGCGTAGATTCTCATCTTGGTTATCCCATTTTTCCTGTAAAGGTTTACTACATCTTGCTCAGATGGTAAACCATAACCATTTTGACCGTAGCAAACGCCTACTGATCCGGCATCTGTTTAGAAAAAAATATTGTCTAAGTGAAAGATAATATTGAAAATGGGATGATACTTTATGGTAGATGGGTTAAACATTTAATTTTGTCACAACCCAACATATATGTTAACCCAAACATAATATGTTCATTTTAATATATTAAACTAACCAACTTAACATCTTATTATTTTCGAGTCGAGTTCATATCATGTCAAGAATTAACGTCCACATTTACTTTTATTCATATTCTGTCCTCCTTTTCTTATAATTATTTTGGACTTTCCCAAACTAATTTTCATCACGTTAATGTTAATTAACCACACAATGTATTTTTATAAACTAAAACAAATTACATGAAAAACATAATAGTTCTTCAAATAAAAAGTGATGCCCTGAAAACAAATAACAAATTACAATGTAAAAACATAATAATTCTTCAAAAGTGAGCCCAAAAAACATATTACATGAAGAGGAACCGCCCCAAAAACTGATGCCTTTAGAACCGGTGAAACCCGATGAAGATTCACCGGATAGCGACACAAAAAAACCCCGGGTCTGAGAGCATGATGTTCCCACCCGGCCCTGGTCTTAGGCGATCCCCTAACTCCATTCTATCTCCACTTACAAACAAATAAGTATGTTTATACACATAAAAAAACAATAAACTAACTTGTTCATATGGTTTTTTTAAATTTTAACCATTTACCTACACTACTGTAGAGAATAAAACCTACATAATGATTTGCATAAATAAATAAAATTTATTCATTTGAAAATTTGTAAACTTATAAAAATGTGTAGGTTATATACAAATTAAACACTTTAGTTTTTTTTTTATTTTAAAATTTTAGAAGATTGTAAAAATAAATGATTCATTTTGTTTTGTTTTGTATAGAACTCTCTTCAATACTAATACATACAAACTCTCACACACTAAGAAAAACACATACACATATATCTTTACTAATAAATCAAAATCTTTATAAGACACATGTTATTTTTCTAGGTTGTCCATCTAGGCTCCACCTAGGATTTGAACACATATATTCACTAAAATGAAAGTCACAATTAGATATAAATATAGTTTCCTTAATAAATGCCTATTTACTATTGTGTTAATCAATTAACTTTTTTTCTAAAAATAAATAAAATATTTAATAAGATTTAATTTTGTTAAAATTTAATTTAATTTTTAGCTAATCATTATCAAAATTAAAATACTTTAAACATCGTATTTTTTAAGCAAACATCTTTAAAATATTAAGATTCACGAAGTCAAACACAATTACAACCAACGCTTACTTACTATAAAACAACATATTCGCTTCAATTTACATCATGGTTCAATCTTCTTAAATTAGGTATGTTTTACTACCTTACAATCTCATATTGACAATTTCATATTTACTATTTCAACACGTGTAATACACGTGTATCTAACCTAATGTGTGTGTGTAGAGATAGAGAGAGAATAGAAATACCAATGAAGATGAAAAATCTTAGAACAAGCAAGTAGAGTAATAGGACTTGTGTTGCCATATTATGAGTTTATGGAATTTGTTTTTGACATGAAACCATATATATAATGACTAAAATACACCATCAACTAACCAAGTCAACTCAAATACAGTTACAAAAGTCTAACTCACATAAAAATAAAAATACGGTTTATTTTTCATTATTTTTCTTTTAAATTGTACAATAAACTTATGAACCCTATGCAAACTGGTGCACGACAAAATATTTTAAGCTTTTATGAAAACAAAATCAGTTTTCATATATAGAATCATGTGAAGTAATATTAAATAGCTAGTAAATTTAGAAATTATAAAACGATATCTTAAAATAAAATGTAACTGAAACTAGATTTTAACCGCGCGTGCACGACATGATAGAGTATAGGCTACAATCGGCCCGACTAGTTTCCGTACCAGATTTACGTTGAGACGTAGAGTAACTCGAACTTATACCATTGAATGAAAAAGTATTATATTTGACCCGACTCTTTTATAACGTACATGAAAAAAGCACATACAACGCCGCCATATGTGTCGTGATAAATTATATATTACAATCACACCTGACTCGTTTCTAAACTAAATTTACGTGAAAACGTATTTATACCGTCGAATGAAACGTATTATATTTGATCCAACTACTTTACCATCCAACGCTCGTCTCCATCCACCTACATTGTCCTCCAACCCTCATTTTCTCTAACTAAAATACTTTAAGCAAGTTAATATCCCACATAAATCATGACAGCATTTGATATCAAAGACCAAAGAAGAAGTCAATTACCATGAATTGAACTTTTTTAATAGTTGTTACGATTGATCACTAGCGAGATTCATGAGGTTAAATGGGGAGAATGAACAAACAAATCATATTCATCATCAATTATTGTTAAAATAAGAAGAATTTAACTCGAGCTTTCGATCACCATCAATGAGATAAGATGTTACTGTGGGAGGGGAGGTAGTTGGATCGCTAGAATCATGGTTTCGCCGATGGTGTATGGCCAGAAGAACGCGGTTAGGTTTGTTTTTCTTTACTTTTATGTTATGTGAGTCAACACTAGTTAGTAAAAACGACCAACAGTTTGTCTGCGAGTAAACAATCAGGATCCTAATATCAAACAACTTATATGGGTAAACCATAAGGAATCATAATAAACTTTTATACACCGGTAAACACTAGTGCATTTAGGTTTAAGCATAGGAGGCCTTGAGGGTGGGCAAGGTGGGCGACCGAACAGGGCCCAATCTCATCAGGGGCCCGAAATTTAAAAAAATATATTATATATGTATGTATATATAAAAACTACTATAGATTATTAACAAACTAATTAACAAACCCAATTACAATTTAATTATCTTGATCAATTGAAACTTAGGAGAGTCTTACGATCCAATCTAAACTCAAATTAAAAACGCTAGGAGAGTCTTACGATTCGATTAACTAAGTAAATTAGATTATTTTGCTATAATACTTTTATTTATTGGTAAAACAGTTATTATCGTATTATAGATTTTTAACATACTACTTATTCACACTATATGATAAGGTCTATTTTTTCTACTCGTCCAGTGCCTAAAATTATTGAAAGACTCTCGGGACCGGCCCTGGGTTTAAGTCCCAAGATTTTTTATCAATACGGAAAATAACGCAAGCCAATCAACTTATGTTCAAGTGCAAGTGGAAAGACCAATGTCCTAAGTGTTTCACCAGTAATTACCACTTGTAAAAAATAAAAATGGAATTGACCATGGCCGGCTCTGGGCCTGTGCAAAATGGGCAGCTGCACAGGGCCCATTGTTGGAAAGGGGCCCAAAAATTTATAAGAAATGTTACATATTTTCAGCCAATAAAATTATATTTGTATTCTTTTAGTTTTGTAGCAATAAAAACCCAATCGTAATTCACAAGCCCAATTGTTTTGAACGACGGGCCCTAATAATAGAAATATAATATTATAATAACAGGTCTTCAAAATTTTTTACTTAATAGAATATATATTAAATTAATTATTTATGATTTTAGAACCAAAAAATTTAATTGCCAACCAATTCATATAATTGTTATAATTGTTTGTAATCATATTCCTTCATGTTTTCACGATTCCAATTGCAGAACGACAAGGCCAGATTCGACTAATATCATAGCAACTTAATAATGCAAAACAACAGTTCATATTCACAAAACCTTAATTGTCAATTTGCGATTTTACTTTTAAGTTAGGGTAAAGACTAAAGACGTGTGTAGTTCACGAGAAAAAGCAGCAAGTTTAGAATTTCAAATTCACATCAAATTAATATAAGAATTCGCAAACAATCTCAATTTTCATGATATGTTAATTGCAATTTCACCTGATGATTGTTTATTAATAAATGGCAAATTGTTTGTAATTTGCATTTAGTGAAGTCAATTACCCACTTGAGCCCTTGAGTAGTCATTAGACAAATCTAAAATGTTAGCAAATCATATTTTTTTTCATTTTGTTATTTACTTAAATCAGCCTACTTTATTTTTTATATATTTAGAAGATTTTGTAAGGTTATTTGTTATTGTTACATAATTTGTAAAAATTATGCATATTAAATAATTGTCTGGTAGTTAAAAACATAAAAACAGAAAAATAGAAGAACCCTAAAGGCACAACCGACTCTGAGGAGGGGCGGTCTAGACAATCGTTCAAGGCTCACTTGCTTAGGATGCCCAAAATATTTTAAAATTTTTTGAATATATATATATATATATATATATATATATATATATATATATATATATATATATATATATATATATATATATATTATTAGGGCCCAGTTGGGCACTTTTTTTTCATCCCGTCCAGGGCACTAAAATCCTCAGGACCGGCCCTGGAATTGACTAGCAAATTCCAAATTATAAATGGCATTGGGCCGAACATTTCTTTGATCATATGTTAATATTGTATGTTTGAATATACTAACTAATTTAATGGATTATGAGGACATTCAGCCTTGCTTCAAAGTTAATACACTTTTGATATATGATAAAACGAGCATTTGTTTGCATATAAAACATGCACGGCGGCTAACTTTAGAGGGAATCGAATTTTAAATTTAGGGTTTTTTTCACTAAGAAATTAATAAAAAAATTTATTTTTATTTAGAACTATTATTAAGACCACACGTTAAGTTGGGGTCATAAAATCAATAAGAAAAGTTACGTAAAAACTTTGTTGCTAACTTGCGTGTTGAAAGTGTTGGGTTGTAGAGGCCTTTGCCAAATATCGGTCCAAGTCCATTTAGGCTAATGATTTTTTTGAGTAAGCCTTGGACTAATAGCTTTTTTAGGAAGCTTTGGGCTAGTAGCTTCTTTGATAAGTTTTGTAATAAAACTTGTTGAGTAAGCTTTAGAAACCGTAGATATTCTTGGCCTATATATAGATATCATATGTCATTGTAACTTCGTGAGCACCTAATATAAAAATCACTAGTTGCAGAGAGTTGACGTAGATCACACCGATCAAACAACCATAAATCTATGTGTTCATCCTTTTCTTTGATTCTTTTGTGTTTGCTATCATAAGTGTTAGTGTGATTATGAGCATCGTCGGTTGAACATAACAGAAAGGGCGATGATATACGTAATTTTATACAGGAAATAGGAAACTGGTGTTTTCGGCTAAGAGCGTTGTTAATACTTAGATGTGTGCGTGTGTGTAGGGTAAAGTTCCTTTGTTAACCCTTATTTATTGAGATCACTCGTTAACTCTAATATAACGAACACTTACACCATAATTATACAGTGTAACTAACTTTTACACCACGTTACACTACTGATGTAATGATTTTCCTCTCATTTTCAAAACTCCTCTATCTTTTTAAAAAACTTCACCATTTTTTAAAACCTTCTTAACTTTTTTCTATGATGGAATTTTTTATACAAATTACACCATTAAACAGATTATTTTAATATTTTTAATTCGAGTATAGTATTGCTATATTTTAAAAAAAAATAACATTCATTATAGATCACTAGTTTTATCACTGTAACTCTTAACTTATAGTGGCGATGTGCCTGTTATGAACCACTAGTTGAGTTAATGGGTTAGCGTAATAAACAAGGTTTAACACACATAAAGAATTCACATTCGAACATCGATAAAAATAACCATGTCGGAACCTCAAAATGTGTAACACTTAAAATATTAACTGTTGGATCTAGAAAGGCTGTTGCAACCAAAACCAAGTCACTTAGAAGATTTTGGTACAACAAACAAAGGACTTCCGAAGCTAAGTATGGAACTTCCGAAGGAAGAAGGAGCTCTTCCGAAGACAAAGTGTAAAACACACTTCCGAAGGAAAACTCCAACTTCCGAAGACAAAGAACCTACTTCCGAGATCAAGACTTAGAGAGAAAGATCTGAAGTCAACTTCCGAAGTACATAAGTCCTCAAAGCCTCGGAAGCATAGAAGCCTCTTCCGAAGTATAAGTTGCTTCGGAAGAACTTGTTCTTCCGAAGCCAATTAACCTTCGGAAGACACTCCTGTTATCCAATGGACATAAGTATGGCCTCTCTGACACTCCGCTGCAAATCTCTGAGATACTGCATAGCGTTTTCTCAAAAGCCATGTAGTTGACCATACTTTAATCCACTGTTTACCTTTTTATGTTAGTACAGTTGCCATCTTTAGTTGGTGACAAAAGGTAAGTCATGGACATGTCATGACTACCATATCTTAGATAATACTTTATCTAAGATACCTTAACTTTAGCATTGTAGTATATGCTTTAGTCTTAGGTTTCCAGCTGGTATCAAAGTATATCCGGCTGTAGGATCTAGTATATATAGTTTCTCATTGTAACTCTTGTTTCATGCTTGTAAGAGTCTTGTAATATCTTGAGTTGAGAAGTAATATATACAAGTGCCTTGAAAATATATTTCTGCTTGTTCCTTTGCTACTTATTATATTATTATCAACTCTTGTAAAAGACATTACTTCATCTGATTTGAGTGTTTCCATAAGTGAGTTTGAGAGAAATACAAGTGTTTAAGTGACAAACCCGATCCTGCATTAACCTTGATAAAAATAAACACACATAACGTTAGAATTTATAAAATATTATATTTTAGAAGTTGTAAAAACAAAATAAACGAAAATTATAAAAGAATCAAACCTTAAATTAGCTTTAAGGGCTTGTAAGCTTGTGTTTTGATGGGTTATACATTATGACGCATATCATTGTTTCGAATTTAGATTAGTATTCAGCCCCACGCGTTGCGGTGGGACCGTAAAACCATACCAAGTAGTATCAACATCACACCGTTGCTAGCGACCTTCAACACCAGAAAGACTCGTGCAACAAAAAAATAAAACCGAAAAAATAGACGTAAAAACGTTAACCATGCACGTGCGTTACGACGTGTTAATGTGTATAGGTTAGAAAGAAACATAAAATACAATGTGGTCGTTAAATAGAAAAAAAATAATGTAAAAATATTGAACCACATATGCATATTGCAGTTTGTTAATTCGAAAAGTTTAGACCGAAACGTAAAATAAAAACTTTGTAAAGGATTTAAAGTAAATGAGACTTAAGTTGAAAGTAAAAAAAATATTAGTGTTAAATGTAAAAGATAAAGCTATAGGGTTAAAAGTAAAAAAGATAAAGAAAAAACAAAGTAATTTACAATTTACAAAACATAATGTACAACCCATTAAGCACAACCAAATTAGTAATTAGTATTATGTAAATAAGCACTGCGCAATGACATAATCACTATATTATTTATAATTTGCATTTTAAAACTTGTAAGGAAAAAATAAAAACTTAAAGAAGAAAATTGATGTGTCAAAAAAACAATTACATAGCTATGGGTATAATTGTATATCTATCTAAACTTGAAGGCCTAAATTCAAAAAAAAAATAATCATACTCATGGTTAAAATTCAAAAGTTAGAAGACCAAAAAGAATTAAGCATAACAATTGTACCATGTGTTTACACTAAATAGTTTAAGGTATAGTATAATTAGAACTGATGTTGGAATTACGAACAACAATGATACGATAACTAAATAGTATTTAGTTGAGACAGTTTATATATGTGTATATTCTTTTAATTAGATCATTTATATATTAACTTTTTATTAGGTCATTTATAATTTTTTTCTCCAATCAGGTCACTATAGTTTTAAAATTGTTCTAGTTAGGTTATTTATAAGTATAAAATTTCTATAACAAATATTAAAATATTAAAAAAATTAAATATATTTATAAAAAAAGAATTATGTAAAAAAAATTGTGAATTATCTAAAAAGTTAAAAAAAATAAATGACCTAATTAAAACACTCTTAAAACTTTAGTGAACTGAATGAAACAAAAATAAATATTGAGTGATCTAATTAAAAACATTCCTAAAACTTGTTTACTATTCTATAAAGTTTCCCCTTTTTAAAAGAAAACATTATATACACATATATTATCTATATATCTATAGTCTATAGTATCCAATAAAATTATATTTTTTTTGTCACTTGTCATTATCTTAACACATCACTTGTTATTTTTTGGAACATTCACACATTAATTTTCCATTTAAAAGGGTATTATAGTAATTAACACTCATACAAATTCCTCTCTTATTAAAAATAAATTTTATTAATTGTTACATTTTTCTCTCTTATCTAGATTTTTTTTAAATCAAGCTTTTTTCTTAAAAATAGATTTACTAAGCAAATTAAAAATCAAATCTTTTAATTAAAACCGAAATAGTAAAACAACAAAAAATTTATATAACATGAAATTTTCTAAAACACTTAATCTTTTTAAACAAAATATTTTTTATCTTTTTGTTTTAAAAAATTATAAAAAGGTAATTTTTTTTGAAAAGCGGTCTTATTAAAACAACCTGAATAATTACAGAACAGAGTTTTTAAAAAACTGAATTTATATAAAAAATATTTTTATATAAAAAATATTAAAACGTATAGTTAAACATAAACTATTTAGATAAAAGGTTTTAAAATAGTATAATTATTTTATTTCTTTAACTATTACGTATATATAATTTTAATTATTTTTTATATTAAAATATTATACTGTAACTATTCATGTTTATTACTAACTATAATCCATCTAATGAATAGGTTTTTAGCCTATCAATCGATCTATCTATCTATCTAAAAAAACAAAAATAAACGTGACACGATTGTAAAACTCATCATACTAATTTTCTCATTTTTCTATATTATTAATAATAATACTAAATACTAATAATATTACTCATATAATTTTCAAATTAAAATATATATAACTTAATAAATTAAAAACCTATATTTTTATTAAAAGCACACTTTTTAAAAACAATAGTTTCATAAAATACAGAATAGAAAAAACTATTTTTTTAAATTAACTTTTCTTAAAATGAAATATTTAAAAATCACAATTATTTTATAAAACAAAAGTTTAAGAAAAATACATCATTGTTTGTTTACTTAAAGTAACTATTTATACGTAATTATAATCATATTTTATCTTCAAGCGTGATTTTGTAATGCATAAATTTTTATTACTAATTATTTAATATTTTATTTATTCAATCCGTGTAATAGATGGGAACTAACCTACTTAAAGAGAATATTATATTTAATTTTATGGTATATTTTTATACATAATGAGGTATGTAGAAGTTTATGATTTATATATTCATTTTTTATAACTTATGGGAATTGAAAAAAATGAAAATTAAACTACGCTACCTTATATTTTTGCCATCTTTTTTTTCTTAGTTATAAGTAACGTCTAGTTAGTTACGAAATAGCTGTGTCATTTTAGTTATTGATTTGCATTGATAAGGAAGTTCATTTACCTTTTAGCATTATATAATACAAAATGTATTATAATTTTTTAAAATCGTTTTGTTTAGATAAATATATATCCATTGCTAAACTAGTCCATCAAGTTGTAATACTATGGATCTCTTAAGTGTTTTAATCAATTTGAACTTTTAAAAAACTTTTTTTCTATAAAATACTTTGTGAATAGTTAACACGAGTGTAAAGACGATATACGATTTTAGAACTAAAAAATAGTATAATTCATTATATTAATATGAACATCCTTTTCTAAATATACAATCTATCCTAAAACTAACTTTTAAAAATAAAATAAATTATTAATATGTAATCTGATACACATGCCCAAATGGACGTTAATAACATAACACAAGCACATATACGAGCTTAGGATCCACGAAGACTTGTGTCCATAAAATTCTACAAGTCAATGGTAAGTGGAAACTACACAAAACTTAAAAGCATAGAAAAGAAAATTATTAACTCGATCTCAGTGGTAAGTGATAACATCAATGTACATGTGCACTGGAGCATTTCTACAATACAAACAACTAAATAACTATAGTAAGCCTTTAAATTTTAAGGGCCCGAAAATTAAAAAACATCATTTATGAAAGTTGAAAATATATGTAATAATCTGTTATTTTTGTGTTTTTAAAGATAAATGATAAGAGATGACAAAGTAATTGAAGATTTACTTATGAGTTCTTGTTATTTTTATAGATGAAAAAGAGTTTTATTAAAGGAGAATATGTTGTTAGCAAAATAATGTGGTGACATATATTGATTTTTACTTAGGATAGATGTTTATGATTTTTCTATATAAATAAAAATAATCAGTTTTTGTCATTCAAAAAGAAACCTCAATTTCATGAATCATTCTAGGCCCTAAAATGTGCGGAACCGCCCCTACATACTTACATATTAAATTAGTTATAATATGTTATTTTATAATTCTTTATTTAAAATTAATTTTATTTTAAATGATGTGTGTTTATTTTTTCACATAGGTATTACATATGAATAGTAGATGATGCAAGTAGTATGCATATACGGTAAATTAACATTAGGGTGGAGATATTTTAGAAAAGGGAGAAAAATAAGAAGTGAAAAAAAGATTACAAACCAGATCTTTAAGTCTAAGACGTAAGAACTAAGAAAATTTAGTGATATAATGATAAATAAATAGAACTTTAAATGATAAACCAACAGTATTTTAATATTAACCACATTTTTAAATTTCATAATTTCTTTAAACGCTCATAAATTTTACATATGATACTACTTTAAAAAAAGAAAAAATACACCATAAAAACACACGTTTTTTTATCTTTAGGATGCGTATAACATTGATATATAAAAAAACAAATCTTCTTCATGTTGTTTTGTGATATTCGTCATATAATTGTGTAATATCAGATTATTGTATAATATTGATCAAATCATTATATTTAATGTTGATGATTGTCTTTTTAATGTGCTTTTCTAAAATAATATTTATAAATAACATAATTCCAAAAATATAGTTATTTTATGTTCTCTAATTCATTGTGTAATCATAATCATCTCATCGTGTAATCATCGTCAAACAGCTTATTGTGTCTAATGATGATCATCGAATCTAGTTTTATCCATTGTGTCTAATACTGATCATTATGTCTAATATTGACTATTATATTATGCATTGCTTTTTTTAATTAAATAATGATTTTCAAAAGAAAATATAAAGTTTTTACGTTTCCAGCTTTTTGTGTAATCTTGATCAGGTAATTATGTAATACTCGTCAATTCAGAAGATTACATAATGAGCTAAAAAACATGAAACAAAATTTCTTGTTTTTTATATTAACAACATACATGTTTTGAAGATAAATAAATGCTCATTTTTATAATATATTTTTTGTTATATAAAATCGTATATAAAAGTTACAAACGTTAAAAAAAGGAACTTGAGAATGGGAAACATTACCAATTTTGCTCTCAACCTAATCTTGATTAAAAAACATGTCAACATATTAATGATTCTTTCACTTTATAGTTTTCAAAGACGTTGTATTTAGACATTTCTCATAACATTAATATTACAATCAAATTTGTTTTACAATATAAAATAAATACGACTGATAAAATACAATGAATATATATAATTTGTATACGCACAAATAATCCGTAGCTAATAAATAGAATTGATATATTAAAGACAGATTGTATAAGAAAAGGTTGAAGAGAACTACTGGTACACTCCCATATGTGTATACAAACTTACCTCTAAATTATGGTGGATTTATATTGATTTCCTTCTACGAGTGTTAAGACTATCATTCATCCTTATTATTTCTCAATCGACCATTATCTCACTACTATAATAAAAATGTAACTATAAGAGACACGTGACAACATCAAATTTCTCCTCACTAAATTTTTCTCAATCTTTTATTAAATAATCACATTAATTACTAATAATATTATTTAATTATTTTTTAGATTAAAATAGTTGTTAATAAATTAAAAAAATATCTTTTAATTAATGTTATTTCTAAAGAAGTAAATTTTTATAAAATAATTTTTTTTTTCTGAAACATCAAACTTTTTTTTAAAATACATAATATTTTAAAATTGATGTTTTTAAATATAAAATTTTATAAACAAAAAAATAATTAAACTGAGAGTTCTAGTAAGAAGGTTTTGAAAAAGACATTTTTTTAAAACTTTTGTTTTAAAACAAATTTTTCTTTCTATTTATAAAGAAGATTACAATCAAATCTTATATTAAAATATCACTCAATAATTATTAAATTTTATTGTATTTAAACATTGATAGATTGGTAGAAAATGATTACGTGTATCTTTGATGTCATCAAACAAAGTTAACTTAAACACTTATGTATTTCTAAAATTCAATGATCATTCAGAGCACCCAAGACATTATAGAAAAAACGTGTTAGTCAAGTTGATTATTTTTTCTATGGAATTTGACTAGCTCCTCCCAAACACTACTAATAGCAAATATATAATATTCTAAAATTTAGTGATCTTTCCACAATGCCTTGAAACGAATTTGTTTTAAGAAGCATCAGCAGTAAGTATTAGATTAACACATCACTAAAATTTCAATAATATTCTAAATGCTTTATTTATTTATTGAAAAATAGCTCATAAACAACAATAAATAATGAAAACGATAGTTAAAAGTGACAACGTAAGTCCCGAACTAAGTTTAATATATAGGCCTGGTAATATAAAAAGTTTAATTCCAGTTCTATCAAATTCCAACGTATCTTCTTACGATTGCACTGATTTAATATTTACATGTCTATACATACTTAATATGTTTGTCAAATGATTATTGACATGAGCGTTGGATGGTGTTTTCAGGACTGTGGCCTCGAACATCTTTTAACAAGTTCTAAGAGTTCTAACAATTTGTATGAAGGTATGCTACAAGATCTTCAATTAATTTAAATGACATACAACTATTAGAGACCAGTACAACAAACATTTGAAATAGCCATCACTTTGTAGTGCTCAAGTGGTCATCTTAGGCCCTAAATGTGATAACCAATGATTCTTAATGTTAATGTAAGTAGTTGAGATGAGATACCCCAAATTTTAATTAAAATAGACGAGGTCTTGAGTTCAAATTCCATCTGTGAAGAAAAAAAAAAGTATCAGGTTGAGACAAGAGATTTTCTCACTTATAGTAAATTTCCTCCTGGTCTGCTCAAGTAATTAAGATGATGGGGATAGGCCAGTGGCCCGTCAATGATCCAAGTAGCCGTTCAAAAAAAAATCTAAAAGTGATATTGGAGGCCAACTAAAATTAGCATCAAAACAAATCCGAATTGCCATCAAGTAAATTGATAGAGACAGATACAAGATAGTTAAACTCCTAAGAAATTAAAGCAATTTCCTATATGTTTAATGACCCACAACTGAAGACAATAGGCTTTTATATTACATTGAAAACCAAACACCTGCTAAGTGAAAACTACCGCTAATAGCACTAATCTTGACTCACTGCATGAAATACTAATATTAAGACCCACCACCTATACAGGACAAGTAATAACCCACTTCTAGCGACGGACAGCTTACCGATGGTTCACAAAACATGATTCTACTATGGAACAATGAAATTAAACCAAGAATTAAGTAGAGTGTTGAAGAGTGAAACTCTTTAATCCTCACATTCCTCTCCTAGGATTTAGCTAAGATTACCTTTCTAAAATGTACCAAAAGATACCACCCAACCATGTTTTCAATGTAAATAGAGTTAATTGGAGGTTTTCACCACCCTGAATCGATTAGTTAAAGTAACATAATTATGTTATTCGCATTTTACATGGACCAATCTCCGGTCGTGACTTAGATAAGATGTACTCCTAATGTTTTCACATTCGTAATCATGATCATGAATCTTTTTTGGTGTTACTTTGAATTATAACAAATTAAGTACTAATATCGATTAGGAATGTGCATCACTGCACAAGAGTTGAAGCTAACGAGGATCAAACATTGTAGCAGTAAATGGTTCGCATAAACCAATCCACAGGATGAGTTTGTTTTGCCTTTTCGGTTCAGTCTTGGTCCTGTGTGTTCTGGTCAGTAACCAGTTGGCTACATAAGCTTAGACGTTTATGTTCTTCTGCAACCAACTTCAGAAAGATGACAGTCGTCCATGATGCAGTAATGCTATTATGCTAGATCAAATTGATTATGTAGGTGTAACACGCAATAATAATGTTTACTTTCCCTAGCTCTGAAAATAAACTGATTACAAAGATGTGTGCATTGAAAAAATGTATTTTAGACGGCTTGCAATCTGTCCGACCCTCTTTTAGCTAACATAAAACAAAACTCAAATCAACTAGTTTACACATTGAGATTGTCATCTCCAGTGTTCATGCATAAGTCTTGAAAACTAGTCACAACCCATCCCTAAATAATCTCTTAATTTATTTTCTCTAAATTAGACCATAAGAAGCAACATGATCCTAATGTTAAGGCAACATATCCTATAAATGTTTCTATATCCATTCATCATCATACATCAACATCTGTCATTGATATATAAGGACTCAAAAAGTTAACATGAACAATAAAATTAAATAAACATAATCAAAGAAATAAATCTAACAAAAACAAAAAATTAACATGAACAATGAAAATTAAATATATTCAAAAAGTAAGTAAAACTATTTAAACTTAAAAATCAAAAGAAAAAACTAATAATTTACAAATTTAATTGTCTTAATTATTAAATTGAATCGTTTTACTCTTACAGTGGCTCTATCGGACCAAAATTATGCCCCCATTTACTCTTATTTTATTTTATTTGTGCCCCATCTCATTATTTTTATCCATCTTTTAAGCTAATTTTGAAGTAAAAAACAAAAACTAAACACATTTTTACCTTTGTTGGTGGGCATGTACGGGAGGCCACTCCCCCCCTCCCTCCCTATCCTACAACATTAAATCCACCCCTGAGCCCCGGTATCTTTTTCGGGCATCAAGATGCACAAAAATGAAAATGTGGATCTGTGAAACTTTCCCAATGAAGAATGTTTCAAACATAAGCCAAAACTTCAATGAAGATATATAATTGTGAATTTTGTAGATTGGCCAACATATATGATTTGAGTATCAAGTTCTGGTTAATTTTTATGCTCGTTACCAATATTTAAGTTCCTAACGAAACCCTTACCTATGTCATTTGTAATTTTGTATATACACATACATGTATATATACACATGTATGTAGGTATATATGTATGTACATGTGTGTATATGTTTGTGTGTATGTATATATAAGTGTTGGTCTATGTGTATACATATACACATGTATTAATATGTATACGTAAATAAATAAACATGCATACATTGATACATGTACACATAATTGAATTTAACAAGCATGAGGCGCTTAGAGACGATTAGGTGGTCTTCGACTAATGCGCAAAGGCAAAGGCGCTAACTTCACGTATGTGAGGCCACCGATCTCAAAGTTACTTACAAAAAGAAAATATTTTCTATCTTCTTAATTCTTGAACACCCAAAAATAAGACGATAAAATATATACACAAAAATCTATATACAACTAAAGAAGCACAACTCTACGTAAAACCCAAAATACACAATGTACAAGCAACTCCATGTACAAGTATTTTCTGTCACACTCAACCTCTCTATTGCTTGTCTTTTCTAAGGTGGGACCCAAGAAAGCCTATCATATACACGACGCGCCTAAACATCGCAAAAGCAGTGTTGTAAAAATCGGCCTAAGCGGCCGATTGATCGGGGGTTAATCGATAGTCGGCCCATTACCTTGGCGATTTCAGCTAATCGGTACAAAAAATCGGTAGTCGGTCCTAGGCGGAAATAATCGAATTGGAGCAGTTTTCCTAGGCGGTCAAAATCGTAGTAGGATATTGAAACCTCAAACCCTCTCTGTCAACAACATCTAAAAGATTAGGAGGAAGGAGCTCTCGCTCTCTTCCATATTCAATTCTCGGAAGAAGATTCTCAGAAGCGGATTCTACGCATCAGACTAACTGGAGTTCATGCTTTCCTGCGTGAGACAAAGGAAGCACAAATTTACTTACTCGGCGGGAAGGGAAATGAAAGACTTGTCCTCCCTCTCAAAAGAAGGTTTTTTTCCTCGAGTCTTGTCATGATCGCGCACTCGACGAAAGAGCTTTACAAGCGGCATTGCCCTTCTTCACTCACGCGATATTGCTGGATCGGGCTTTAGCCCATTGTCCAAGATTCCCCACTGTTGCCCCCCGCGGGAGTCCGGGCCGTGTCTCAGTCCCAGTGTGGGTGTAGGAATGAAAGGTTACCCGGCTAGAAACTTCAATCAATCCTATGGCATTGTGAAATCTCTAATCGGAGGCATTAGCGGTTCAACCTATAGGGACAACGCCAAGCGGAGGAGTCGGTTTCAACAACAACCCGTGAAGAATATTTGTGCTTTTTAACTTATAAATTTGACCCATTTACTCAATTCTAAACCTAGCTAACATTGACATCACATCAACCAGCCCCTAAAAGTCAACCTCCACATGCGACCAGCCTCCACATTAACTTATAAATCTGACCCATTTACTCAATTTTAAACTATTTGATGTTTGAAGTATTTGAACTACTATGTTTTTAACTATTTGATCTTTGAAGTACTTGATTGCTATTTTTTATTTTTAACTATTTATGTTTGAAGTATACTAATCTTAACTATATTTATATAATTTGTAAAAAATACATAGAAAATCTCCAAACCGATTAATCCCTGTTAATCCCGATTAATCCCTAGTCGGTACTCACCGCCCGACCAGCGCCTAGCGATTTTTACAACATTGTGCAAACGAGACTGCCTTGGCAAAATCACACGCTTTAGGTCACTTCAAGGGATTTCTACGCTTCAAGACCTTTAGTTGCCTTTGTCTTCTGTGCCTTTATAAACCATGTACACATATATGTAAATAAATGCATATGTATATGTGATCTATGTGTGTGAAGTACATATGCATGTATATGTGTATAGGTGTATATGTGTGTACTTATATACAAGTATGTGTACACATATTATAGTAGTCAAGGCTGCAAGCACAAAGGGCTCGCATGTGACCTAGGCGTGAAAAAGTGCAAGCGTGAGTCGAGAATAAAAGAGCGCAAGCTCGAGTCGGAAAAAAAAAGGCACAAGCCTGAGTTGGGAAAAAATGAAATAATAAAAGATATGTGTGCATGAAATTATATTATACATAAAAGAAAATTATTTTTTTTCTAAAATACTCTATAAACATGATAAAAACCTAATATAAATTCTAAATCTCAAAAGAATTTAATTTTTTCCATATTTAAAAAAAATTGGCAAAGGAGATGACTATAAAAAGAATGGAGGTCAAAACCAAGGTTTTCTCCTTACTCGTGCTTGAACAAGATGCTCGCCTTGTCCCTAATTGTGTGGCTCATCTTTGACAGCATAGATGTATACATACATGTGTATATGCATAACTATATTTGCCTACATGTCCATGTATGTGTTTGTATGTGTCTATGCTTGTGTATAGCATAAATACTTTCTAGATAAAAGATTATTAATAATGAAAAAAAACTATAAGTTACTAAATTAACTAATTAACCTTAAATAGTGTTTTAAGTCTTAACATTACATACAAGTTCATGTGTGTGGCAAATGTGTATGTGTAAACTTATAAGTTTGTGTGTATGTGTTTTAGTTTCTATCACTTAGTAGAGCTTATTAATTATGAAAACACAAACTTCCTATCAACTAATTAACCTTAAGTAGCTTGTGTCTTGACAAGTTGACATTACTCAGAGAAAGAAAAATGAAAGGTTTAGGCATGATGGCTAACGGGTGGTTAAAATAGGAAGCTTTTAAGTACGTGTTGGATCAGCTAGCATACAAATATTTTTTCTTTTTGTCCATTTTCAGGTTAATAAATAAATAATATGTCAAATATTATTAACATATAATTGAATTAATAGTCTTAAACTGCTAATAACATAATATGGAAAATATCCTTAACATTATTACAACCCCTATTTCCTTTATTGCTCATCTTTAGATGACTTACAACCTTATTTTCCTTATAGTTCGTCTTAAGATGACTAGCAACCTAATTTCCTTTATAGCTCATCCTTTTCCTAAATTACAACTATAATTGTCATCAATAAAACAAAAAGGCCAAAAGTTTCATCCATTACCATGGCAATTTATCCCTATTACTCCCCTCCCTCTTTTTAGAATACAAAGATAAAATAATAACTCAAACCCTATATGTCACATTTCTCTCCCTCTTGTCTATATCCATTACCATTTTTAGTCACTCGTCTCATTCAATGAAACTTCTTTTTGATCATTTTTGCTAATGACGTATATGAACAAGGTCTCATTTCTCGAATTCTAGTCTTCCTAGCTCTTATTGCTTCTCCTATAGTAAAAACCTTATGTTAAACTTCTGAGATTCCTTCATGTTAAGAATACCCAAATTTCTTATGCTCAAAAATGTTAGTTGTATATAGCACATTTATTATATTTTATTCGTGTGACCCAAAGCCCAATGAGTAGGCCTCGAAAGTATGCACGTTCCTTATATGCGTTCTTTCAAGGCATGGTTTGGTTGGTTTACTAGTGTTACCCAGGAGTTTGGAATGATCCACGGTGCATATGATCACTTTGTATTCTTCAAAGTGCCAAAGGATTGTTATAGTTGTTTATGTTGGGTTTGTGAAGGCTTTGGGCTTAGGCCCATGTTTAGTTTTCTTGTTCAGTGTGGAAAACAATTTGGACTCTTGGGTCATGGATTCAGGGGCTTCGCTTCACGCCATGTACAACAGGGAAACGATGGTGAATCTGAAACACGGTGATTTTGGAAAGGTGCGATTAGCCAATGACGAGATACTTGAGGTACCGGGCATGGGTGATATTGATCTGGTTACTTCATTGGGTAGTACATGGAACCTAAAGAATGTCAGGGTGATTCGAGGGCTGAAAAGGAAACTGATTTCAGTTCGTCCGTTGGATGAACAAGGACTGGAAGTGAGGTTTGGTGATGGTAAATGGAGAGTGATCAATGGTAATCTGGTTATTGCTCGTGGTATGAAGCGTGGGTCATTGTATATGGTTGAGGTACCTGTTTATTGTATGATTGTCACGGTTAAGCACGACAAAATCCGGTTCGCTAAATCTGGTGCTAAGAGAGTTTATTTTGCAAACGTGAAGTCTGGAGCAGGGATGTTAGGTGAACGAATTCGAAAGTCTAAACCATTCAGGGGATTCGGTGACAGTAGGAGCACGGGACGTGTTCAGGGTACAATTACAAAGAACTGTTGGGTTTTAAAGACTAAGACTGAAAAACTCTCTCCTGGTGATTGTTTGCTGAATTTGGAGAGTGACGGTGAGCATCGGTGTATCTTTGAATCAGGTGGAATGTCCAAACCAGTTAAGATGGAGGATGAGTCGTTGGTTGGACTAGCCACGACTGAGTTTGCGCTCGGGGGAGCTTCAACTGGCCCTTCTGTTACTTGATGATGAGGGGTCGCTGCAACTAGGAGATGTGATGGAGTCTTAACTTGTTTTTTTGGGAACTGGAGGCTTGGAAGACTTGTTTAAAGATTACTGAAGTTACTAGGCAAAGCCTTCAATTAGGAAATTGTTGGGTTTGTGAAGGCTTTAAGCTTGGGCCCATGTTTAGTTTTCTTGTTCATTAAGTTGTTAACCCTAATTAGTCTCTATGTATACCCTGTCATGTATTTATAATCTTTGTACTGAGCAAATAAAGAAAACCCTAGTTACAGCCTGTGGACGTAAGTCACACCGACCGAACCTCGTTAAATCCTTGTGTCGTCTATATTTTTAGTTTTCTGCGTGATAATCATTTGTGCATGTTTTGTTTGTTGGTTCCGTTGCGCCGCTTGAAACCTAACAGTTTATGTGGATAACATCATAGGTATGATGAGGCCGGGATTACCGAGCTCAAATAGTTCCCTACAATATCAAATTAGCAAACGAGGTCAACTTCGATACTTCCTTGGCATAAAGGTATCATGCTCTCCATAATGAATACTTCTCTCAACAAAATTATGTCCTTGCTATGTTGACTAAGTGTGGATTATTTGGTTGAGTAGTTGATAGGGCAATGCATCCTGCAAGAAAGTTCCTTTCGGAGGAAGGGAGCCCTGGGAATGATCCTTAACGATATAGGATACTTAACTAGTTATCAGTTGCTTAGACCAAAGATTTCATTTGTTATAAGTGTTCAAAATATAGCATTTGTTGTAAGCGTTCTGCAGTCATGGACCCACGATACATCAAACGCTCATATGTCGATCTTCGTGTATCAAGTAATCCCAAGACTGTACCATGTCTTGGGTACTCTGATCAGAGTCCATCAACGCTTTCAATTATTTGAATTTCCGCTACAAACAAATTTGTAATTAGAGTTCAAGTGAATTTGAATAATAAATTCCATGTGTCTTAATGGACCGAGTGTTCCACCCCACCAACAAAATTGTTTACTCATTCAATTTGGATAAGTGAATTTTCACGTTCAACCAATCTATTCGTCATCTTTGTACTTGTTATTAATTAACAAATCAAATTTAGCATCCTTATATCCCTAGTTATTAATTATCCTAATAATATTTTGTATCCCCCTATCCTTATCTACAAATTTATATATCTTATAAATAGAATAAATACTAATGCTAATCCAAATCCGAACACCGGTGTCCCTCCAAAAACAACACCTTGTCTTCAAGGTGTACCAAGTCCAAAAACATAAAAAAGCATCTTAGTCTTTGTAAATCATGATTCCTCTCCTTCCATCTCCATCTCAATAATATTGGTTCTTTGATATCCACTAAGAGAATAAGGTATGAGAACAATTATAAAAGAGCAAATCAGCAAACTTCTCCTTAAATATTAAGCACAAGGTTAACTTTCGAAAAAGGCCTCATTTGGTTATAAGGCTCAATAAACCCATTGACTATTACGGTATTACCATGTTTCATATTCTGTGTTAACCAAGTTAAACTAGACACTTACAATTCTTCTTGGTTCCAAAATTCCAAGTCACCCGTCCTTTAATCCTCTCACGAAAATTCTTCTGTTTGGCTTATCATTGAATCCCTAAGCCCCTTCTGTCGATAATTAAAATCCTAATGATACTTTGATTGTGTTATCTTTAATTGTGAACAAAAGAGTAGCAAAATAAGTTGATCCTTTTGCAAACCTTAATCTTGCCATGTTATGAATGGTTGATAATGTTGCGTGTGGAGTCTTTGAACAAGACTCATAACGCACTCGACCCTAACTCTATGTTGCGAGTAGTCTAATTAGGCAATGGGCCTAAATTGCCTCTTTATTAATCACCAAGTTATTTAGCTAATCTTGTATTATGTATAGATGGGTAAGGCATGGTAATTCTTGAGCACCTGAATGATAAATAGTAGTTGCAACAAAGTGGACGTAGATCACACCGACCGAACCACTATAAATCTCTTGTGTTTCGTTTTCATTTTGTTTTGTGTTCTCGTATGTTTGTGTGCAGGATACCTAACAGATAACTTATACACCAATAGTCCAATACCACACAAGCAATACTCCTTCCAAATGAACTCGTGAGTATCATCAACCATTAACTAAAAAGTAACTTAATTAACCACCCCACATGTCTATAAAACCAACATTTCTAGATTCTAAATATGTTGTTCCTCTGTATCAGCAATGGGTTGAGTTGTCAACAATGGTTTATGGGACGGGATGGCAACTAAGAGTGTAGAACACAAATACAAATAACCTTGGACACGTAAGAAAACATATGTTAACCTATTTTACAAAGAGATAGAGAGGGGGGGGGCTCATGTGGTGTATAAAATTAAACCTAACGAGAGACTCAAAACATAAACTTAGTAAAGCATATAAACCATTTAAAAGTATGAAGAGTTCAAGGGGTTCCGGGTTGCATAAGTATACTAGGCTTAATGATGGGTCAAAAGTGGTTGTTTTATTAATGACAAACCCACTCGAGTGGATTTTTGATAATATGGAAGGTTGCATGGCCAAGTGGAAGTTCCTATTATGGCCAAATAATACAACTAGGGGATGTACTTGGTGATAATTACTCAAGGGATACGAGGGAGAACTTGGCCTCTCGGACAATCCGGTGACATTTTGCCATTTTGGGTCTACACCTCGAGTACAAGGTGCGTTTGGAAAGGAAAGTAATCTAAGTGCGGATAGAAATCTATGGTTAATTGTGTCTGTAATATAATACGTGTCTAGGATATTAGTTGCTTAATTTGATATAATATAATAAATACTAGCCTAACTCATTATGTTATTCAACATTGTTTGTTGGCTTATCTCATTAGCATAAGTCGTTTTCAATGTTGTTTATTGTTGTATTATTCAACTTATGGTTTAATTTTCTAGTGTTTTGCTCCCCACCCCCAAATTATGCTTTTCACTAGTATGATTACCATACGAAGGTAAGCCACCTTTCAATTGTTGTTTTTAGTTCTTCGGCAGCTATTAATAGATTTAATTATACAAGGATAATATATATTATATATAACATATAGCTAGTTGTGCCGCTTAAAAGTCCATCACCAAGAGAAGAGGATGATGAAGGATACTAGGTTGTGTACCTTTTTTACAGATCTTTTTTCGTTGTTTAAAAGTAACCAACCTGTCTTGCCTAAATATCAAGTGATATTTCATCTGCTTCAGTCTTGTCAATATTCATCCTCTTTAACCACTTTAAGCATGGAGCATGTTCTAGTGGGACCTGAAGGAGTTCCTGCAATAAGAAAACGACTTTTATCTCAAAAACTAATAGGAAGCAACCATCCGCATTTTAGGTACAGGGGTGCCACCAGTCAGATACTCGGATTACACTCAACTGACTTAAATAGAAATACATGCAACTACGAAATGAATATCACACAAAAGGATTAAAACCAGCATTTGAAAAGTCAAAAGCATAACAAACTAACAGTTCAATTAAATAATTTCTAGATTCAATGCTAAATTAAGCTAAAGTTCTGCAGTTCCAAAATTTTGCTAATCTTACACCAATTAAAAAAACAAAGTTACAACTATGATATGAGTCAAATAAACCCCAATTGTAAATTTGGTGGTTATTCCTACTGCTTTTCATTGGACACACCATTTTGAACGCTGCCATCAAAGCCATGATATGGAACTTGAACCATTGGTTTTGGGATTGGGCGTTGACCAAAGTCTTGTGGAAAGGCTTCAAAATCAGGGCCAAAATTGAATTTGACAACACAGTTATTCTGCTGAGGAAGAGTATACATTGAAGCAGCAGGGTAATAACGCCCACCAGGGATATCCTTAAAAGCAGACCCTTGACAAACTCCATTTCTAAAAAAGCATATTTCACTTCCTGCACAACGATAATATTATATAAATCAAGATGATCATAATAAAAAATGATACAGAAATAACGTATTTGCCTAGATTCAATTGTACTGGTCAACTACAGCGGTAACTAATTTGTTGCATCGCGTATAAAGCATACTGGTACAAGGTAGAGTATAAATAAATGACTAAGAATCTTGTGTATATAACAAAATTGAGCATAGAAGTCGAACCATACATAGCAAACAACTACATTCAAGACTTCAACAGATCACAGTATTGACCAAAATCAGAAACACAAAAACAGAAAACTCAGTTTGATCAAATCCACTGGTCTGACAGACTGACACTTTATAAATTGAATAAAATTTTCCGATTACAAATAATACAAACCTATCATCTATTTATACTAGTATTTACTTGAACCTCAAGTAAATAACAAACTATCCAAATTCTAATCAAACTGATAAACACTGGCCAACTTATTCCTACTGTTTATTGGCTGACTTAATTCAACTAGAACAATTATCCAAATTGACCCTTCTAGTTTAGGACTTCAACAAGATTAGTCCAACACATTTAATTAAAAGACAACAAATGTACACTTTTAAAAGACATATAACTCAAGCATCAGTTTAGAAAGCCAACCATGAGCAATATTTAAATATTACACATTCATTGGAAGTGCACTCGTATATTTAGAAATTTGAATGGAGGAAGTTCAGTTAGAACTTATGGGTATTATTATTGATATAGTAGTTGGTGTCTTACAGCATTTAATCCATATTAAAGCTAACTAAAGGTGTGTTTGCTTTACAACTATGAAACACTGAAATTTGAATAGAGAATCCATTCAGACTATTTGAGAAGTAAAAGATAATGTGTGTTTAATGCTTTATTTAATTCACACTTTATTTTATTCCTCCCAAGTTCCATCACTCCCTAGAACATTGATTAACCAGATTCAAAAAGCAATGGCTCTACATTTGAATCCCTAAAATTCCTTGATTGGCCACATCTTTTCATTTCTTTAATGAGTAAACATTGTTATAAAACAAAAATTGGTGCAACTACCTGCATGTTTTTTCAGTATAAAAGGTTATTTACACATTTGATTATCAGATTTAACAATTTCATGAAAACTGATCAAAAAATGAATCATTCATCACCTTACCAGTTGGAGAAGCAGTAAGTTGGTAGGGGGTTGATCAACAAGGGCATATACGTGAGGTCAGGATTTCTCTCTCTTCTATTCTACTCAGTTAAGTGAACACAGGGCCAGTAAGACATTATAAGTGACTTTCAATCTAAGAGAAGATAATGCTGGAAATAATCTTTGTTAATTCACATAAAAAAGTCAAAGTCAGATTCTATTTGGGTAGAGTTTTAGTTTAATATGAGTCTTTAACTTATTATTATTTAATTAGTATGTTTATCTAGTTATTTAGTTTGATTTAATATGTTTATCTAGTTATTTAGTTTGATTTAATTATATGTTTATCAAGTTGTTTTAGTTCCTAGAAGGTAGGATGTCTTGGTTTTAAAAAGCGAGAAGCTTACCGAGGCGACAAGGTCTAAAATCAACGCACAAAGCGCGAAGCGAAAAAACAGCGGGCTTTTCGTACGCAAAGCGCAAAAGTGGCAAGGTTTTCCTATGCGAAGCGCTAAGCTTTTGCATAATTTTTTTTAATATATCCTACAGGTTTTTAGCATCCCCACCCAATATATAGCTATAAATAGGGTTTATATATGCTTTAATGTATAATTACCTACATGTATAACCTTTATAGCACTTTGAAGCAGACAAACATCCCATGTACAAGAAGCACGCGCCTTTGAGAGATTTTTTCTGAGAGATTTTTTCCCCAAAAAAATCTCGCTTTTCTTGTGCTTCTTGTGCAGCACACGCCTTATGTTACAAAAAGCCCCAACCCTCGCCTCAAGAGTCGCCTTGCGCCAAGGCGCGCTTTTTAAGACCAACGTAGTAAGAGTACGAGTCATAGTAGAATTTGTTTTGTTTTGTATAAATAGGGTGTTTAGTTGATGTTAAGGTGTCAAATATTTAGTTTTCTTTAATAAAAAGTGTCGATCAACAATGTTTGTGATCAAATAGTCTTTCTGTTTGTCATCCTTTTCTTCTAGTGTTTTGCTAATGTTTTAGTTCGTTTGGAGATAACTGGGAAAACATAAGGATGCAAAGAATGTTTGAAAATCAATTAGGGATCGACAACTAGGAGCAAAGAGAGTGCAGAAAGCTTGTTTACGAATTCTAAGAAGCGAAATGAAGATATTGAAAATGAAAAAGGTGAAACAATAAATGATTTATAAAGTAAGTTAACTGGCATAGCAGCTAAGTTTAAAAACCTTGGTTCAAGCCTCAATGATGAAGTAATTGTACGCAAGTTACTCAACTCAATCCAAAGAAGTTCCTACCTATCTTGGTCATTAAGTATCACAATCAAAGTAGGTTACAACGGAAGCAATCAAGCACACACAATCACACAATAGAAAAGAAGTACACACGAATTATAGTGGTTCGTTCAATGCGACCTACGTCCACTCTGCAACTAGGATTTTAATTATTATTGTGTTCAAGAATACAATTACATTATGGGTCTATTTATAATACTAGATTAGGGCTGTAATTATGGGAATAACTAAGGCTCCAAGAATTAACGAAATAACCCTAATTACCCTAGGGCCGGTTGATAGCCTAGCAAAATAGACCCGAGCCCGGCCTAGCCCGACCAAAGCCTTCACAACCCATAAATGGCATCTATGGAACAATACTCAGAACTTGAAGATATGTCTTTTGAACAAGCGATTGGAAGAATAAAAGCTTATGAAGCATGATGAACCGAAAGAGAATGATCAAAGTAAACTTAAAAATTCAAGTAATCAAAAGGTTGAAGATTGCAAAAGTTGGAACTATTATAAGGGACGAAGTGTTGGTAATCAAAGTCGTGGTAAGGGTCAAGGAAGAGGCTTTGGTAGAAGAAAAAGAGGACGTGAACGAGGTCAAGGAAACAGAGATAAGAGCGAATTTAGATGTTTTGAATGTGGTGCATTTGGTCACTTTGCATATGAGTGTACCAAGTGGAGGGATAAAAAGGATGATAAGGAGGATATAGCTCATCTTGCTGAATATGAAGAAATATTGGTGTTATTGTGAATAACAAACAAAGATTAGAGGAGTGATTGTTGGTAATAATCTTTGTTGATTCACATTTAAAAAAAAGTCAAAATCGGATTCTATTTGGGTGGAGTTTTAGTTTAATTAAGAATCTTCTAATTATTATGTTTATCTAGATTATTAGTTTAAAGTTGTTTTATTTCCTAAAAAGTAGAGAGTATGAGTCACAGTAGGATTTGTTTTGTTTAGTATAAATTGTTGGTTTCAGGCCCAAGATTATACTCACAAACTCATACATTTTCATTACTTGCAAAACATACATATTAATAGACTAAAAAATAACATGCAAACATGGGTCACTACTCCCATAAAATAGACCACTACTTAACATCACCCACTACTCCACTACCTAGACTAATTCAAAATTAAAAACTTGTTGCATACTTTAACTAAAACATGACTCAAATACTAGACTCGTGACCCATAACTTGACCCGACTTGACCCAATCAAGATTAACCCAACATTCACCCCCTTAATCTTGATTCGTATCTTGCTTCTTAATTGAACCACACAGGTTCAATTCTTGCTGCACTTTAAGAACTTATAGTTCTTATCTCTTGCTCTATCCTTGCTTGCTATCTTCTTGCTTGACTGAATCGATTCATCTTGCTCTTGCTACTTACCACTTGCACTTGCTCATGCTCTTGTTACATGCCTCTTTCTTGCTATTTTCTAATTTGCTTTCGTTCTCATAAACGCGCTCAAGAACACCCGATTCATCTTCCATTATTGGCCCGAAACCAAATTCGAAATCACCATACTGCTATGCAGCTTGCTGTCCTATTCTTGTAGCTGCTACCAAGGTAATGAGACGTGATTTTGTCGCCGTTTCAGCCCCGAAACTGAGCCCGAAACACCTGTTGTTTTCTTCTTTCTCGAACTCAGCCTCAAACTTTCACCTATTTGGTTGTAAGCTTCACCTGCTTGATTATGTGCTCCACATGCTTGCCCACTTGTCTGCTTCTTGGATTCAAATCATCGAACAAATGTAGCAGTTTGCCTTTCCTTCTTGCTTACAATTTTCTTCAAGGTATGTCGGTTAGTAGAGGTGCTAGGCTGCCTGCTTGTTTCATCGATGAACTATTTTAATTAATTCAGCAAGTAGCTAGCCAGCTTCATCCTTTTATTTATTTATTCCAATGTAACCGCCTCCCCCTCAAAATGATTTCTTCCTTCCTTGTCTCGATAATTTCTTCTTGCTTCAACAGTACCCTTTGGTTTCTTTCTTCCTTTTAACAATAATCACCGCCACAAAATCCGCTGCTCCTCTCATGCCCTGAATGATCAGGTCTTTAGTAACTGCTGCTTGTGATCGCTTGCTACTGCTGTATTCTTACTCGATTACCACTTTAGACTTCCTTTCTTCTGCTCACCTCTCGTTCTTCAGCCCTGCAGCCATGGGCTGCTACTCTTACTAAAAATCGACTCTCAAAACAGCTTTCTTTTCTAACCTTGCGCTCTGATACCAAATGTTGGTTTCAGGCCCAAGATTATACTCACAAACTCATGCATTTTCATTACTTGCAAAACATACATATTAATAGACTAAAAAATAACATGCAAACATGGGTCACTACTCCCATAAAATAGACCACTACTTAACATCACCCACTACTCCACTACCTAGACTAATTCAAAATTAAAAACTTGTTGCATACTTTAACTAAAACATGACTCAAATACTAGACTCGTGACCCATAACTTGACCCGACTTGACCCAATCAAGATTAACCCAACATAAATAAGGCTGCTTGGTTGATGTTTAAGTTGTCAAATATTTAGTTTTCTTTAAAAAAAAGTGCCGATCAACAATGTTTATGATCAAATACTCTATCTGTTTTTCATCCTTTTCTTCTTGTGTTTTGCTACTATTTTTAATCGTTTGGAGATCACTGATCCATTAGACAAAACGATCTTCAGTTGAACTTTGAAAGTTGTTAAAATCAGACATATGAGCTCCATTAAGTTAACATGGCCTTATATTAACTTGTATGTTGGTTCGTTTTTATTTCTTTATTGAGGTACAGTTCATAAACACAAATTTGTCTCCAAATTTGAAGAATTTAAACATGGCATTATATTAATGTGCATGTTAGCATCCTCTCTTTTTATAATTACTTTCTAGTCCTATTTAATACACTTATCAGCTATCACTCTATAATATAGCTTCTACCAAGTATAATAACTTACATGCTGCTGCTGCCGCCGCCGCTAGAAGTTGTAAAACTAGACATTAAAACAATATTATCTTTCCATTTGCATACAATTTAAAACTCAGCCAAACCTTTATAAGTTCTATCAGATCTAATCATGGTTTTAAAAAACAGTTGAGGTGTGCGCCTCGAGGCGAGGCACCCTAAAAACGAGTCTGAGGCAACGCCTCAAAGGGTTATTATGTTTGTGCGCCTCACAGGGCTGAGGCGCTAAGAAAAGTTGCGCCTCAGGGGCGCCTCAGGGGGTTTTCATGTTTGTTTTTGATGTTTTAGACTCTTCGTGTCAATTTCAAACATTCCATGTCTTTTTAGTGTGTGTTTTTTATGTTTTTGATGAATATGATGATGATATTAGTTTGTATTTTATTTTTTATAAGATATATAATTTTTATATTTATTTTTTAAGGCTTACGCGTCGGTTCGCCTCGAGGCTTACGCCTCATGAGGCGAAGGGAAAACGCCTCGAGGCTTAATTCCGTACTTTTAAACTTTGGATCTAATAAAATAAATATAACCAAACAATGGCTAGCTAATATGTTATCTCAAGTTTTCAACTGCTGATTACAGTTAATCTACAAACTCATATTTGTAAGAACTAAGAACAATATAGACTATAGAACAAATCAATTCATCTCATTTCAAAGATATACAGCATTAATCAACAAACATATAGATAGCCACGAACCTGGAACAGCTTTAGGAGGCTCTTCTTTTGCATCTGTAGTGTACGCATACTTTTGCCCCTTGTACGTAACCAACTGTGGTGCCTTCGGCGCGTACAAATTCCCATCAGGCAAGTTAATATAGAACCCAATAACATCACCTTCAACATAGCCTTCCTCCCCATACTTCTCCCTCAAAGCTTTATGCACTTTACTCCCATCAATATCCCTGTACCCATAACTATTCCCATCATAACCGACAGGCGCCTGCAAGTCCCCCTTTTCCGTAGACCACCCGAGCCTTGTATGCCCTGTTTCGCCCAAACTCACAACCTTAATCTCATAATACCAAGCCCCATCCATCACACCTCTAGTAGCCCTCACCATTCTATACCCTTTACAGCTCCCTGCAGTCAACCTATCTTCACTCAATTCGACTTTCTCCGCCTTGTAAACCTTCGAAAGACAGATGGTCATCTCCGCAGTGTCATCGTTTTTATCGGGGTATCGAAGAACCGGAGTGATCAAGACAGCGTCTTCCGTTTGGGCCGTGGTGCTGGTGGTGCTTTTCGTCCTCTTTTTCCCCTTTCGAGACGTGGGTTTCGTCCACACATTGTTCCCTTTGCTCTTCTTCTTCTTCGCGCTGTTGGTCGACTTCTTACCACTGGGTTTTTCAGCGGGTGGGGGCATCGGCGTGATGGGTGTTGCCTCAGCGAGATCTTGAGATGATTCTTGGGGTTGTGGTGCGATTGAGGAGATGTTCTTCTGCTTCTTCGCTGGGGGCTGTTCGTGATTCTCCAATTCGTCGTCTGAAGATAGGATTTTGGTGAAATTGGGGGAGTCTTTAGGGTTTGGTTCGGCGTCGGAGAGTTCTTCGGAGGGGATTGGGTCGTCTTTGGTGCCGGAGTCGGTGTCGGGGGTGGCGGAGGTTGTAGATGTGGTGGTGATGGGGGTGGTGGTGGTGGTGGTGGTGGTGGGGATGGTTAGGGTTTCGTCGACGGTGGTGGTAGTGGGGATGGTTAGGGCTTCGTCGACGGTGGCGGTGGTGGTGGTTTGTGGTGGTGGATCCGACATTAGTGGATGAATGTCGGTCGTGTGGTTGTTTGTGGTGTGGTGATTGTCTTCTTCGTGGTCTTCTTTGTAGGTTGCTTGAAGGTCGTCCATGGCGGATTTGGCGGGTAAAAGGGGAAAAGGGTTTAGGGCAGATCTATTGCATGCCGTCAATAAACCTGACTATATATATGAGTAGTAAGATTCCTCCTAAAAAATATTTTGTGAATACTCACGTCTATCTTTAAGGATTAAATAACCAATACAATAATTATTCTCTCAAAGAAGTACTAAGGGGCTGTTTGTTTGGTCTGACTCCGATCAACCCGTTTGATACGTTTGAAATCAAAGCTGATCGGGTCATTTTTGTCTGACCCGGACCTGAATTTTAAACATGCTGACCGGGTTCTTTTCGTCTGACCAAGACCGGTGATGCTGGAGGTGGTGGCGGTGATGCTGGAGGTGGTGGCGATGATGCTGGAGGTGGTGGCGGTGATGCTGGAGGTGGTGGCGGTGATGCTGGTGGTGGTGGCGGTGATGCTGGTGGTGGTGGCGGTGATGCTGGTGGTGGTGGCGGTGATTTGCAAAGACGGTTTTTGAGTCAGTCAGATACCGAATCAAACAACCAAGTTTCAGTCAGACGCTTACCCAGTCAGAACATTTTACTGGGTCAGCTTCTGACTCAGTCAGATCTTACTGAGTCAGTGTGATCAAACAGCCCCTAACTTTTTCTTTTTTTATATAACATGAAATAGATAATGGTAATAAAAATTAAAAATAGTAATAATAAAAAATTATAGAATAAAAACAACAATAAATAATATGTGATTTCATTAACATCTAAAAACACAAAAAGAAAAACAAAATCATCATTTTTTAAATTGAAGTAATTTGAATAAAAAGAAAATTATTTAAATCAAATTAATGTTGAAAATAGAGTTCACATTTAACGTTGTACATGCATTGCGCATGTCTGCACCTTATGTTTGCACCTTTTTAACCTTCCACCAAATTCACCCAACACTTCTCTCTACCAAATCCCCCACCACCGCCACCCATCTCCGCCCGACGCAACCGCTCACCACGGTGGTATAGAGACGGAAATCACAGGCTACCATCGCTAACTGCAAGCTACCATCGCTAACTGCAACCGATGAACACAGTCCACCATCGCAACCATCGAATGTGACGACCGACATTGCATTTTCATATTAACCAGGGCGGATAAGCAAGGGTGGTGGTTGTGAAGGTGAATAGGCGGCGATAGTTGGCCGGAGAAGGAACGAAGCCGGTGTTGAAAGGCAAACGAAAAAAAAGGAGGGACTCCAATACCGACATTGACCGGCCAGTAGCGGAGGTGACGGCGGTAGCGGTACCGGTGGCGGTGATAGGAAAAAAGACAGATCGGGCGATAGCTATACATAGTTGTACACTGTGCATCAAAGGGAGTACTGTTAGCTACAGTACCTCCCCTCATAACACCGACATTGTCATTTAATATATATGTATAATAAGACTTAATTACACAGGTTGTTATTTTGGTTAGGCCTTATTTCTCTTCCTAACTGTTTGAAATTACAATGTTGGTCTAATAGTTGGCGAAAATGTAACAGAGTCCCTGAAGTGGATGAACGTTAATTATTACCGTTAAGTGGGTGTGAAATATCATAAATACCCTTACTCTTTCTTCTTCACCATTCAGACCTCCTACCACCATCAAACCACCTTCAACTACCACCATTGTGACCCCAATTGTTGTCGTTGAATATTAGTTAGAAATATAAAACTCTTCAATGAATTTATGAAGCTAGGGATGCATTTTGTCAAACACCATTACTGCATTGTTTAAGTTATAACCAGCTCCAATTTTTCAAATGTTGGGCCACTAATTGTGCTTTGATTGAGTCCTTCAATTTGGCGAAGCTTTTCAAGATGATAAAACTCCTCGTCGATGCAAGTTCCATCGTATTTGTATAGCAAACTATTTCAAAGCAAATCTGATATGTTTTGACGAAATTAGATGTCGCCTGGTGCGAGTTTGACCTCTAATTAGCCTAGAAAATCACGCTTTTATCTTCATGTTCTTAAACAAACCCATTCGTATATGGATTTGACGGAATGAATTGCTCTTTGGTTGAACGAATTTGATGAAGAATCGAACCTTGCAAGACGGTGTTTTGTTCTTCTTGGAAAAGATTGTATTCGCACTCGTCGGATAATCTTCTCCCCGATTTTGAACACCCCTACTTTTAGGTCCACTTCAACCCACAAGTATGTAGTTGGGTCTAAGGTTTCCTATTGAATGATTATGCTACTCAATCAACTATTATTTGTCATAACATGTGCTTGTTTGCTAGTTTGACTTGACTTGATAGTCCATATTTTTTAAAAGAAATTGTATTTTCGTAGTCTCACTTCTAAGAGATTCGAATTTAGTAACATGGATAACCTTAGGGTTGTGTAGCACATTTTCATATCAAAATTATTATGCAGTACGACCAAATAGATTAACCAGATAAAACTTAAACAAGATCAAGAGCAAGTATGATTTCGTGTGTAGCTTGTAACTAGAAAAACAGATATATCACCAAATGCATGAATTCGTCGTTTACAAGAATAGGACAGAAAAACCTACCATTGATAATTTATATGTGAACTAAAACGTTGCATCATTTTCACATCGAATTCCACATGAGAAATCAAATTCTAAAGATTTTTTAATATGCACGATTGCAACAAGGGGCTCTACTCCTTTGAACCCGTCAAGGGATACCACCCTTAAGACCCAAACGCCCCCGAGCCCCGCCAAAAGGGTGTTGTCCTTGTGGAATTACCATTCCTTAGAGGTTTCACCCTTAAAAACTTATGAGATTCAATACTAACGATCACAAGAAACTCAAATAAACATACACTCCGTACCTCCCGATTTGTTTGATAAATATCATGATAATATTGGTCAACTAATCAATCCTATTATACTAAAATATATAACATAACTCGTTTTTTCAAATCTTGTAGATTTTGTTGTTTAATATTTTTAAATGTTGTGACGTCGTTTATTGTTCTCCATACGATAAGAGATGCTTTTTCAGTTGTAGGATCATTTGATTATTTATTTAGATAAGTTGTTTATTAATGTAAATTACAAGTCGTTTGTGATTATAAAACTATGCTTTGTTTTAAATACAACTATATTTGAAAGAATAATGAGTCTTAGAACATGGCAGACTAGTCTTCGTCAACAAATCATTACGAGTTTAATATCTATGCCATAGAAAAGGAAAGATTGATTATCACTAATGCAATGTATGTTCTATAGAAAAGCTCTTACTGCAACAACTTTATATAATTACTTTGGAGTTAATTTTGGTTTTAGTCATTGTATTTGTATTCATTTGAGTACCCACCTTTACTTTGTTTTTCTTTCTGGACTTAGTTTTGCAAATCGTTACTATTTTCATTCTTTTGACCAACCGTGTGAACATTTTTTTTAGATTTATTTGAAAAAACCAAAATAACCATAGTGGCTTGAATGATTTATAAAATTCTCATCCACCTTTATCGCCCTCTCAAACACACATACTCTCTCTCTCTCTCTCTCTCTCTATATATATATATATATATATATATATATATATATATATATATATATATATATATATATATATATATATATATATATATATATAATTTCTCTACTGCCACTGTCCCACCTCATACCCTTCTTTCTATACTATCACTCTAACAACCACCTTGCAAAACACCATTCGACACCCCACCTAAAGAACACCATTGTCACCACATGTACATCTTGATGAACAAATTGAAGAATATATCAAAGCCACCTTGGGAATAAAGTGTATGGGGCGGGACGGCGGCAATGGAGGTGATTGTCGGAAGGTGGAGGAAAAATGTTATCATTAAGAGCGACGGGAAAGAAGAGAGAGAAAGTGAATGAGTGAAGACTAGAGAGAGAAATTGGAACCCGATAGAGGATAGAGTGATGACATTTTTTAAAATTCATTTAAGCTCTAAAGGAAATCTTACCAACATTGTCAAAATGACGAAAATAAAAACGGTTTGTAAAACTTAAATCAAGAATGGAGACAAATTAAATGTTGATATTAAAATGAAAACAACTTGTAAAACACAAGGACTACAACCAAAATTAACTCATTAGATAATATGATCGTGTTATTACTTTAGTAATCAATTTAAGACACTACCTTTGAGTGTATGTGTACTTTATTTAATCAAAAAGCAAAACTTTATAAGAATTTTGACGAACAGAAATTTAGACAGAAATTTCTTGATCGATTTGGTTGTTCTAATTATAACAGTTGAAATTAGAGTTTTAACTTTCTGCTTATTTATTATAAAGTTCCAATCAGAAAACTGTTCATTTCTTATCTTTACTCTAAACAAAATAGTAGTTTATACAGGAATATTAACATTTATTCATAGTTAAACATTCTACAAACGGCTACACATAAAAAATGTAAACATATTTATATATAATACATATTCCATTAGGGCAAATTATATAAAAATACCTCAGCAAAAAAAACTCTTGACCATTGGGATTACTTCAAAATTGGTCAAAACAATATTGAGTTTGAACATGTCTCAAAAGAATACCCTCAAAAATGCAGATGACAGCGCCAAAAACCAGATATAACTTGCCCAAAATTACATTTTTTTAAAAAAATCCATCCACATCAAAAGACTTTAGTACCACCACTAGAGGGGAGCAAAAAATATTTAACCATATTATAATTAAACTTATCAGTTACCCATGGGTTGACTATCTGGAACAAAGTCAACAGGTTGGCTCTCGGTATCATCCACTTGTGAAGATGCAGTGACCTTAGCTTTCTTGAACCCGCTTGATCTTCTTAAAAGGTCACTCATTGATGTCTTCTTCGATACGCTCCTATCAATTGTTGAGCAGAAAATGAGATTTATAGGCAAATGAAAGTGTGAGAAATAGTAGCAAAAAAGTTTTACTTTCTTATGCAGTTGACATTGATAAAAAAAAGACTGTACAGGTGTGAAAGAATGAATGTGTACAGCAATTTTGATCAACTTACCGTTGAATACGTAGCTTTGGCTGCGTTTTATTTTAAACAAATCAAATTTAAAAAAATAAAATTAAACAGGTATCTAAAACGAGAACAGGTCAAACTAGGGGGTATTCATGGTTTGACTGAAATTGATTAAGCCTGCTAAACCAAAGCATAACCAGTTTGGTTGGGTTGGGCCTCAATTACTCATTGGCTACTTTAGTAAATAATTAAACAGAAATTCATATTATTATATTTTCTAAAATATTTATATATACATGCGTCAACTACTATTTAGTAAGTGTTACTGGATTGGCTGAAATTTTACACCCCAAACATCGGTCGAAACGGATTAAAAGTTGCCCAAAGTCTATTTTTTACAGCCACCTAAATCGTTAGCATCCAATAAATTAAACGATTAGCTTTCTTATCATAGTTAAGGCATTAATCATTTCTACAAAACTAGTACAAAAGGGGGGGAAAACGTGGGCATGGTCAACCACCCTAAACCTGACATGTTTCAACCTCAACCAATACCAAAGCCGCCCAACACTCTCATCTTCTACACTTCTACCTCTACATAATCTACACAAAAGAAAAAAAAAAGATGAAGCTTGTATATCACCAAACTTACTGTGAGTTTGTATTGTTCTTTCCAACGCCTTCCTGTCCTTCCCGTGCATGAGACACTGAAAGAAATTGACATTAACGTTAGAAGCTTAATAAAATAATCATTAAAAAATTAAAACAAACTGCAATTACTGTTTCTTCTTGAGTATCGGCTACTATAACTCTCTGTTGAAGAAGACGATGATGATAGTTTTTCAGATGGAGTGCGTGTGCTGGAATCTGTATTTGCCGTAGCATTATCATCACTATCATCCCCGAATATTGTTCCAGGCGTATTGAATAAACTCTTCACTTGCTGTGAACGGGTTACACTTTTATTCTTCATGGTTTTGACATGAGTCTGAACTGATAATGATTGTTGTTTGGTGGTGTTTTGAGCATTAATCTTTTTGGTCTTTTTTGGAGTTTTTACTTTATCCATATTGGTGATGTTTGGATCTGTTAACACATCAATCGAAACTTTGTCATTTACATTTTTTGAAACAAGTTTCTGAGATCGGGCATTCCTGGAATTATCTTTTCTTTTGTTCACGTCTTTTCTATTGTTAATAGAAGCAGTTTTCTTTGGTTGGTGGCCAGGGGCAAAATAGTCCCTGAAGTCAAGCTTATGAGATCCATCCTCAGATATATCAGCTTTGTTATTAGCCTTAGAAACTTCAGATGCAGTCACATTCTTCAAGGTATTTTCAGGAAGATAATGGTGGTCACCACTTTGACTTTTCTTTGACTCTAGCTCAACTTCAGTAAATTGCTGTTCACTTGGCAGATCTTGAGATTTATTATTCTTGTTTACTTCTCCCACTAATCCATCATGACAATTTTGTGCATCTTTTTCTTTCACTTTATCACCATCTTTTCTGTCAGCAACAGGCAAATTACTATCACCTTCCTTAACATTTTCAAAAATATCACCATCAACATGTTTCGTTATCGACTCGTCCTCATTTCTTCCTGCAGTTTTTTTACTTTTACTTTTCCTTTTCTTTTTTGTTTTATCATCCTTCTCATTCTGCTTTTTTAAGTTATCTGATACAACTTGTGCATTTACTTGACTTGTGTCTTTCCCAAGTGTTGATATTTCAGCATCATTATTCATCATAGTTTCAGAATGAGGCAAAACGTGTTCCTCATTTGTTACAGTTACAACATCATTAGTATCTGTAAATTCTTTTCTTGATATTTCTTCCATGTTATCTACTGATATATCCACCTCTTTCCCAATCACATCATCGCCTTTCTTAGCATCTATTAATGTTTTCTCTGAAACTGCATCCGCTTTTCTTTCATCAGTAACTGAAGCAAGAACCATTGAAGAAATATCACCATCAGCATGCTTTATCGACTCGTCCTCATTTCTTCCAGCAGATTTTTTACTTTTCCTTTTCTTTTTCTTTTTCGTAGTATCATCCATCTTCTCATTCTGCTTTTCTAAGTTATCCGATATACCTTGAGCATTTACTTGACTTGTGTTCTTCCCAATTGTTGATATTTCAGGTCTCTGTTTCAGAGAGATCTCCAAAGCATCTTTGTGTTTATCAATCTGAACACCTTCACAATCCTGACCGTGGGATCCTATAACTTGTTGTGTAGAAGCCACTTCCTTTTCAGCTGCTTTATGATTGGCCGAACGTTTCACATGAGACGAGGCAGTCACTCCAGTCGCGTCACCTTCACAATCAGGAGTCCCTAAACCAGTTACAAAATAATGTTTGCGAAAGCATTCAGTAACTAAAATTTTTTCTTTTGTTTTTATTTTTACTTATAGAAATGAGCAAGAGAAAAAAAGACATACGCATATAAAGACACAATGAAAAGGCTTTTGGCTTAAAAAAAGCCAACCATACGTTCAGATTAGTGGTAATAGAATAAAGGTATCATGTAATGCCCTTGAAATATCTACACCTTAAAAAATATAAAAGTAAATCAATCCTTTACAATATATACACTCATTAGTACTAATGGTATCAACTAATGCATCCATATTTCTAAACTTATTTTGTTCTTTTGCTTATCTAGGAAGCAGAGTCCCGCATGTAATAATGACGGGTTCAAAATTAGCCTCAAACTTGCAAATCCTAGCATTTATAATCATGTAATTACATTGATAATTAAGTCCTATCATAAAAAGAAGTTTAAGCGTACATGTTATTCATATTTTCTTGAGTAGTTATAAAATGAACAATTGAACATACTCTTCTCCAAACTAAAGGTTGTATTTTATCAAGGGGTTATTAGTTTAATTGAAAATAAATGAATCATGCATATCACAAATTTGCTCTAACCTTGTAAATATACTGAAAGACATTAAAATAAAAGTTATATGTGCACAAGGGTAATCTATGTACTTACTCGTCAATGAAGAATGTATTTCATTCTCCACAGCTGGTTTTTGGACAGGTTCACTGTCTTTCTCCTTCTGAGATAACCCGATAGACATATCTTGTTGGACGTTGTTTTCCACTACCATTGCCACATCACCAACAGTTTCACTTCCAACACCTTCAATGCTAGGGACAACGGCTACTTGATCAAGAGCAGAACAGTTTTCAACTTTGTTTGTTCTGTTATTTTCATCACTCGAATCTTTACCTTTTGATTTGTGCTCAAAGGAATCCTCATTGTTTATACTAGTATTCTTATCGTTTACCTTTTCATTATCATATGCTAAAGCTATGTCTTCTTCAGAGGCTTTTACATTGCTTTTTACCCTTTGAGTCTTCCGCTTCTTCTTTGCTGAAGGTCCAGACCCAAAAGAATCTTTTAGTGAACCCTCATTATGCACATCACGTATTCTTTTCTTGGAATTTATACCCGTATCCACAGTATACAGCTTCTCTTGTAACTCCTGATCCAACTGCTTGACATTGTTTGATCTATCTTCCTCAACATTCTTTGATGCGTCTTTACAGGAATCACCAGATGTAAGTCGATCAGTATTAGTAACTTTCTGATTTACAAATAGTATAGTTTTAGAATGAACCGATGGCGAGCCATGATAATCTTGTCTTTCGGTTGAATGACTATGTGTTACCCACGGCAAGGCTAGTTGATCCCCATACTTAGGTTTACCCGAATGTTGAATACCAACATTTTGCTCCAAACGAGAGGCGTCTACTGATACAAACCAATTTCTTTTCGTAACATCAAATGCATTCTTAACAAGCATAGAGTCTGACAAGTGATAAAAGCTTCCTCTTCGTTTCACCTGTCACATTAAAGAAGTTAAAAGATAAAAAGAAACACAAAAGATCAACATTTTTCAACCAAGAAGAAAGTACCTTCAGGCATTCGACTTTAATATCTCCAATTGCAGGAAACAGCTGACGATGTTCTAACATTATTTTCTCTGCATAAAGAAGCCATATTTAAATTATTATGAAAAAGTGTACCCTTGAATGCTTACTTCAACACCACAACTTCAAAACTAATCAACACAGCTGAAATTGTTTCATCAGTAGTTCAGTACAATGTCGAATACAAAAACTGCTACAACGATTCAACGAATATTTTTCGTAGTACATAATCATTCATTCTTAGACAGAACTAGTGAACAGCTAGGTTTCAACACATCAACAGACATCATATACATAATACAATGAACTTAAATAGTTAAATCTACTCAGGTACTTCCCTAATGTTATAATCTCATCAGTATAGCTTTACAATGTGTATAACCTCATCATGTTTTGCCCTAACCTCATTCACTTAAACTGAAATACCACTCTCATAACACACATAATCCAATTCACCACAGATCAACACAATCATAGACATACAATCTCGCTAAAATAAGATATAAAAAACCCTCTAGCTGCATGTTTGATGTTCAATCTCAAACTTAGCCGTTACAAACTCACGATTCATGTCGAAATTGCTGCAAAACACTAGTTAGCAGATTTCATTCCAATCCCCGATTATTTCTGAAAAACGTGAAATCCATACATGTCGTTATTCTCCCTAAGTTAGGTTAACCCTAAAAAGCGGTGATAGTGTTTGGATTAAGAATAATACCTTTGAAATCGGATACAGTTTCAGAGTCTGTTACAATCATAGCCAAGTGAGTGTCGAGACTGGTGTCGATGAAAACCACGTTATGATAAGCTACACCGTCGTCGTCTCCGGTCGCCGGCGCCATTTTCCGGTGTATTTTAGGTTTTCAGAATGGGAGAGTGGAGACAAAAGGGATAGTGGTTCTACAGTGAAATCGCCATTTTTGTAGGGTTTAAGCTTTTCACGAAAGGAAGAAGTGAGGGTGCTTCATAAAGGGCATGTTTGGGTTTGCTTATTAAAACAACTTATTGACTTATTGACTTTTTTAATAAGTTAATAAGTTAGTATGGAGTGACTTATTGACTTATTTCCCTCACAACCATTAAATTACCAAACACTATAAAATGACTTTTTAACTTTTTAAAAGTTAATAAGTTAATAAGTAAGAAAAAAAAGCACTCCCAAACACCCACAAAATGTTTTATGAGACTAGAAATTTATAAATTATAGCTACTTTGTCGGTGTGTTTTAGTTGTTTTAAAGGGTTAATCAAATTTATGATGTTCATTGAGGTTATTTGGATCGTATTAATCTTTTTGTGAAAATCCACGTCTACATATTAATAAAACTAGTGATTTTAACCTAAGCTTTGTCGCGGCGCGAGCGTGTGTTCTGGCGGTAACATTGACGTGTCAGGTTCATAAAGAGAAAAGCACTAAGCTACGACTACTTGATTCTAAGTATCCAAATGTAGATAAAAAAACATGTTGTAAAAAGTATAATTAGAGAGTAGTAAAAAAGCAAGAAAATGTATTTATATTTGAGCATATATTAATTAAAATCGAGTTAATTTCAGTTTTGATCCCTAAGGTTTGACAAAAGTAACTTTCTATCCAAAAGATTTAAAACATTATTGACCTCCAAAAGTATTTTGTATATTATTTCAGTTTCACTTCAAAATTTGTATTATTTTGAATAAAGTTGAAATAACTATTAAACTTTATATTTAAATTGAAACAACTTTATGAAACTTTGAAAGCAAAATGATATTTTTAATCTTTTGAAAGAAAATGGTTATATTTAACAAATCTCAAGGAGTAAAATCGAATTTAACTTATTAAAATATGAATCATCAAGATTGATATACAACAAATTTGATTAGTTGTATGTCACACCCCAACCTTGACGGCGGAAACGTCGAGGAGTGAGAGTTAAGATCGTTCACAACCACATAACGCTATTAATAATCCAAATATAATTTAAACATAAGTTTCAATTGTCACATTACAATCATAAGTTTCAAAGAAAATAAAAGCATAACATAGAATGTAACAAATTATTCTATTTTATTTATTAATCTAGGTCCATTCCTAGAGGTGCAAGCTTCAAAGTGTAGATAATCAAACTTGGGCATTTCCTGAAACATGTTAAAAATAAAAGGTCAACAATAACGTTGATGAACATTCCATAGTTTTTAATACATAAGTATATAAAAGATGGCAATTCAAGTCATGAGTTGGTGAATAAAGTGATTAGGGATGTTATGAACAATGCAACAATCAAACCTCGACAAAGTTTTACAAGTCTCAAACGTTAAAAGTATATACGATCAGCTAAGTGTACTTGGATCAACCAAGCAGGCTTGTCTTACCCATAGATCTATGACTTCGCTGGGCTAGCAATAGTTAATGATTGTACATATAACGCCATAACATGGTAACCACAAAAGTTCAACTAACCACAACTTTACATGATGAATTGCCATAAAGATTACAAGTCTCAAATAAGTTTACAAGTGCAATGATAATAAGTTAACATGTTTCACCCCAAAGTGTGAAAATAAAAAAAGGGGTATGGAAGTACTCACATGTTCAAATAAGTAAAGAATGACGATTAATAAGAGATATGATAAGCAACGCTCCAACGTAGTCTTTCACAAGTTACCTAAATATATATATTTTACAAGTTTAAGTTTAAATAATAAGATTAACGTTTTAATGCGAACTAGGGTTTCAATTGGGATTTGGGGTTTTAAATATTTACATAAAATAATGAATCGTTATGTTTTGATTTAGGAAAGATGGTATTAATCAATTAAGCCTAAATATGATGGTGTAAGATTCAATAATTTAGTTTATTGAATTTAATGTAGATTAAGTATAATGTGTGAAAAGAGTTTTAATTAATTTAATAACTAATTATCTAAAGTTTGATAAGAGAATTAATTAAATACTTAACTAAATGCCTTTAAACTATTCAAAAATCATTTTATAAAGTTATGAACTTTTATATGATTTATTGTAAAAGTCTTGTAATATCAAGCCTTTAAAAATAAGGTTTAATAGAACGTTATATTGTTTTATAAATTCTCAAGAATCTTAAATGAAAGTTAAAAGAATAATTCTATTAGCTAATTATGTATATAATATGGCTAGTTGAATAGATGAATAATATTTAAATATTTATAAAAAAAATCATTTGTGTAGTTTAGTATCTAAAGTATTTATGACATGTAAATTTAATACGTTTAAAATAAACCAAGTTTAAGTTAAAATATGTTTATAACATATAAAAAGATTTAATATTGTTTTTATAATCTTTTTATTCTTTAATTTAAGAATTATAAGTTTTAAAATCTTTTAAAATTAACTTAATAATTTCTAGAACGTTTTTAGTTAACAAAATAATTTTTATTTAGATTTAACAATATAATACAATTTTTCTAAGTTGTTGTCACACCCCCGCTAAAGCGGAAACACGGGGATGTAACGAGACCGGGATCGTCATAACACATGGTAAGCGATAGAGAGCAATATAAATAAATGATGACATGCGTGTCATGACGACACCCGACAACAAGGGGACTTGTGTCGTGTTTTGTCAATGTTCACGACAACATAGCCATAAGCAACATGATAATGATTACACATATACACATATGATGAAAATGTAAATGTTAATTCCCACAACCCGGGAACAAGTTTCAAAAGTTGATAATTGTTTACATGCGATAACATTGTTCAAGAAGATTGTTTATCAAAACATGAGCTAAGTCCCAAAAATGCATCCTAGGGTCTCCACTAAGGCATCACACCTAGATTCCTGGACTTGCATGATCACCTGAAAAGATATGCTTAAAACGGTCAACATAATTGTTGGTGAGTTCGCAGGTTTATGTAATAAAAATGTAAGTGATGCTGTAATAAATAAGCGCGTCGGAATACCGTGAATACAGTTATTACACAAGTAAATATCACATGACATGAGCTTTGCAACCAAACCTAGCGACGTACACAAAGAAATTGTCGGCATATATTCACCCAAGGGCCCGTTCCTGGCCACTGATGGTACCAACTAGTATACCATCGAACGAGGGTGGGGGTGTCAACCCAGTAGTACTACCAATACCTAACCGTCGGTTCCCACACTGGAATTAAATAGTTGCAAAGATAGAACCACACAGCAGACCCAAGCATGTATCAAATAGTACTTGCAACACAGTATCACGTTGATTCCTTGTATGTAAAATGTATGTAAGTGTACAACATAAAAACTGTGTAAGCATACTTTTCCCCCAATTTGTAAATGATTGAAATATTGTATAAGCGTAAAAAGGGGCCACGAAACTCACTTGTTAAGTGGTAAGTATGTATGAGCGATGTATCCCAAATGTTGAATGCAAATAAACAGTCAAACACCTATTGACAGTTATTGTATAGCATTAATGATATGATATATGTATAAGCGCGCAATAATGATGGGTCGGTTCGGGTCGTATCGGTTGGGTCACGCACAACACACACAGACTGACACACGTACTAGACCTTATGTAGATCCAAGTACAAGACATTGTCGCCATTAATGATGATGTTTTAGTAAAAGTCTCGTTGTTTATGGAAGAAACATTGAATAAGTGTCAATAGTTATAAGTCAATTTGATCGTTGTAAAACGTTAGTTCAATTTGCTCAAAATAGTTTCTGTGCCCTTTCTCGCGTTGACTTTAATATTTGTGGCCAAACAATGGCATTATTGTGTTAGTGTTACCTCGACACCACACGACATACTCACGCCACGCACAAGGGGTCAAACACAACAATTTCGGTCGCATAACAAGGTCAGACGCACGACTCAACCTCCATTCGTGCGAATCAACCCTCAATCGTGCGAATCAGCTTCATTCGTACGATTGAGCCTTCATTCGTATGATTGGCCTTCAGTCGTACCACACAACACCCAATCGCACGACTCAACTTCCATGCGCACGAATCAACCTTCAATCGTGCGAATTAGCTACTTTCGTACGACTGAACCTTCATTCGTGCGATTGGACCCCAGTCGTGCGAATCACATTCATTCGCACACATTCAGTCGGTCACCTGACTCAATCGCACACAAACACTCAATCGCATGACTCAATCGCATACACTCAATCGCACGCATGACTCAATCGCACACAGACACTCAGTCGCACAACTCAGTCGCACGACATGCCTAGTCGCACAACTCAGTCGCGCGATTGACTCAGACGCATGATCCAGTCGCACGACCCACTCAGTCGCACGGCTCAATCGCATAGATGACCCAGTCGCCTGATCTGCAGAATCGCGACTGTGGTCGGGAGGAGCAGCCCCCGAGCTGCTCTAAACATGGGTTTTACACCACAAGGACCTCCAGAAACACTCAGCAAACATACACAAGCATAAAACACAAGCAAAGAGACCTCACAGGCACCCATACGACCTTGTGTGTTCGGGTTGAACCCGAACACCCGAAACCCTAGTTTGGACAGCCGTGAAAAGGCTCGAAAATGGACAACCAAAGACAACTACCTGCTAAGGAGGGGTAGTCTAAGCTGTAGACGGTGTCAAGACGAAGAAAACGAGACCTCTCGGGTCGGATTTGGTGCTAAAATGGAGATTTTGTGTGAAGAAGAAGATGAAGATGAAGAAGATGGTGAATGTGAGATTAGGGCTGGTAAGAGGGTATTTATACCCAGCCCAAGTTTGCAAAATTACAAGTTTAGTCCCTGCACTTAACCCCCGAGTTTTTCTCAAATTTTGTTCGGTTGAAAAACGACTTTGTTAGGTGTTTTATATTAATTGTAAAAGTTCATTTAATGTTGTCATGACTTAAGAAATGGTTATATTAAAACATTTATTATATTTATAAAATGATATGTTTAACGTTTTCAAAAATGAAAGTTTTAAAGGTCTTTTTAAGGTCATCACATGGTTATAACGAATGCACACACAACGATAATATTGCACACATGATATCCACATAAAGAGTCAAATAAAGATGAGGAATGACCAAATATAGAATAGATGACGGACAAACACGTTAATTGACGGACCTTAAAGTGACGGATGTCACAGTATCCCCCAGTTGAGAGAATTTCGTCCCGAAATTCAGCTGGAGTTAGGTCCAAGAGGGTCATCCTCGAAAAGATGTAGATATTTTAGTTTCATCTGATCTTCACGTTCCCATGTAAACTCTGGCCCTCGTTTTGAATTCCACCTTACGCGAACAATAGGTATCCTACTGCGCTTCAGTTGCTTGACCTTTCGATCCATGATCTCAATGGGTTCTTTAACAAAATGAAGCTTTTCATCAATCTTGATTTTCTCGATTGGCACGCGAAGGGATTCATCGGCCAAACATTTCTTGAGGTTTGACACGTGAAAAGTATCATGTACACCGCTAAGCTCTTGTGGCAACTTTAACCGGTAAGCCACTGGACCGATCCTTTCAGTGATCTCAAATGGTCCAACATATCTTGGGGCTAACTTCCCTTTCTTTCCGAATCGAACGAATCCTTTCCAAGGGGAAACTTTGAGTAACACACGATCCCCAACATTGAATTCTAGAGGCTTCCGACGATTGTCGGCGTAACTCTTTTGGCGATCTCGCGCGGCTTTGAGTCGATCTTTGATTTGGAAAATCTTGTCTGTTGTTTCTTGGATGATCTCTGGGCCTGTCAGTTGACTCTCACCAATTTCGGCCCAACAAACGGGAGATCTGCATTTCCTTCCATACAACGCTTCAAATGGAGCGCATCCAATGCTTGTATGATAGCTGTTGTTGTAAGAGAACTCAATCAACGGTAAATGAGCATCCCAGCTACCTCCAAAATCGATTACACACGCTCTCAACATGTCTTCTAGCGTCTGTATAGTGCGTTCACTTTGGCCATCTGTTTGAGGGTGATAGGCAGTACTCATGTCTAACCGAGTGCCCATCGCTTTCTGTAGTGTCTGCCAAAAACGTGAAGTGAATCTGCTATCACGGTCGGATATGATTGACACCGGCACCCCGTGCCGTGTCACGACCTCTTTGATGTACAATCTCGCCAACTTATCCATCTTATAATCTTCTCGGATAGGCAAGAAATGTGCTGATTTCGTCATTCGATCAATAATGACCCATATCGAGTCATGACCGCTGTTTGTTCTAGGGAGTTTGGTGATGAAATCCATAGCTATGTTCTCCCATTTCCACTCGGGAATCTCAGGTTGCTGTAATAATCCCGATGGTTTTTGATGTTCGGCTTTGACCTTCGAACACGTCAAGCATCGACTGACGTATAAGGCAATGTCTTTCTTCATGCCTGGCCACCAGTATAGATCCTTAAGATCATGATACATCTTGTCTGCACCAGGGTGAATAGAATATCGCGTCTTGTGGGCTTCATCCATGACTAAGGTACGAACACCTCCCCATTTGGGTACCCATATGCGATCCATGAAGTACTGAATACCGTCATCCTTGCGTATCATCTGTTTATCCAACCCCCGGAACTCTTCTCCGGCAAGGTTTCTTCTTTCAATGCCTCACTTTGTGCAATTTGAATCTGAGCTTTCAAGTTGGTTTGGATGGTCAATCCCAACGCTCGTGCACGTAGTGGTTTCACACGTTCTTTACGGCTTAAGGCATCAGCCACCACGTTAGCTTTCCCCGGATGATACCGGATTTCACAGTCGTAGTCGCTAAGAAGCTCTACCCAACGCCGTTGCCTCATGTTGAGTTCCTTCTGATCCAGAATATGTTGAAGGCTCTTATGATCGGTGAAGATGATGCATTTGGTGCCATACAGATAATGCCTCCAAATTTTGAGTGCAAATACTACGGCGCCCAACTCAAGATCATGAGTGGTGTAGTTCTTTTCGTGCACTTTAAGTTGTCGCGAAGCGTAGGCAATCACCTTGTCCTTCTGCATTAGTACACATCCCAATCCTGATGTGACGCGTCGCAGTAAACCACAAAATCATCTGTTCCGTCTGGGAGAGACAGTATCGGCGCGTTGCACAACTTCTCTTTCAACGTTTGGAACGCTTGCTCTTGTGCATATCCCCAGTCAAACTTCTTGTCTTTCTGAGTAAGCAGGGTTAACGGTTGCGCGATCTTTGAGAAATTCGCGATGAAGCGACGATAATAACCGGCCAATCCTAAGAATTGTCGTATCTCTGATGGTGTCTGGGGCGTATCCCACTTCTTCACCGCTTCGATCTTGCCGGGATCTACGTGAATCCCGTCCTCATTAACCACATGACCCAAAAACTTCACTTCTCGCAGCCAAAATTCACACTTCGAGAACTTGGCGAAAAGTTTCTCTTCGCGTAGCAGCTCCAGAATAGCCCGAAGATGTTCTACATGATCCTCTTTTGATCGGGAATAGATAAGTATATCGTCTATGAACAAGATCACGAACTTATCCAAGTAAGGTTTGCACACCCGATTCATTAGATCCATGAACACAGCTGGTGCGTTAGTCAACCCGAACAGCATGACCAAGAACTCATAGTGCCCATAACGAGTTCTGAACGCAGTCTTCGGTATGTCGTCCTCGAAAACCCTTAGCTGATGATAACCAGAACGAAGATCGATCTTTGAAAAATACGAAGCTCCTTGCAGCTGATCAAATAAATCGTCGATCCCGGGGAGAGGATATCGGTTCTTCACCATTAACTTGTTCAGTTCACGGTAATCGATGCACATACGGAACGATCCATCCTTCTTCTTGACAAATAGTACCGGCGCTCCCCACGGTGAATGACTCGGTCGAATAAAACCCTTCTCCAGTAGTTCCTGTAATTGACTAGACAACTCTTGCATCTCGGATGGCGCTAGTCGATAAGGCGTTTTCGCTACCGGCGTAGCTCCAGGAACCAACTCAATACGGAATTCCACCTGTCGTGGAGGAGGTAAACCAGACAAGTCATCTGGAAATACTTCTGGGTAATCCCGTACCACTGGAATATCCACCAGTTTCCTTCCTCGTCTTCCTTTTCAACCACATGAGCCAGAAAAGCGTAGCACTGCTTTCGTAGACTCTGGCGTGCTTTCATGCAGGAAATAAGCTTTAAGCTCTTACCCGGTAGTTCTCCCTGAACCTTGAGTACTTCCCCGTTTGGCATAGGGATACGTACCACCTTGTCTCGACAGACAATCTCTGCTCCATTCTGCGACAACCAATCCATACCCACAATCACATCGAAGCTTCCTAACTCGAAGGGTATCAGATCTATCTCAAACGTATGATCCTCCAGCGTCAACGACACTTCCTAATAATCTCATCGGCCTGAGCAACCCTACCATTGGCCATTTCTACAGAGTAGCTAGTTTCTAGCCTACTAGGACTCAAATCAAGTAATTGCACAAACTCAGAAGATATGAAACTATTGTCTGCTCCAGTATCAAATAATATAGATGCGAAGTAATGATTGAGTAAGTGCGTACCCGTGACAACATTCGGGTCCTGACGAGCATCATTAGCTCCAATGACGAATGCACGTCCCCAAGCTGTATTCCCCTGAGTAGCCGGGCCTTAATTCCCAGCGATAGCCAACACCTGTTGCTGGTTGTTCCCCTGTTGACCCGGTGCCCGATTCAGCCTGGGGCACATATTCCTGTAGTGATCGGGCTCCCACACTCAAAGCAAGCCCTTGCATTCCCGGCGGGGTTAACCGCGTTGACGGGTGCTACAAGATTTGGCGCAGTTCTGCAATCTCTTGCCAAGTGACCCGGGCGCTTACAGTTAGCGCACACCCGGCACTGCACCCGGCACTGCGTCCCTGGGGGATGATGATAATTGCACCTGTCACATTTGGGGTGCGGCCCCACATACTCTCTTCTGGCCTGAGACACAGCCACAAAATTCCTGGTCGGCTTAGACCTCTTCTCAAACCTTCCGGCACTCGACCGGCTCGATTCCCCAACATCCTTCCTCTTCTCGGCCCCTCGGCCCAAGACCCCTTTTCTAACCATCTCATCAGTCAAAGCGCCAGCTTTCAGAATTGCGATCTGAATAGTAGGAGGAGCGGCTGCTGTAACCATCGCTCTAATTTGAGGCGCAAGTCCCCAAATGTACCTCTCGATCCTCTTTGATTCCGGCGTAACCAGATGCGGAACCAGTCTAGCCAGCTCATGAAAACGATCAGTATAAGCTGCGTGCCCTGCCCCCACCATAGCATGATTTCACAACTCATGCTCCAGCTTCTGCATCTCGTTGAGAGGGCAGTATTCCTCAGTGATCAAGGCTTGAACTCGTCCCACGACATCTGCATCGCAGATTCTCTTCCTCGTGCTTGAATCTGGGTGTTCCACCAGGTTAGGGCTTTACCCTGTAGAGAACAAGTGGCGTACTTGATCCTCTGGCTGTCGAGGCACTCACTGATGTCGATCACTGCCTCCATCTTTTCCAACCACCTAGTTAGGGCTATCGCCCCACCTTTCCCGTCGAATTCCCTTGGCTTACAAGCCACGAACTCCTTGTACGAACATCCCCGACGAGCATTAACCACACCAGTTTCAATACCGGCAGTACCACCATTTCGGGTTTCCTGGTTGCTCTCGTTTCCAGTCGGGTTTCCGTTTCCCGTTTCAGTTTCTATCCCACCTTGGGCTCCATCATCGTTGCCACCATCCCCGCGAGGGTGGTGTTGTTGAAGTGCGTCGCTCACTTGGGCCACGATAGTAGGAATCAGCGCGGCCAATTGCTGAGCGATCAGGGCTGCCATGTCGGCGTTCCCTGTTCCTTGACTGTTACTGGCAGGAGCATCGTTTGCTCTTGGTGCTCTGCCTCTGCCTCGGCCTCTGCCTCGGCCTCTGCCCCTTGGGGCTTCACTCCCGCCACTACTGCTACGGGTGACTCTTCGAGGCGGCATTTTCTAATCATAAAAGAGGTAACATATAAACTTTAGTCACCATAAGATACAAAAGTATTCCACTTATCAAATTCCAATGTTCATGTTCCGGTCAGCCAGACCACCATGCAGCCCATTTCAAGCATATTCTCGGTATACCGGTGATGTTTATATATAGGGTTCCCCGCAGCGTTCCCACCACACCCACGATGTACCGAGAATGATGCCTGATCCGGTTACATGACATCCGACTTTCCTTTACATCATATACATAATAATCCATCAAGTCCATGTACTTCATGTCAATATCATGCTTATTGTCATCACACATCACAACAGTTGTAAGTCCATGTATACAATCACATTTAGTCTTAGCGGATGTTAGGACCTGGTATTTGAACGAAATACCGAGTGATTGCGTGTTAAACCAACTCAAATAGTGCGGAATCCTATTTGATTGGCGATCCAATCAGTGAGAACACACGATGAATCAATCAAGAATTGAAATCAACGTCAGAAATCGATTAGGAACCGATCTGATGTGTTCTATGAACTTGGAGAACGATTTGGGAGGCTTCTGGACGGCTAGGGTACGTCTGGAATCGTAATGGGATGAATGCCTACGTTTTCCCACGAATTGGGTCTATTTATAGGTTAGTATTGTTCAATCGTGCGACTGGGCCATAAGTATGGTTCAGTCGTGCGATTGAACCATGCGGTTGAATCATCCGCACGACTGAGTGTTCAGTCGTGCGATTGAGTCAATCTTATGTGTCAATCATACGACTGATCCAGTCTCCTGGTTCAGTCGTGCGATTTAGTCAATCGTATGAAGTTATTCATGCGTGTGGTCCATTCGCATGGGCCATTCGCATGAGAACTTCATTAAGTTAAGTTTGAATGTTTTATTTAATATAACATAATGTGCACTCATTCAAACATTCATAAACCCAATCAATTCAATCACGACTCATTAATGAAATATTAAACATTACAAGTAACAACCAATTCATATCATTTCATTAATCGATACAATTACATCATAATCAGACAGACAAGTTCATTACATTACAAATCATGATCTAGGGACATACATGTATCAACAAACTCCCCCTTGGACCTAGATCTATCTATTCTCTTGTCTTCTGCATCACCTCCTTATACTTCTTGTACTTCTCCTCTTTAGTGACTCCTGCGTGTATCTCAAAAGCAAAGCAGAGTCTTATGACATTTTGGAATTGGAGGGCTTGTACAATATCTTGCGTGTCATAGAATAGTGGCCACTTGTATAATGTGTAGACATCATTAGCAGACAAGTTGGTTAGCCACATTGGGTCGAATACCCTGATAGTATCCATTTGTCCCTCTTTATTCAACACTATGACAGCTTCAGCGGTTCTCCAATCATAGTACCACCATTTGAAGTGGGGAGTGAAGTCCTGTGGCATTTCCCTGAGAGGGATTCTCGACATTGTTCTCGGGGGACTCCACTTCAGCACTATCTTTGGCTTACCAGTTATGGGATCAACTTCAGAACGTCTGATATACCTCGTAGGTTGTTGAGGTTTGAAGTTGACCCACCTGGTGTGGTACTCTTTCCTCAGGGCAGCCTCAAACCAGCCTGACATCTTTCTTGGGTCAGCATACAGCAGCTTTAGTTTAGCCAGCTGGTTGAGCTCAAAACCAGGTAGAGTCTTCAGATCATGTGGGAACCTGAAGTACTCTATGCCCTGCTCCCTCTTAACTGCATAAGCGTTAAGGTCTTCAAAATATGCCCATGAGATAATCCTGCCTGACACCTTATGGTGTTTCTTGACTCTGTAGAGCTTGGTGTAGGCATCTCTCTTTGGTGCAGCACGCTGGGCTCTTACTTCTTCAAAACAGGCAGCCCATTCAGCCTTGCGAATATCTACATCTGCATTGGAGGCTTGGGCTGTTCCTTCAGTCTTTTCTGTTTCCTGCTCCATCTTGTCTAGTACCTCAAAAGTATCACTGACTAGGGATTCACCCAGATTGGGGACCACATTTCCCTCGGCGTCAGCATACTGAGGATACTCTTCTGCAGTAATGTCTTCAACCTCAACTTCATCAATGTCATTCAGTTCCTCATCACTGGTTGAATCAACTGTTGGAGCGTCCTTCACTATTTCATCGGGATTGAGTCTGAACATTCTGCCAGTTGCTCATCAGACAGGTCATGAATTATCTCCCCTTCTTCAGGGGTATAACTCACAGACCGTCTCACTATCCCTTGTAGGTCAAGAATCATGGTTAATTGAGTCTTGACCATTTGAAGGGGAGCAAAGTCAAACTCATCCCTTTGAAAGTTTGGATCTGTTTGATATAAACATTCAACACATAAATCATTAGTAATTAATCAAACAGACTTATATTAACTTAATATATATAAACATTTAATACACTTGTTTTCCATTACATGATTCAAGTACAAAATAAATAAATACATAAAACATCTAATCAGTACTTTTGTCTTGAATCTGTGGCGTGTCGCTCGGAGGAGCAGAAGTAGTGGATGACTGGTCTTGTCGATGCTTAGATCTCCGCTCTTGACCTGAAGCAGAGGCCGATGCAGCCGCATCCCCTCCTTCTGCCTCGTCATCATCATCATCGTCCTTCTGTCCTGTCTTCTTCATTCTCCTCCTCATCATCATCTTCCTCATCATCATCCTCATCTCATCATCGTCATCTCCATCATCCCCGTCACCTTCCTTTAGCTTCAGGGGCTCATCCTTCGACCCCTTCAACCTCAGCATAATAGTCTTGTTGGTCGTCTCCAACTCCTCTATACGTTTGACGGACTGAGCCTGCATGTCTTGGAGTTGGGACACCTCGACTCTCTGCTGGTCTATCACCCGAGCCTGCTCTGCCAGTTGCTGAGACTGGGCAGCAGTCAGGTCGGTCAGCTGGCGGATCTGCGCCGCCTTCTCCTCGTCCGCAGCAAGCAGACGCATCACCATACGGTTTAGCGCTGAGAGCTGCTCCTCTACCCCGATGTGAGGTAGAGTGAATCCATGAGCATGTGAGGGCTGGGCTGAAGGTCCAGCATGATGTGTGGTGGTGGTGGCAGTGGCAGTGGTAGTGGTGAATATGGGTCGGTGGGCTGATGCTGGTGAAGTAGGAGTGAATGATCTGGTGATGGATGGGATAGCTACAGTGGTGGTAGGTAAAGTGGTGGATGTGGTAGTGGGAGTAGTGGCTGTGGTGGCTGTGGTGATGGGTGGTATGTCTGTAGTGGTGGTAGTGGTGGTGGAAGTGGTAGTCACGAAGGTCAAGCGACGCTTCTTCTTCTTCAATCCATGGGTTGAGCCATCCGCTTCCTCCTAGTCCCGGTGGAAGTAGATGCTCCCCCTGCAGCTCTGCTTACTGACCCCGGAACATAGTTCGGGTCAGTGTCTCTCTCCGAGGAGTCCCTAGGGTGTTCACCAACCACCCTAAGCCCGTGGTCTGTGGGAACTACTTTACTTCCCACAGTCCTGGTGAGGGGCTCCTCATCTGACTCCTCCTCCTCTATATCACCAGTAACAAACTCTTGATGGAAACCGGCCATCTCTGCGACCTCTCCGGCAGTGGCTGACCCCGGGGGAATAACGTCTGAATCAGTGCCTCTAGATGGGGCAGGCATATCATCCCCGCGTCGCCGCTATCATCATCATCAGAGTCAGTCTCTGGTATAG